>CM021104.1:560720208-561059448 GCA_007115665.2 Sequoiadendron giganteum | reverse complement strand
TCCAGATTTGCATTGGGATGTGTGCATAACAATTGAAGTTTGTTTGAAGCTGTTTGTTGCCTTGTATTTGGTCGCCCTTCTATGCTCCATTTGCATTTGGTTTGGAGTCATTTAGATGAGTATTGAAGGAGATATGAACATTCTAGTGATCTCCTAGCTTGTTGGTTATTCAAATCAAACCTGGTTATTTAAGTTTAATGCCATATTCCTTTGCTGTTCTCATTCACATTTGTAATAAGGAACATTGTGAAATCATTGTTTTGAAGTTAAAGTAAAATTCATTGTAAAATTGTAAAAGAAGGCATATTGTAACGTTGATTACAGTAGTATTGTTTCAGCTATTTACTTTCAACATATTACATTTGTATTTACTACTCTCGTTGAATAAGTGGTTGAGTCTTCTATATTTCAGTTTTGTAATTACTCCCACTGGAGAAGTGGTTGAGTATTATTTTACTTTCTGCACATATTGTTTAAATATCCCCCCGCTGAATAGGTGGTAGTGTGCATTCATAGCTGGTTTGCCGCCTTATAAATTGTAATAACTTTGCTCCCGCTGAATAAGTGGTAGAGCTTCATGGTCGGTTATCCGTCTACATTTACATTTCCAGCATTTTGCTTCAGAATGGTCGGCTAGCTGCCTGCAACATTGCAATTTCAATTTTAGTTTAGTGCTAACGATCCCCTTGCACTGTATGCTCTCACCTCGCCCACATTGGGATCTTGGTGATCATAAAGTGGAGGGTTCCATTTCAGCTAGTTTGATTATTGGAGCTAACACTAACAATGGTGATTGTGTTGGTAAAATTTAAAAAAAAAACTGAGGGGGATATTTCAACCCATTGCTTGGCACAGGCGACGCCACCTACTCTCGCTACCTGCCCATCGCTCCACCAGTGGTGCAAGTTTTTTATTTTGCCGACAACTCATAGGTGGTCCTATTGAGCACAAGGTGCTAGCCCGCTAGGGGATTAACTTTGCCCCCCAGGTGCCCAAATTGGGCCTTTTTTTTCTTGGATCATACCTTTTTGCCCAAATATCGAAATATTGCAAACAAGATATCAACAGAAAGTTGGTTCCGTGTACTTCGTAGTGGTGTAGGTCACTTTTCCAAATTTTGTTGTAGGTGCATTTTATTGCCAACTAAAGTGCCTTTTCCCTTTTGGACCTCCAAACTCATAAGTTTTCGCCAATTTATCCAATTTTTGTGATTCCAGCGGCAATTGAAAGGTATTCAGGAGCTCTATCATTTGGTTCATGCACTTTTTCCAAATTCAACCCGATGTATTATTTATTCAATTTTTTCATATTTGACATCTTTAGTAATTTCTTGGACATACTGTCTCCTAGAGAAGTTTTGTTTGTGGGGGGGAGCTTCATTTTCAGTTGTACTTAAGATTTGGGAGGTATCGCATCAGTTTGTTTTAGATATTTGTCTATTTTTGCTCTCTTGGCACTTGCTGTCCTAATGGCTAAATCAGGGTTTGAGGTTCTAACTCCTCATAATTATCATACATGGAAGGAGAGAATGAGGAAATTACTTTGGTCTAGGGGTTTGTGATCCACCTTGGATGATGAACAACTTGGTTTTTCTAGAGAATATTAAAGATTTTCTCATAGGAACAAATGTTATGGGGCTATGGGTTTGATTGCTATGCATGTTTCTGACAATTTGTTCTTCCATATTGAAGAATTTCCTACTTCTAGGAAAGTATGGGATAAGTGCAAGGAATTATTTGGTTCAATAAGTGAGATTTGTGCTATGCAATTGGAGGCAGAATTGGCATCACTTTCGACAAATTCTTTTTCTACCATTGAAGACTATTTGGGTAAAATTTCAATCATTAAGGTCTCAATTGGTTGGTTGTGGTAAGGATAAAACTGATAAGGAATGCATGTTCTTGATTTTTATCTAAGTTGAAAGGTTCATTTGCATACTTCTCTACTTCCTTTTATTCTACAATGGATGGATCAGGTGATTCATTTGTCATGCCTCCATTTGAGACATTTTGTGATAGGTTGACTAGGGAACAAGCTAAACTTAGTCAACATGATACACACTCTAAGAATCATGCTTTGATTGCATCATCAACTAAAGGTAAAGGAAAGAAGTCAAAACCTAAGACAAAATCTAGTGATACGCCTACCTCTCCTAGAGAGGATAAAACTAAGAAGGATAAACCCAAGTGTGGTTATTGTAACAGACCAGGGCATGGTGAACATAATTGGTATAAGAAAGAGTTAGATGAAATGAGGCAACTTGTAAAGGAACATAACATTTCTTTGCCTTCTAAATCTACAAGTTTACCTCCTTCACAACCTTCATCTTCTACACACACAAGTACTGCAGAAATTGCTAATGGAAGTGATAAGGTAAAAGATAATAAGATGAAGGGTCATGCTCTTGTTGTAACACATGTTGATGAGTCTAAAAATTGGATTCTTGACTTTTGGGCCTGGCAGGATCACCTAATAGGTTTTCATCCTTGAAGCATACTTCAATCATGAAGATCTTGATGGTTAATGGTGCTTGTTTGAATGTATTTGGTAAAGGAGTTGTTGATGTGCCCAATGGTAGTTTTCATGATGTTCTTTGTATTCCTGATATTTGGCATAATCTTCTTTTTGTATATCGAATAGCACGAATTGGTAATCCATTGAGTTCACTCTAGATTCGATATTCATTTGTGATTTATATACTAGGCAACTTGTTGCAATTGGTAGGGCTGACCATGATGCAAATAGCTACACCTTTTCTCATTTTATTCTTGATGGTGAATGTTCTAAGGACCACTCTCCTAGATCAAGTGTGGGTAGTTGTTCAAATGGTGGTTTTGGTGGTTTTTTGAACCTCGCCTTTCATTGATCCTTTGATGAGGTCTTATCATCTCCTGCTTCTTTAGATTTGAGTGTTGACTTGGTTTTCAAGACTGCAGATGAGCATGACACATTTTGTTTTTCAGATTTTTCTATGCAAGATGGTTTCATGACAGGTATATCAGATTTGGTTTGTCATTCCTCTTTTGCAAATTTGGAGGACATGTTTGAGGGGGTCACTCTCCTCTTTGATCACACATCTTCTTTGGAGGTTACTCTTAAGTTTCCACGTCCTTTGTCTTCTTCCTTGATTGGGGTCACATCTGATTTTGTTGAGACATCTTCAGAGACAATTGATGCAACTTCAAAGATATTTTTCATGAGGCTTCTTCCCTCTTGCTTTGTCATGGAGATGAGGTTTCTTCAACATTGGATTCTCTTTTGTCATTAGACTTTCTTCAGTGGTTGTTGGTTGTGGAGCTACTTCATTATGGGTGGCTATGCGGTCTCTTTCTTTCTCTCTTATGGGGTATTTGTAATGTATATACGTGATGGATGTTGTACTTGGGGGGTATCATGGAATCCTCCATCTTTCATCACTTGATTGTATTTTTCTCTTTTTTGGAGAGGGGTTTTTTCTCCTTTTCTCCATTTGTGAGAGATTGCATTTGTATTTGTACATGGGTACCGAAAATGGCCTCATAGCTGAGACCCATCCTTGCATCCTTGCATCATTTGCATAATACTTGCTTCTCCCTAAGTTGCACTTAAGGGAGGGTGCTAGTGTAAATAGGTACTTTTCCTAACTAGTTACTTAGTGGGGTCGTATGTACATGTCAAGTCCACTTAGTTCCTAGGCATACTTAAGTTGTTTAGATAAGAATTTTACTTTTATTAGATATTAGAGTCTTAGGTCATTTAATGTTAGTTCATGTCATTTAATAATGACATTCATTTACTGTTTGGTACTTCATCACACCTTGTCTAAATAAGCAAGGTTATTGTACACTTTTGTAATATACCTCATCATCATATTTGATAGATTTTAATATCAAAAAAGCTCATTTCTTGCATACTCTCTTGTGGAAGGTTCATTATTTTTGCAGGTGGTCCTAGGATAGAGCTAATTTTTAGTTCCTACATCTATTGTTTAATGTTCCTCAATAAAAAAATTTCAATTTAACACATTAATTACCCGTTAACGTTAGGGAAATCATAAACCAACTGTTGGAATGTAACCCTACACCAAGAATGTACACCAAGATCCCAATGACAAGCGAGGTGTGAGAATATGGCGCCAGGGATTGTTAACTTGAAACCAATACTGAAAGTAACCCTACACCAAGATCCCAATGACGAGCGAGGTGTGAGCATATGGTGTTGGGGATTGTTAGCATCCAAAACTAAAAGAAGTACAATGCTGGAAAGTAAATATGCAACTCGACCACTTATTTAGCGGGAGTGTATTGACGGCTCAGTTGATCAACAATATGAGAAATGCAACTCAACCACTTATTCAACGAGAGTGAATTACAATACTGAAAATAAAGTGTTGAAAGTAAAAGACAGCGAGGCCTGTCTCTTCCACTAACGTGGGAATACAAAGAGTTTGCAGAAAGAAGAAAGTGTTGATCAGTACCACTAAAACAACTTACAATGAGAAGAAGAAACTGCAATATCCAAGTATTAGAGATGTCCAAGTAGCTGCAAATATTATTAATCAATCTCCAACCTTCAAAACTCATCAAATATGAAAAACCACTCCAAAAACCTCAACTTCTATGAACTGAAATATCATACAAGCAACTATGAGATTCACTAAAATATTCATAACTTATTCAAATCTACTCCAAATGACATGAAACGAAATGCATATGACCCCTAGAGAGATGGCGACCAAGCTACGATTGAGAAACAACTGCAAACTATAGTTATTTATTTTTCTAAAGCTTTCCAAGACTTCCCAAGAAAAAGTGCGACCTGGAGAGAAGTCGACCTGCAAGATAAAATAAATGGCTCCACGAAAAAATCCCAAAATTTGCACAAAGGGGTGCCCCGTGCCAAGGAAATGAATGGGCCAATACCCAGAAGCCAACAAAATTCTCCTAAAGAGCTGTGAATTAAAACCTACTTCAGCCACAACAAAATCAGCAATATGAAAAACTAACAAACACATCGAAAACATTAGAAAACATCATAGAACCCCATTACAATAAGCTCAATCTGTCCTTCTGAATAAATAAAAGTCTTCTCACTTAGCTAGTTGCTATCTTTCAAGCAAGAAACTAAGTCCAAGCTAGGAGGTATGCATTCCTCGAAGCAAACCACTCACCATTTCGACAACATAACATTATAATTTCTTCATGGATGATAAACAAAGAGCTCAAAACTCTTATTTATAACATTTCCTGCTCCAAATTCAAATTCAATCTCCCTCCAAATGGATGCCAAAACCAAACTCAAATTCACAATGCAAATTATGTCATTTGTATTTCATTTCTCCAAGTCATCCTCCTCCAAGAAGCATTATACTTTATTAAAATGTCAATAAAGTATATTATGGCGTCCAAAATAATAATAAAGTGAAACACTTTATTAAACTGATTTAATTCCTCCAGGCTAGGCGTGAAAACAATAAAGTGAAATATAAATATAAATGACCACTTATTTCTCCAAGGCGTCCAAACATGCCTTAAAAATTATTTCACTTAATAAAATATTTGCAACTTAAATATTTCCCCTATAAAGTCGTCCATATTAGTATAGGAAATATTTTCCACTTAAACATTATCTCCTCAAATACTTAACTTGCCAAATTAAATACCTCAAAAGCTGGAGACCAAACAAAATATACTGCCCTACCAGATATAGCCATAGTATCAAACTATTGAACACTTGCCAAAAATAGCCTCTACACTAAACTGTTGAATTGCTGCTAAAAATAGTACTGCCAAAAATAGCACCAAGGGTGTTGGAGACCAAACTGCTCAAACCGACCTGCCAAATATAGCCACAAAACTGAACTGCAGAAACCCTGCTAAAAATAGCATTGCTAAAAATAGAACTTACTAAAAATAACATGCTGCTAAAAATAGTAAGTTGTTCCAAACTCATTTTAACCACAATCGGAGCAGCTTTCGTACTTATTAAAAATAATAAGTTCGGAAAAGTCCTCTGTTGTAGTTGCATGTCACACCATTGCGAGGCTCTCTGAAAACCCAGAAGGAATCCAGAATCCAAACTGCAAAACTCCAACATGCAGTCATCGTAACTTACTAAAAATAGTAAGTCCAAAAAAGTTGTTTGATGCAATTGCATGTCATACCACTGTGAAGCTTTCTGAAAACCCTGAAGGAATCTAGAACCCAAACTGCCAAACTTCAACATGCAAACCCCTAAGTCCTCAAAAGAAACCATCAAGCAGCCGAAAACCCTAATTTTGCCTCTGACTAGCCTACGGGCATTCGGGGATAGGCTATCAATCACTGGAGAGTGCAGTGCTAAAAATGGGGACATTACATATTGCTTCTCTTGCACCACCTGAAGGCTTTTGTCCTTGACGAGCCCCTACTGAGGATGAGAAATGAATACCATGACAAAGACCTTTGTAGTGATAGGCTCCTATGGATAGAGCCATCTCAAAAGATTGGGTACTATAGCTGCTTCCAACCTCCACTTTGCCAGTTGAGTGTGACATGCAAATCAGACTAAACACTTTACCAACATCGCTTCAATAAGTATGCAACACTCCAAGCTCTAAATGCATTTCCTCTATTTCCACTTGCTTGTCTTCTTTTATGTCGGGACATAGATTATGTTCCTTCCAAGCATTTTATAGCTAATTGCTTGGACAACCCCACCTCTTCTTCATCCTTGACTACTTCCATATAAGCCTTACTGGCTATAAATGTAAATTTGCATAAAAAGTGACCATACCTAGGTTGGCGACAAAGTTTCCTTGTATAGTAGATTTTGGCCTGTTACCTACATCCATGTCCATCTCCCCTAACATAGATTTCATGAACCCTAAAACTTCTATCGATTTGTAAGAAAATATTGGCTTCAACCTTATTTCAGATAAATTTCCTTGGGGTATCTTCTCCTTTCCTTTCCCTATCTTCTTTTTCTTGCCATCCAAATTGTTGCACAAATACACCCTCCTACAACCCAATAAGCTAGATGTACCATGATGAGCTGCAACGAAAAACCAAGCACACTCTTCACAACACCTCTAGAAACTCTTTGGCATGTGTGACCACTAAGCACCATTTAAAACCTCAAGTATCCATAACATGCCTTCAACTGTTAGAGTGCCATCCTTATTGCCAATCCATTAATACAACATACCATGAAATGAACACTAAACCATTGATGCTGTTACCATACATGCCAAACATCTAATGCTCATTAAGATCTTTCTCAGTAACTTATGTTGTCAAAAGGAATACTAAATCATGGCCTCCAACTCAAACACTAGGGACTTTAGAAAATATAAATACCGAGGTCAATTCCTATGGTAAGGCTAAAACCACACCCTTATACACACCCATACTTAGCAAGCCTCAAGGCGGTTGATAACAAAAATGATGCTTGAAATCCCTCTGTAAGCGAGGAATATAATTGTAAATTGCCATAATTGGCTCTTGATTTATGCTTGCATTGGCTTGATCATCTACTATAGTATTCAAGTTACTTCTACAATGTTGAAAACTAAGCTTTTCAAATTTCTCCTTTATCCTTGTAACTTCATCTACATAACAGTTCAGTTTCCACACCACTTCATTATTAGTTTTGATGCCCAAAAATAGAGAGCCTCAATAAACCAAGTTACCTTTAGAATTCCTTAGAATAAATCTTCCTCCAACCAAACTTAGATTACCACTAGGGGCACCGTCAAAATTCAATTTGAGGGGATTCCACTTCTTACCACAGTCTCCCTTAGCACTTCTTTTCTTATTTGCAATCCCATAAATTTTTAGTCTTAACCTTTGAATGGAGTATTATTTTATTATAATATTATTGGATATGTTTGATTTTTAATTTTTTTCTTAATTTGTGACTAGTTTAAATATTAAAGACACCTCCCATCAGCATTCTTTATGGATTCTCTTAGAGGAGTAAGCATTCACTTAGGGCAATGCTTAGGAGATTCTTTTTAGGAATTGAGAAGAGTAAATGAAAATTGATGTATTTGTTGGGGTATGCTTAGAAGTTAGGAGAACTCACACTACCCTTAATTCTTTTTTAATTTCCTCCATGGAGTTTTAGAATAGGGGGATGGGTTTCAGGGATGGCAAATTTTTGTTCAATATTTGGGGATGGTGAGAGGACAATAGGGGGATGATAGTGCAAATATAATAATAATATATGAAAATTTAATTTAAAAAAATTTAAAAGAAATTGCAATTCATTTATTCTATGTAAAGTTAAACTTTAAACGCAATCAATTGAACTAACAATGCATTGAAAACCTTGAACATAAATATATTATTATATTCAATAACATGATTGCATTAAGTTTCAACTTGCAAGTACAATGGGCCAATGTCTCAGTGAACTAATCCTCCACTCCAAATGCCATGGCATACTCATTGCTAGAAGTTTTGGACCCATCTAGCTGAAGCTCCTCCAACTGGACAACAAAATCTGCTTGTGCAGCTTGATCCTCATCCATCTACATTGATTCCTTTGGGTCTACATTACACCATGCTGTTGTTCTCCTTGTATGCAAGCATCTTGTGGTCCATGAAACACAATGCACTATGTATTGTAGTTGAAAAATATATGATTACCTTTCAAACTCATGAGTTAATCTAGCTCACAAGTAGCTTGCGCAATTACTCGCGGCGAGTTTTTCTCCTCAAAACTCGCCGCAAATCATAGGAAAAAATTGTAGTTTTTTTCAATACCCTTAGACTCTCACAACTAGTATTTCATGTGCCCTTGCTTAGACAAAAGATGTGAATATAAATTTTGCATGCCCTCCCTTTGTTTCGAGCAAACACAATTGGTATGTTCGATTGGTTGTGACTAGAGGTTGTGCCATTCGTGATTGAAAATTTCCAACTTTTATTTATTTGAGGGTGTTGTAAGCTAGAGGCCGCCAAACAAGGCACTACAAAAAGCCTAACAAGTATAATACGGAGGGAGATAATGACTAGACCATGTGCAAAGAAGGGCCATCCATCGATATTCATTGCTGTTAAGATGATTAATTTAGTAATTGGACAGTCCAACAATTCATTTTCATCGTGTGATGGGATTGTTGCACAATACAAAGATGAAAATTAGTTTTATTCCTATAATATTTCCTTTCTACATGTTCTCTACACTAATGTTTTTTGCTTTTTTTTATCTGTCATGTCCCCGAAATCGTGACACTAAGATAACAAAATACATATTAGAAATATTAAACATTCGATATAATTATAATTGTCAAAACAATATTATAATTATAATATTATCATATTAAAATATAACTATTAACATTATGATGTAATAGATATATAATATAAACACAAACATAAAATGATATTATAATTAATGAAATATAAAATATAAATATTACATTTATCATAATAAAATAATAAATATTATAAACAGTAAGTGGCATAATAATCTAAATACTGGTTTCAAGTTAAGTCTGACATATATTATATGACATATCTATATATGGGGTAATGTCCCAAGTTATGTATCGAATCATTTATTCACCTTAATGAATGATTGATCATATGAGCAAGGGGTTGTGTCAAACATATATTGGTGGTAATATATACATGGGATTATATAATGATTAACTTGGGAAAGAACCAATAACATTCTGAGTGGAAGGTGGGCCCAACAGTTGCTAGTATAAGTATAACACAAAAATCACACAGCATGGAGGGGACAGGCTCTGACACACATTTTTATTGTCTTGCATTACTTTTGGTATAGTTAAACTAATAAGGAGTAAAATAGCAAGAACTAAGGCAGCGATAAAAATAATAAAATAACAAAATCTGACTAAGAGTTAATATCACTGTCCAAGACAATTCGATCATGCATAAAGCCATTAAAATGCATTTAAAAGAGACACAATAATTAAAGAGGAATTATAATATTATATTTAAATAACACAGCCGACTTTCACAAGGCAAGAATGGATTTCAATTAAGAAATAATGTTAACTAAATTAATTATTTTTTATTGCTCCAATTAGCTTAATTAAGGATCACGTCCCTTGTAAAATAATGAAGAGCTAGGTCCCTTGCTTATCGGGGGTATTAAATCGGAGTCTTTCCACAGCAAAAGGGGGGATGAGGATTGCAGAGACATACGCCAACAGATCTGCATTCAAAGGCAGATATTAATATATATAAAGGCAGCGATCTGTAGGATGCAATTAGTAATTGTTAAAGAAGCAGCGAGTAGAGTAATTAAGTTGAAGGTAGCATAACAGTAGCGAAAGGATGTGACCCTTTTTCATTGAAAGGATATATAAAGAAAAGACAAATAAATGTAAGAATAGGAAGGGATATAGCATTGAAAATAAATAAGGATCTGCACTCGGAAAGGCAGCAGAATGGAATAAGAACAGATTGGAGCAGACTAAAGAAGGAACTGTGAGAAGTATTTACATCAGCAGATCTAAAAAGAGAAATATTCAGATCTCAAAGGAGGTATATGCAGACCAATGAATTGGAATAAGTATCGAATGAGAAGGAGATCAAATCTTACATATATATAATCTGCAGTCAGCAAACAACAGCCATCTGATATTGAAAGTAATCGGCAGGCACAGGGAAGTATATGTTATCTAATATGATGAACATGTAAATATGTGTATAGTCAATTTATACTAATAGGCACAGATCGGACCTTAGCAAAACATACTTCAGTGAATACAAGAAACACAAAGGCACAGCGGCATTGAATACTAGGCGAATATATCTGGGCAAATAGAAGAAATACAAAAAGAACAACAGGTACAAAAGGGAACTCGTGCAGTTCCAGCACAGCAGACGATCATAATAGAACTATATATATCATCGAGAAGATATCAGATCTATTTCACATTCAGGAAAAGGAGGAAAAACAATATATTCTGAACGCTAAATCATCAAAAAAAGATATCTTCACAAAATCAAGGCAAGATTAAGGGTTATCCCAAAAAGGGGACATTACATTATCATAAGATTAAAATCTTACATTACCTAACATAATTTATTGTTTTTCACCTCACCTTATGAACTCTCATTTATTGAAACAAGCCTTTCCCTTAATATTTATTAAACCTTGATTATATGTACTCTCTTATATATATTTGCATGCATATATTACATTCTATCTCAATATTTCTCATGTTTTTATATAGAAAAATAGGAACAAATTATGAATAGCCATCTGTGTGGTTTGTAATTTCCACTATTATAGTCATTCCTATTATATTTAATATTTAGTGGGTGAATATTTTATTTTTATCTTTTCTCTCATTCTCCATTCCATCTCCTCTACCCCTACTCTTACATCCTATTTGGGTAGCCAAGTTTGCAATCCTACTTGCTATTCTTTCCTCATCCTAATGATGGATCAATAAGTGTGACTTGAAACATTGATGCAAAAATTTAAAAAACTTATACAATTGAATCTAAAAGTTCAAAATCAAGATTAAAATCTATTTGCATTGAATTTTAAAATAGTTTTGTTGGTCCTGCCGTTGCACCAAAAGGCCGACCTATCAATGCCTGCTATAGGCATCAGTTAAGATCCATGGGAGGTGGTTAGACCATGTCACGAATCTGCCGCGGGCTAGATTGGCACCAACCTTCCAACAATCCCCCCCCAGCGCGACAGCGGGATTCGAACCTGTGACTAGCTCTAATACCAATTGTTGGCCTTGCCGTTGCACCAAAAGGTTGACCTGTCAATGCTCGATACAAGCATCAGTTAAGATCCATGGGAGGTGGTTAGACCATGTCAGGAATCCGCGGCGGGCTGGACTAGCACCAACCTCGAGGGGGCGAAGGAACCAACCTTCCAACAAGTTTAACTTTTAGATACTTATTTTCTCTTGTACCTTCAAATTATTATGGGATCAAGTTAAATGGTAATAATAGAGGTAGAGACAATGTTGAATGCATTTTTTGGTTTATGATGTGCAATGAATTGTAACTTTGTTCTATATATGATGGAAATTAGTAATATGTTCCCTAAATTTTGTAATGTGAATGTTTTTGATGAATATTTTTACAAATTTATGTGTTTTATAATGTTAATTTTTTTTATTGAGTTATTGCTGAGTTTTTCCGAGTCCTAAATTGTAATTTTTTTTGGATTAACCGAGTTATTGCCAAGTTGGAGTTTTTTCAACTGTGCTATTTGCAACAAGAAGCTTCTTCATTTTTTGTAGAGGTAAGCCTATTCCTCTTGGTAGAGTGGATGAAGTTATATTTACGACAATTCCTCTTAGCAATAGTTGAAATACAAACTATTAATAATAGGTGAATGGCTCGTGTGGTTATTAGTGATGGAGGCCCAAGTAAATGCCAAAATGGTATTAGTTTCTCCTACATCATAGTCTCTCCATCCAACTTGTCTCATCCACATAGCTCTTGAGTGGCAAATTCAGTCCACTCATGGCAGATGATTGCAAACTTCTTTGTATTGTATGCCTTTTTGAATTGCCTTATTGAAGCATCTTTTCACCCAATTATTTTCCATAGGAACAATTTTACTAGGCTTTCTCACATACAACTTCAAGTTCAATGTGTAGGCAGCCAGGCACAAAGAAGCATCACATTTCTCTCATCTCCACCTAAATGATAAGCTCAATGTGCTCATTGTAGAACTAAAAGGTCGTTTGTTATTTTCTATGATAGCCTTCATTAGGGCAAGCGTGTTATCATTGCACTCATAAACCTCAGTAAGGTTTGGAGTGTCAGAGTTCCCATATCTAATCATTGTGAAAATTGGTGATATGATGGAGGCAACAGATTTAGAATCAAACCAATTCTTTCATCTTCCTCCCTTAATCTGCTTGGACTTGGCCATTGATTCAATTCTTGTGTCATGACCATAGTTACAAGACTCGGACTCGCCTCGGACTCGGCAAGCCGATTTTTGACTCGTACTCGGACTCGGAGCCCAGACTCGCCCAAGACTTGGCAAATAGAAAAACCCAAGAAATTTAGAGATTTTTAAGGATTTAAAGCTTGTTTCATGCACCCTTTAGTAAATAAACCTCAAACACACAATAACATCATGAAATAGAAACTACTATGATCCTATACACAAACATCTATTGATCACATAAGTATAAACGCAAATTTTAGCTGAAGGAAATAACACATTCAAATATATAAAATTATAAATATTGTCAAATGTATACAAAACTCATGGAATATGAAATCCATGGCATCAAAACAAATATCAAAACTAAAAATATAAGTCTATGGCTCAAAAGAGCTTGGATTACTCATCCCAACATCACGACAAGTCATGCGCTAGTGTCTAAGATAGGTCCTAGATGATGATGTAGCCATGATATTTGCTTGCGTCCAATGATTGGTATGTATATTCAAGTGAGGAATTTATTATTAAAATTTTATTGTAGCCTTCAAGACTGCATGTTTTGTTGTCTAATGTATGGAACAAGATAATCCTTGATTATGGCTTTGACTGTGAAAGATACAAAGATTTGCAATAGGGGATATGTATTTTGTAGGTTTTATGATCATGATTCATCATTGGCCTATAACATGCTTAGACCTATAGTTTGATGAGGGTTTGGGGGAAACACCCCAATAGGGTCAAGGGGTAGTACCCCTCACGGGGGTCTGGGGGCAACGCCCCCAGCGGGGTCAAGGGGCAGCACCCCTTGCGGGGGTCTGGGGGCAGCGCCCCTAGCAGGGTCAAGGGGCAACGCCCCTTGCGGGGGTCTGGGGGCAGCGCCCCTAGTGGGGTCAAGGGGCAACGCCCCTTGCGGGGGTCTGGGGGCAACGCCCCTCGCAGGGTCCCGGGGCAGCACAAATGAAGACCTTCAAAACCACACAAACCTCCATGGCGCACACCATTTAATTAAAAAAAATTTAAATGAAAGATTGAACTTTTTTTAAAAAAAATTAATTAAAATGTCCGAGTCTGAGGCACGAGACTCGGCAAGTCTGCCGAGTCTCGGCGAGTACTCGGCAGCCGAGTCTCTGGGACTCGTTTAGGGTCACCCACCTCGGAACTCGCGAGTACTCGCCGAGTTTGGGCGAGTCTTGTAACACTGGTCATGACCATTAGTTGCAAGGGCTCTTGCAACTCAATCATCCTCTCCTAGACAATGAAGTATGATGCATATTTGGTCTCAATGTGTTTGAGAAATTCCTTTTGGAGAAGGACCAAAATAGTGCATGTCATGAGGGGTGATTGCAGATAAACATCTGCACATCTACCACATTCACTACAATTTGTTTGATTTGGTCAATTTTGCCCATGTACTTTAGTGTATTGTTCATTGCATGCACTCAATAAGGGGTCCAAAAAATATGTTTGTAGGTAGCTTCAACCAACTTCACTGCCCTACACACATATGTTGCATTTGTTAGGTTAGACACCACATTATTTGGGCTAGCCTCCTCAATAACATCTTTGAGGAACTGAAATCAAAACTCTGCATCCTTGTGGTGCTTCGAACAATTAACAATCCTAAGGAAGGGCTCTCTACGTATTTCACCATGATATTGATGAGTGGAGACTACCTAATGTATATCCACCAAAAGTTCTCATCCTTAAACTTGACTTAGACTTAGCAAACCGAAAGTTTCTGACTTCACAAAAACTTGGCAACTTGAAAAATTACTTAAATTTCTCTAAAAAACACAATTTGAATGCAAAATTCACTAACAAAATGTATCAAATGAGTATATAAAATGTTGAGGAAGTGTGTGCTATTAGATTTGAATACAAATAGAGTATACGATTGCATCATTATGCAGATATTATTGGCCCCCAATTTGATATTGTCCAAATTTGCTTGAATTCCAACCCCTTTATGCATTTGGCTTTATTTTGCCCATCATAAATAACTAATTTGAGGTTATTTCTAATGGTTCTCCCTAGTCAATAGTTTGCATTTGTGTTGTTCCTCATCCTCCGCCACATCCATATCATGTGTTGGAAGTTGCTTAGGCCTTAGAAATTCAAAGTGTGGAGGTCTTTCTATTCAAATTCCAAAGATTGTGCTAAATGTTGAGGTTTTAGAGTTTTCAATCTTGGCATACCTTTTCCTCAACCCTTGCCTTTTCCCTTTGTCTTTTTTGGAGTTTCAGACTTCCTCTTACAGGCATACCTTTTCTTGGAACCCTACACCCCGATTCTTTACATTATCTTTCAAACTTGTGGTTTCGGTCATCCTTTTGCTTGCATGCCTTGAGGGATGAGTTCCTTGTTATCCTTGATCCTTGATTCCTAATCCTCTTCACTATGATATTTGTTGGAATCGTAGTTTTGGTCATTCCTTTGCCTGCATCCTTAATTGCATGAGTTCCATGGTATTGTTGATCCCCAACTTTCAATATTTCCTTCTATATACATTTTTTGGAGTCTGTATAATCATTTACACACATTGGAGTCTATAACTTTATTCTCATTCATTCATAGACATGCAATAAGTACATGCAAATCATAACAATGGTCTCCGACTATGAACAAGTACATATAAATAGTAGACCGATGTTGGTTAAGACTACAAACTCTCGGTAACTACCAACTGACTATAACAAATGTCGGGGACTAACAGGTAAATACAAAACATAACTATTTATTTATTTATTACTTAGCCGACTAAACCATATTCAATTACTTTTGGTCGATTACATCAGCCCCACCAAAAGAAAAGTCGTCTTCCAAACGACACAACAACAAAATTAGGGACTGTACATACAACAAAAAGTGATCACTGAGAAGAGGGAGGATGAGAAGACGTCCCTGGATGTCCTGAGGATGTGGATGTGGATGTTGTTGAGTGCTGCTGGAGAAGACACTGGAGCCTCTAGTTAGCCACCAATTCCCGCTCTTGAGCAGTTTTGACCATATGAACAACCTCCATCAGTTTTTTCTTCGTCTTCTCTAGTTCTCTCTCCTGTAGTTGAGTTGTCTTCTTTGCCTCCTTCACCTTCGCTTGTAACTCTCTGTCCTTCTCGACTAGTTGAGCCCCTTCTCAGTCATCTATCTGTCTCTCTCCACTACCATTTGCTCTAGTGCTATGACTTGAGCATGTTGACCTGAGCACACTTTGTTGTTGTTGCTTGAGCCAATTGCTCCTAAGACTTCGAGATATGATCAACTAACCCTGCTTGGATAGTCTCAACCTGTGAGAGGGCTCTATCTCTTGACTGCGTGGCCTCCTCAATGGAAGCCATGGTTCAACACAACCTCAAAAAAACATCTTTGTAGTAGAGCTCCATCTTGTGAAAAGTTGAGAGAACTCTACCATGCCTTCCGCCAGCTGTAGGTCTTGGAGGATGCTAGGTTGTCAACATCTCTGCTATCTCCACTCTCGGCCATCCCTATGAAATGAAACATCTGAAGAACTCTCCCTTGTAATACTCTAACTGTGCTACGGTTAAGAAAGGAAACTTACTAACAACTTTCAGCTGAAGATGCAACTAACTTGTTCCTCTAGGGCTTCCCTAGCAATTTTGAACAAAAAGAATATAATTTTAAATAATACACAAGAATCAATTTCACAACTAAATTTTAAATTTACAGCTTCAACTGAAAAGAAACTATTAACTGTTTTCCATTTAACGGAAAATACAATAAACTTTAACTAACTTTTTCTTGCTTTCAAAATACGAGAACGTTAATTACAGCTAAACAATTGACATGCTAAATAAACATTTCAAAAATTAAAAGAGAGAAAAGAGTTCAAGAAGATACAGTTAAGAAGCTGAAATACTTGAGCTTGATTCTCTGTCATCATGGGAAAATGATATATCATCAGAGGCTTTACCGCCCAACTGAAGACCTACTGGCCTCCCGTGTTTTTCAACTGAAGAACCTGTCCCTTCACAAGGGTAATCAACAAGGACCAATTTATCATCATGCCATTCTGAGCCGGGTGTCATGAACCTATACCGCTGGTCGATTCTTCCTCTGTAGGTACCTCCTAACTAGAAGGATCATTCGGACCAGAAGTATATCTGGATCATGAAAGTTGGCTAATGCCTATCTAGCATCATACCTTGGCCAAGGATTTTAAACATTCTGGTACTCCTGTGCCGTCAGCACTCTCACCCTTGCTCGGAAATTAATGTTCTTACTTCATTAGATTATTATTCAATGTTTCTTTTTACCATCAATGCCATTAATCAAGAGAAGTTCCTTTCAGATTATAGAGATGAAGATAGTGGTTAAGAGGTTCGATCAAAATTTACTTCCTTAAGTTTGATTGGTACGATGTTCTGTTTTAGGGAACTAAGTAACACACCAAGATAGTCTCAGCCCCGACTACACATAATCAGATTATTTCCAACATCTGGTCAGAATCATTCTGACGTGGTCTCTAATATTTAGCTTCAAGGAATGTAAAGAATTTAGATGTTTAAGAAAGTTTAAGAAAGATCCATCTCAACCATAATTAACAAATTCCAAAGAGAAGATGACTCTCAACTTAGACACTAAAAGAAAAAAAATACAAAGCATAATTCCTTTCTACCTAAGGTAGAGATTAACAGAGGGGATCGAATTAAGAATGATCAAATATTATCAATAAGATTGCCTCTTTCAATGAACTTTGATATCTAACGACTAGATTGGAAAATTCCCAAAAGAATTATATGCAAAACAAAATAATCTTCAACGATTTCCTTCATACGACGAATGATGAATAAGTTAAGTTTTATTACGTGCCTGTAAGAAGATACACTTCTAAGCTCGAAAGGCTCAACTTTGAATACTTCTGGCGACGATGTTGGAGACCTAGACTAATTTATGATCTTTCCAAGCTTGCCAAAAGAAGTAACCGAGTCCACCACTTCCAGAATTTGCATAAAGAAAGACCAACGACAAGGTTCCGACAAACAGAAAATGTATAAAAGATTGAAAAGACGAAAAAACTGACGGGATTGATTGAAGAATGTAAATGTCTACGCTGATTCCAGAGATTAATGACTCTGAAAAAGAAGAGGTTCTTTCATGAGTGTAGAGAAGAATGAATCAAAAAAATTACGAATTCAGAGAGGAGAGAGAAGAAAGAATGATAAACCCCTTCCAATTAAAAAGAGACCAAAATAAACCACCTAGCAAGATTCCACTCGAACGTGGCTGCATGGCTACTCTCTTGCCCGTTACAAACCATGCACGATGGCAAGGTAGCGGGGAAAGCTTCTCCACCGACGACTCTCTAATTCCAACTCAAAAATAATTTCCACTTAGAGTCTTATAATATTTTGCATTTTATTCAATCGCTTTTAAAGAGTTAAAAATTACATTGATAAATTAATGTTTCAAATAACCATTGCCTTTCTAATTATATAAAAGAGAAGATCGTTAATAATTAAATAATTGACTTGCTTAATAATTATTATATTTATGGCTAAGATATGACTTCGATGAATTTGTCTTACACTGACTCAGGGTTGATGATAAAATTTGATCCATGTTAACCACATCCTCTCCCTGATGATATTTCCTTTTTTTCCCCTCGACGCTGACGATCCTGCATCCACTTGTTGGTGTGTGTTTTGAATACGCCACCATACACAGAATAAAATGCCCAAGGACACTTTATCCTCTCTTGAAAAGTAATTGCAACTACCTAGAAGATAATACAATGACTCCAATGTTTCTTTTGGCCAGGTTATGACATATGGACAAGGTCAGTGGGCGTTGTGATTTGCTGGTAATCACAAGGGGACTTACGTAAAATTCATTTCGCAAGTTGAGGACTTAGGCGGTTTTATCGTTGAAGCTCTTTCGATGGGTATTTTAGATATTTTGAAAAAAGGGCAAAAGGATAAGGGTTTAGAGATCTAAACTACGCCTAAGAATTCAAGAGACAGCAGCGATTAGACAAAATGGGTAACCACACTTCGTTTCGCCTCCTTCGGACAACTACGCGAAGCGGGTGCAATCTTCAACGGAGGTGATAATGGTTTTCATGTTCGAATTGATAATCAAAACAAACAGAAGTTAAGCATCCACGATTTAATGGCTCAAACTAACTTTACACGTCGAGTGCAAATCATCCACTTGACAAAAGTATGAGCAAAATTTTATCCACCACTGCGATCAAATCTATCATTCATCTAACCAACATGTAATGAAATGCTATTCTAATTCTACTCTAAGTGTTGAAGGAGAAATATTAAACCTTGCATACTACTTGAAAATAAAAGTTGTTCTTAGCAAATCATGCATAAGAGCTTTTATAAATGGAAATAGTTTCGTCGCAACAATTTTTTATTACTCACTTCACAAATTACAAATGAGGGTCCAAGAGTTTATATAGAGTTCCATAAATTGAATAAATGGCTCAGATTAAACATGAGCCGACGGTCAAGATTTAACAAACGAAACCCTAATTAGGGTTTCCCAAAATGACTTCAGTTAACTGGCAGTGAACAGCAATGAGTTGGCATTCGGAGCTATTTTCAAGGGACTACATTCTGATCCTCTCGAGCCACCGTGTATTCACCGAATCTGGACACGATCAAGGCAACTTCCTCCATGGTAACCTGTGGAAGCATGCCGATTCTAAATTCCAGCCCATCCATGCTCTCAGCGCATCTGGCGAAGGTCTCCTCCCACTCTGGTTCAGTCTTTTCAAAGGACTCTCGGATACTCAGGAAGTTCGCCAATTTGGCCTAGTCCTGCCTCAAGATGGGTCCAGTGATGTCAAAGATATTTTCCTGGACACTTTCCTTCAAAACTTCCAATTGCAGGTCATTCTCTCGCAGAGCCACTTTATCCAGGATATCGGCAATTATGTTGAGGATTTTGGCCTGAACTTCCTTGACCTGTTCCTCCAATCTGATGCCATCAACCTTTACCCTCTCCAAGACTTCACTTTGTGCCATCAAGGCCCAATACCAAGTGTGGAAGTCATAGGCTGCTCCCGCTGCGATGACGCCTCCCTCTATCAATTCTTGCTTAGGAACTCCTTTCAGAATCCTAAGGCAAGGGATTATCCTATCCTGTGTCCGGAAGGCTGTCCCATACTTCTGCCAAAGCGGCCAGCCTAGAAAGTAGGGCAGTGGCCTGACCATAAACCAAAGTTAATCTTTCTATGAATGCCTCAGCTTCAATCCCCTTGGCTGCTATCCATTCTTTGGCCTCCTGAACCGTGAGCCTGTTTTCTTCTATCTCTTTAACGGCCTCTTGTGAAGAGTTGGGAAGTAGAGGAGCCGCCGTAATATCCTGATCAAGTGGCCTGATCAAGTGCTGGATGTACTCTCTTAAGCGCTCAATTTCCAATTGGCACTACTTTCTTTTGGCTACCTCCTTCGCCAACCTTGATTTGATGGCAGACACAGAATTATCCAAATCTTCCATTTCTTGGCCCTTAGTGGTTGGACCCAAGTCAATGGTTGTGATGGCGTAATCCTGTGGAGCCATATCCTCCTGCGGCTTGTCCGCTGTAGGCACGGCAATCTGTACTGTCCTATTGCCGGCCTCGTCTCTCTGTATGCTGGAGAATTTCTTCGCTGGCTTTTTAGCCACGGTTTGAGATAGTCTGGCCAAAAAGTCTGCCGTATCATCCTCTTCTGGTTCATTTGTCGGCACTTGTACTTTTAGCCTTTCCTTCAACCAATCCGGGATCGTAAGCTGCTCAACACTGTCCTCCTTCGACACGCCTTCTCCGTCAGGAACATCCACAATTCCTCTAAGGGCTGAAATCATCCCTTCCTGGAAATCCTCATCTTGGGCGCCCACATCGTCGTCATCTGACTCCAATATTTCAGTGCCCGTGGGAGAAGGCGGCGCATCATCATCTGGCTGAGGCTCTGTGTTGTCTTCAGGAACCGGAGAAGGATCCCTCATGTCTGCTAGTGAAGCATCGGCAGTAGCTAATATCTCCTCAATATTCCTAGAGGCGGCCGATTGAGAAGGTTTTATCCTGGCCTGCTTCTGGACTGGCTCCTTTCTTGCAGCTATTTCTTTCCTCTTCCTAGAAGTGGTGGTCTCCATCACTTGTACGTCCTGGGATGCGCCCGCGTTGGAAGAATAAGACTTTGCCTCGCTTAGCATGTCATAGGTCAGGGTTATCTTTTGGTGCCTTAATTCTTGAACTCGTTGATCAACCCACCACTGAGTGAACTTGATAACAGGCCTCATCAAGATGTTCAAGTCAGCATGCTCTGCTTCTGACCACCGGACAGCGGGCAAAGCCGAACTCTCATCGAAACGTGGCTGCGTCCGATTTTCGTCCTCCTCTAACTGATCTGGCATGTGACAAAATTCTGTTGCCCTGATCAAGCTGAGCGGCAATCTGGACCACATCTTCTGTCTGACCTCAAATTCATCCACAGCATTTGCCCAAAAGTCCTCCAGTTCGACCCTATGCTTGTATCTCCTTCCATCCACCATCTTGATGTGGTGATGGGGGTCGTAGTGATTCCTGGCCGGATATGGGGAAAAAGGGTAATGTTGTATCTCGATTCTGGCACTGTCAGCTACCTGTGATGATGGGCAAGACTCCAGCATGTTCCCTATAAAGAAGGGAAAAGTTACTGCCGCCTTTTGCTTCACCCTTTGAAGACCTTGGAACTCTTCTAACTGCCTCAGCACTTCGAGCAGGACCATCTTGTTAGTTGGGAAAATGGGCAAGCGATATGGGCTCCCAGTGAATCCCTGGATTTTGATGTACATAAATCGGGGATACTGGATAAACCATGACCCATATTTGCCAATCAGCTTCTTGGCCTCAGGAGTCAGCCGTTGATGCGTCCCTCCCTGGAGTATTCTGGTGATATACATGAGGAAAGCGTCATGAGCCCGCCGGAGGTGCGCCTTTTCCTTCAACTGCAATTGTGGATAGCAGTCGTATGCCTTCAGCTCATTTGACCCACCGCCGACCGTGCCCTTGCATATCAAGCCTGCATACTTGTAAGTTCTAGCCAACATATAGATGACATAAGAACTCATATAAAACATTTTGGTTTTTTCTAAGTTGATAAGCTGGTGGTGAAGATTATTGCTTATCATTCTCGCCCAGTTGAACATCTTGACACCTTCTGTGAGGTCCTCAATGAAGTAATACATCCACGACTCGAAGGGTGCTCCTGAGGGATTGCCTGCCACTCTGTTCAGCAAGATAATAATATCTCCATAGTCTTCCTTGAAGTCCGTGCGCAGCAACTTCTTGGGCATCTTCTTGACCGACGGCCTAGGCTTATCCAACCACAACTTGTTAATGTTGGCGGCACAAAGGCCAGGGCTTTCATCATATAACTTCTGAGCATCTTCCTTGGTCTTGTAGACAGTTTTAGGATATGTCGGAATGCCGAAGGCCTCCTGAATGGCCAACTCTGTTAGATGTGCCAACACTCTCCCATCGGGTGCCACAATCCGCCTCAACTCAGCATCATAGTGAAGTGCGCACTCCACCATAAGTTCAGCACAGCCAAGCGCAGGTGGGAATCCGGCAGCTTGAAATATGTCGTTTCTCACCATCCTTCTAGCGGCAGGCGTTGGCAAAGGTCCATTATGCCCATATATTCTCTTCTTAAATTCCTCAAGGTCAATGTGGCCAAGGTCAGTATCTGAGACATCTTTGCACTTTGACTTTATTCTGGTTTCCGGCTGAGATCCTTTTCTTGCAAACTTCATCTGTGCCTGCCTAGATGTTTCCCTTTGATCGATCGTCAACCTGCAAGCACAAAATTCTTAACATTAATACTAGATTATTTAAAATTAACTTGTTCCGGGGTGGACAAAAATCGCACTTTCAGCCTATTGAATTAAAATTTCTGTCAAAAAGCAAGCTGAAAGTAATTAAATTCGCCTATCAATGAATGAAATTTGTGCCGGAAACGAAGTAGAAGATAGAAACACACTGCAAACATATTGTCGATTAACTTCCAAACCTCGAAGATCGTGTTCTGGCTACGAATGAATTTAAAAATTCAAAAATCTGCCAGAAGAGGTGCGCCAATATGCTGAAAGTATGATTTCAGCAAAGAAATAAATTACTTCTCTCAAAAAAATCACACCTCTCAACAAGAAAATGCTACCTCGATTCTCACAACAGTGTTATTCTTATAAATTTCTCCTCTGCGAATGATTTCCTGAAGATTCGAGAGAGACAGCTACTTCTCAGCCGGAATTGTGAAGAAATGAGTTGCTGAAACTCATTTTATGGCTAAGAAGTTCGATTTTCTTCAAGGCATTGTTTTCTTTCCTTTGATTTTCTTCCAATTTTTAGAAACGTTTTCTTCTCAGATTGGCAAACTTCTAATTTCACTTTCAGTTATCGAGGCAAGTTTCTGATTTTCACCTTTGTGCCATCTCTGCTTGAGATTTTCGAATTTTCTCAAAAATTGCCTAAGTGTTGGAAAAGATATTAAATTAATCGTTTAAAATTAATTTTCCAACGTATTTTAAATCTTCGAATCATGGCAAAGTTAAATTTATCTAAGGCAGAATAGTTTAATCTTCCAAATAATCTCCGGTTTTTGAATTTTTAATTAAAATTCCCTAAGTGTCAAGGAAATAATTAAAAAAATATTAAATTCCAACCCGTTTAACCTTGATACATGGCTAAGTTCGTTCGTCAAAGGCAAAATATCTCTTTTCAAATTGTCTGCCTAGCCAAAATATGCTCAATAGCTTATCTGCCAAATTTCAACTTTCTAGGCGGAGTTCTGACCTCTCTGGACATTTTTATTTAGCCAAACGATTCATCTTCTGGGTTGGGCGAACTTGGAGATCTCTGCCACTTTGCCATTTTTTTACCAGTGCCTTAGGAATTTTCCAAGCTGAGAGGGGCGGACTCAATGCTTGCTCTGCCAAACACTCTTCATTTTGTGCCAAAGAATTTCATTCCGTTGTGCTAAGGCGTGATTTTTATGCCGGCCAAACCTCTTCTCCTTCCAGACATTTCTTCGTTTTTCATGCCTTAGAATAATTTTCCTTTCAAAGTTGGACGAATTTCTTATAATCTCCTGCCTATGGCGTATTTTATTCTCCATTTGTCTTACACTTTCCTTGCCATGGCGAATTTTATTCGTGCCTTGTCCAATGGCAAATTTCATTTGTTTCGATCATTTAATCCAATTTCCAATGAATTCCCTTGTAATTTCACCCCTTTCCAAACATCTTGGAGCGCACCCCTTCATATTTTACCTTTCTCCACACTTCTTGGGGCGGACTTCATGTGCCTCTTGCCATTTTCCTCTAGGCTGGGCGAACTTCATGAGTTTCATGCCATCTTTCTCTAGGGGCGGACTTTGAACCTTTTGTGCCATGCGCCTCTTCCAAACATCTTGGGCGGACTTTAGCTTCCTCATGCCAAGGGCGGACTTGGCACCCTTCATGCCTATGGCGGACTTTAGCTTCCTCATGCCAAGGGCGGACTTGGCAACCTTCATGCCTATGGCGGACTTTAGCTTCCTCATGCCAAGGGCGGACTTGGCATCTTTCATGCCTATGGCGGACTTGGAGACCACCTTGCCTATGGCGGACTTTGGGACTTTGAACTTTCCATGCCATCCCCTTTCTTGAGGGCGCCATTCTCAGACTTAAGCATTTTTCCAAAATTTTTGCCATTTTTCAAACCTTTTTCACTTTACCTTGATTTTCTTGATTTCTGGAGACATGTTGATTTTCTGCTCTGTAGGATCCAAAAATAGAAACTTTCCAAAAATAGAAAAAGCAAAAAGCATCCCTAAAAAATAGGAACTCCAGAATGGCCTAAAAATGCCAAAAATCAAAAAAGCAAAAAGCAAAAAAGCAGAATCCCTAAAAAATAGGAAGTGTCAGAAACGACCGAAAGCAATGGCGATCTTCGTCTACCGGGTCTTCTAAGCACTTCAATGACGTTAAGACACACAAACGGGTTCGAAATCTCAACTTAGCCGGACTGACTTTCAAAATTTACCCAAATTAAAGACTCTAAACTGGCGATTCAGAGGGCGACATCAAAACTTGGGGGTCCCCATTTGCAATGGGGCGATGTGTGAAATAGGTCACAACACCACTGACAAAATTTTGTGGTTAGATCGTTCTTGACGTTTAATTAAATGTACATTTAATATATTCACATGAACACCTTCTTTTTCACAAGAATAAGAAAACCACATACATATACAAGATAATCTTTCACATATATAAGAAAAATCATTTCCATTATGTAAAGCAATTATTTCTTCCCCAATTCATTTTCACATAAAAACAGATGCTTGTAGCTAACATAATGACCATAATTCCATTGTCATGAGCTTGTTCAAGTCAACGGGGATGTAACATCCCTCACACTCAGTCTACATGAATGTGAGTATCCTCTCTGTTTCTTGTGCTACCAACGGAGAGGTACCAATGTCTAATTGCCTGGATAGTTCTCCTACTTCCTGCATTGCAAGTGGCATAGACTAGAGATCTTGGATGTATCTCTACACTGTACTAAGTGGATCGTCCTCATTGAGTTTGGTGATTTCAATGATAATGCCTTTTGATCCACCCTCGTTGGAGTCCTCATCAGAAGGATCATCCGTGGGTAGCACTTATGTTGCCGATGATGGTTTTGCTGCAATTTTTGGTGCATTCTCCCCTCTAGGCAGAGTCGCTTGTACAGGACCAGGTTGGGAACTGTCAATGACCATGGCTGACTGTTGACCAAGTTCTTCGGCCATAAGCCCTAGCAATGAAGGGAACATTGGAGCCTCTATTGGAATCCACAATTGTTGTAACCACTGGTCTATGATATGTGCTTCGGCCAGATTTGTCTCCCTGATCTATACATGGTCTCCAAGTAGGTTACTCTCTATTGGTAGTGCAATTGGTAGTGTTGGTAATGTACTTGGTAGTCCTGGTGATGCCTTTGGTGGTCCTAGCAGTGCACTTGTCAGTCTTGGTAGTGCGCCTAGCTTTCCTAGCAGTGCGCCTGGCAGTCTTGGTGGTGCACTTGGCGGTGCATGTGACGGTCCTAGCAATGTGCTTGGTGGTCCTGGTGGTGCGCTTGGCAGTGGCACTGGCGGTGCTACCACTGGCGATGTTGGCAATGCAATTGGTGGTGTTGATGGTGCAATTGGCAGTGGTGGTAGTGCCACTAGGAGTGCCACTCCTGTAGTCGTCTCATTCATTGGTATGGCCTAGTGTATGTCCATCTCTGTCAATGACTGGGCATCGACTGATAGTGATACCTCCTCTCCCCTTCGTATGACCTGTCGTTGGAATTGTATTCGTTGTATGATGTGTCAATTCCTTTGTCATATTATGCAATCAAATCGTCACAATACGATGTTGAGTCTTGTTTGAGGGCGCACAATCCAAGGTCATCGTACGATGATAGTTGCTGGGGTTTATCTTCGTACTATGTTAATTATTGGTATTCGTCATACGAGTTGTTTGTTGATGTCGCACATAGTGAGCGGGTGCTTGTACGGAGTGTGTCGTGTGATGGGTGATGCCACACTCTGTCTATGTCTTGCGACCAACCTCTTGTTCTGCATGACTACCTTGTATGCTGTGTTACCATCCATACACCATAAGGTTTTATTCCTCCCTTCTCCCCATACTTTGTTCTGTTCTTAGCAATGGGAATTCCGTGTAATGTTCCTCCTTCGTATGGTGAGATTCCTCTAATGTTGTACACTATAGCTTCCCTCCTACCGTACGCTATGAGACTATACAATGTTCCTCTCCTTCCTGTGCAGTTATGCGATGACATTGATTCCTCCAAACTACCACCCTTCTACAAACTCTACCATATGATGTCTTTGAGACTTCGTTGAAATTGTTGTACTTGCTCATGTTTCCTTTGTTGTACGGTTTTGAGTGGGAGTGTTCGTTCTCGTTCTTGATGCCTCCGTAGACTCTCTTCACTTCTGCTTTTTCTTTCAATCGAGCATACTATGAAATGTATTGTATATTTTTCTTTTGGTCATATATTATTGCTTTTTTATTTTTTCACTTCAATTTTTCTCATTTTTATTTTTAATAATTGTCCTCGAAATTATTTTAATTTTTTGCCTTTTCACCATTATTCTACCACACTCACTTTTTAATTTAATATTGCCCAATTTCATTTTAATATTTTTCTCCCTTGAATTTTAGTTTTTTTGCTTTTTCAATACTTCTTAGCTTCGTCGATTTTTTATTTTTTTGCTTTTTATTATTTTCTTCTTCGCCATTAAATTTTCTTTTTTTGGCTTTTCGTTTCCTCACGTCTTTTGAATGTTGTTGCTTTCAACATTACGTCCCAATTATCGCCAACCATGATCATTTTTGGGTTGTCTTTTTCTCCCAGGTTCACCTTCTTCATCTTTGGCTCCTCGTACTTGATTGATTTGTTCCATTTGAAATTGTGGGCTGGCGTGCCATTGAGTTTTGCTACTTCTTCCTTATATTCCTCGTACTCGAACGGAAGGAAATGTCTGACTAGTTGTACTTTTGTCTTCTTCCTCAATCTCCCCAATTTGTAGCATGTTGCACTCGGGGTGAAACACCTCATAGTCTTCTATCTACCAATGGAATAGGCCGTTGAGAGAACTCGTCTTGTCCTTAGAGCAACTCTCGAGGTCAAGTACTCCTTCGTCATTAGATTCCATGAATTTTCTTCATTTGTCTGTCTCTGATTCTCCTCCGTCAGACTCTGACTCGAAGGACACCAATTATTTACTCATAGCCTGGTTCTTTAGGTCAATGACGTACTTTCTCCCGTTGCTCTTGATGGAAGTGTGTTTCGTTTCCAGTTATGGTTTGATTTTGCTACTACTAGCCAACCTCTTTCGAGTAGTGCATCATATGCCCTCCTCTGCAGTAGAATGATGACAAAGTTCAGTAGAAATTGTTTTGTGTCGATTGTCATCTTCTGCGCCATCAGTGTACCCAGTGGTTTGATACCATGTTGATTGGCACCTACTAAGAGAAATGTTGGTGGCTAGAGAGTTGGTTTCTTGAGGCACTTCCAGGTCTCCTCCAGTAGTACGTTCACTCTCGAGCCTCCGTTGACGATGGTGTTTGTGAGTTTCTTTCCCATGATTTTCATCTGTACAATGGTTGGCTTCCTCCCGATGTTCATTATAACATTAGATTAGGGGGCTTGTTCACCTTCTGGTAGTAGTACTGTTACGTCTTTGCTTGGATTTCGAATTTGATTGTCACAGACTATGTTCATAATTGCCACTTTCAAATGCGACATTGTCTGTAGAAGGTCTATCGCCTTGATAGATAAGACAAATGTTACATACCTTGTAGAAGGTATGTAACATTTGTCGTATGATATTCTTTTCCGAATTTGACCACAATGACATACTTTTTGCTTCATTGAAGGTTCTCCTTTCCTTGGTCGTTGCTTGTTCTACTTCCGCTTTGGCCTCTCACAGTCTTTCCTTCTTCGTACAAGGGTCTAGGTATACAATCTTCTTCGTTTGTGCTCTAGTAATTATTAGAACCTCCTCATCCTCCACTTCCAACATGTTTATATCTTTCCGTTTCGGGCAGTTGGTGTCTTCGTGATTGCCTGGTCCGCACCACTTACATAACATTCCTCCTTTGCCTTGATTGTTTTGGCATTCTTTGGTGAAATGACCCCATTCATTGCACTTTCGGCACTGTATCATAGGTCTTCCTTTAGAATCGCACTGGATTTGGCTTCTCGACCCACTATTGTTGTACCGATCATTATTTCCTTTTCTATTGCGGTACTTGCTAGGAGATGCATTATTGCTATTATTTTGTGGTTTAGGAGTGGTTGGAGGGGTTGACTGTTCACCCTGGGTGAAAAGTACTTGTGTGCTTCTTGTCTTTAAATTTTATTGGCATTCCTTGATGGAATGTCCCAGTACTTGACAGATGTTGCAGAATGATTTTTTCGGATAACTTATTTTATAGTCAGTGCACCATAGTTCTTTGTTTTCTTTTGGATTTTCTTTGTCAGCCTTCAATTCATTCATCATTCGCATCATATCTCGTCGGATAACCTGAACAATTTTAGATTCTATGTCACTGCTCTTGTCTATACTCTCGTCATCCGTCTTTTCATTTGTTTGGGAAGATGTTTTATTTTCACTCTCAATGTCCATCGCTCAATTGTAAGCCTCAGCGTACAATGACAGAGGTACTACCTGTTGTACCCCAAATTAAAAAAATTTCTACACTTAGATATTTTGGAAAAATGGTCAAAAGTCTTGTCAAAAACTATCAAAAAGGTCAAAAAATGGGATTTTGCATGTCATGCATGATGGTCAAAAACTCAAAATTTTCAAAATTTGATGATTTGGGTCCACTTAGAGCAACTTTGTCTACAAAACCCAGATCTCAGTTTTTCAGCTCTAAATTTTAAGAAATTTTCTAAAAATAGAAAGTTTCTAAAAATACTCTTTTTTGGGTTTTTCTGGCTTTTTTCTCAAATGGATGTTGGCAAAATTTTCTAAAAATAGATTGTCCGACTCCAGGGGTTCAAACTGATTTTGATTGGCTTAAAATACTTCCTCTTCAGGTTGATCCAGTCAGAATCATCAAAAGATCAATTTTGCCCTGGTGGGTCTATTTTGCTTTTTCAAAAGCTAAAATGGGAGCTTTGACGTCATTAATGGAGGTTGCTTAACTGCCAGGTGTTAGATTCAAGGTCTCAAATACTACACAGATTGAGGAATGGCAGAAGATGCTCGAGGAACGAAGAACGAAGGAAGGAGGTAGGAGAATCTTGAAAAATAAGAAAATTTGACTAGGTCTGGAGATGCTAGGCGCCCCTGCCCAGTCAAGGCGCCTAGGTAGTCATGCCTTAGAATATTTTTTCAATCTCGGCAGTCGAAGCATGGAATGGAGGACGAGGAATGGAAAAAAGTTAAAAATTGATAATAAAACCTATCTCTGGCAAGCATAGGTGCCCTTGGCAGCCGAGGGCGCCCATCATTTCAAGGCCTCAAATGTTGTTATTAGGGTTTCATCATTCCAAGACAACTTGCTCAGAATACTCCGAGCTATCCAACAAATCTATCAGCCAGTTCATCGGACCTCCTGAACAGCCGGAAACACGAAATCAACTGAGAATTCTACTGAAGGTGAGAAAACACATAAATTGAAGAACATTAGGAAAATGGCTGACATTGGGAGCCATGGGCACCCCAGCTAGCCAAGGTCACCCATGATTTTGAGGGACCAAATGATATTTTTATCAAATGTTGCCTCCAGTAAAATCCTCTTACATTCAATCAGGCTCCGCAACGAGATCATCATCCAGTTCACAGGATCAATCTGGAGGCCGGAATGAAGATCAATCATCAAACTAAGGAGCAAAAGTTCAAATTTCAAGAAAATTGGCTAAGTCTGCTAGGGAAAAGCGCTCCTAGTCAAGAAGGGTGCCCAAGGCTCAATGCCTTAGAAAATTTTCCAGTTTTCATCATGCATCATCCAAACAACGTCCACATTCGACGAACCTACTCAAGATTGGCTTCAAAAGATTTAAAGCTAGAGAATAAAGCGTCTTTTTATCCTCAAAACCTATTTAAGACGTCTTTGGCATTCATTATTCACTTTTTGCAGGTTGGCATCTAGAGGAAGCAAAGTATCTTTTTCTTCTCATCAAGATTTGAAGGCCAAAACGTGGTGCTTTTTCAAAGTTCTTCATATTTTCATAATCAGTATGCACAGAGGCTCGCTTTTTCATGCTTTATTTTTCTAGGGCATCACTTTTCAAAAGAATGGGTCATATTTTTCAAAATTCATTCATCTGGGCCCGCTTGATTTTTGATTCTCTTCAACTTTGGAAAATTCCAAGTTTTCAAGAATCTACTTTTTTGCGCTTTTTTGAAATTTTATCATCTAGGTCCTTCTAGAACGTGATTCTCTACAAAACCTAGGTCCCATCTTTTTTCCAAAAAATTGCTTTTTCAAAATTCTATTTTCAGCAATTCTCGCAAAAAGTTTCCGAACATATTTGAGTTTACAATAAAAAATCAGGATTTTCAGTATGCAACACTCTCCACTTCAAATCAAGAACAAATCAGCTTTTTGGCGGATAGAGTTTCCCAAATTATCAATGAATGAGTCACCTCTTTCGGGCAGCGATATTTTCCAAGAAGAGAACTCAAAAGCAGCAGTTAACTCGACTCTTTCTCTGAGCTTCCTTGCTATTCTTGTCTCATTCTTATCCATTCTTTGTGAAAGAGAAAGAATCAAGTTGTAATAGTTGGCATTTTCCATGTTTCTTTTTTGCTTTCATAGGTTGTTAGATAGTTATCTTGTTTTAGTTTTAGAAATAACGCTTGCGAGTTGGCAAGTCTTGGTTGTAAAAGCAAGGAGATTTTAGGGTTCCCTACTCCTCTGCTTGTGTATAAATAAGGGCAGTCTTGCCCATTTTTCTTTAACGATTATTGTGATAGCAAATTGCTGAGCCTACTTTTGCCTGCAAGTTGTTATTCAGTGTCAATTCAATTGTGTAAGAGCAAGCTTGCATGCCTGCCTATTAGCTGCAAGTTATTGTTCAGTTCATGTGTTTTGTGTCAAATGTGTTCTCGTTGATCGCAAAAATGTAAGCCTGTTATTGCTACAATCCTGCTGTCCCATAAGTATAATCATTGATATTTGAAATTTGAGAAAAGGAAATCTTATGTCTGCTTTGTTGCTTTGATCTATTGTCTTAGGTTTTCGTTTTATGTGTTTCACTTATATAATCTTTATTTCAGCTTGCATCTAAAGTACAACGAGGCTCAAGGTGTGCATTGGGAGTGAGTTTATGTGAGTTTTGTGTCAAAGAATCAATTGCTTGTTTACTTTTAACTCTCAAGATCTGAGTTTACTTGAGTTGTTAAAAGCGTCATTAGAGTAGGCTTAGTTGTAGTTGAAGTTCAAAAAGAGAAATTCTCAACTATGACGCTAGAGTTTTATAACCTTGTGCTCTTAATTGAACAAAAAGACTAGCAATTAGTTTTAGTTTACTTTCTTTAAGCAACATCAGCAAAGAGGGAGCTTCCCCTCCTAATTCAAAGAGCAGTTAATTTGTGCATAGTTGTCCATTTCTAATTCACATACCAAAGGTGCGAATTGAAACGCCAACACTACCTTCATTTTCTTGCACAAAAAGGGGATTAGTCCTTCAATGAACCAACGCTTCTTCAGCCCATTTGTCGATTGGTGCTCTAGCTTTACCAACAATTCTTTGAGCCTGTGATTGTAAGCTCTTATGTTCTCGTGCTTCCCCTGTTTGGTGTTATAGATCTCGGCGATGATCTCATTGTCATCTTGTAATAGTCTGAATTTTTCCTCGAACGCCTTTCTCAGTGCATCCCATGAGGGTGTCTTCTGCTGCCAGTTCGGTGAACCAATCTATTGCTATGCCTCGTAGTGTTGTTGGGAGCACTCTTAGCCAATAATATTTGTCTTCTTGGCCACTCGCTATCCATATGGTCTCACAAGTTTTGCAATGTCTCACCGGATCCTCTAAATTGTTCCCCGTAAATTTTGGCAATTTCTGCCTTTCCACACTCGGACTGGCTAGTGGAGTCACCATCTTCCTTCCCTAATGTTCTCCCTATGCGTTGGACCTATTTGGACCGTTTCACTCGGTATGTTCCGATGCCTATGCTGTACTCACAGCCATGTACGAGTCCTCCACTCGTTCATCGTCAGTGTCCTCTACACTTCGAGTATCCTGGGAATCATTCTTGCACTCCCTCTATTTGGGGGTCTTCAGTTTGGATCCTCCAATTCTCGGTTCTTCTCCCGATATGAATAATTCTCAGATGTGGCATATGTTATTTTCAATTTCTTCCTTTAATTCATTTTCAAAGTCTTTTTCTTCTTCGTTGTTGGATATTTTCTCTATGGACAGTTGTCTTGGTTGGTCGGCAAGGTTTTGGTTTGTTTCTTCAGCAAGATCTAGGTTTGTTTCTTCGGCCATTCTTCTTAATTGTGTTCGTCGTTTCTCTTGTTCTTGTACTCTTAGGGATCTTCGTACCCATTCTTCTGATGATTCCCGACCGCTTTGATTTTGATTCTCTCTTTATTCATACGGGCATTTATTTCTAGGAGTATGCCTACGACTGGTGTCACCCTTTTCCTCCTGTTTGTTTTGCTCTTCATATTGTTGCACTATTTGTTGTCTTCTTTGTTCTCTGTCTTTTTCGGCCCAAAGATCCTGGAGTATGATGTAGTGACGTGCGATTAATCTCGGTAGTTTGTCGAGAAGGCGGTTGACCTTTGGGTTGACAGATTGTCCTAGGTGGCTGCCTAAGGGACCTCTCGCCAGAGAGCTTCCCTCCATATGCGTTCCTTTAGTGGGATATCCCATAGGTTTAGGAGGTCTTCTATCAACATGCCTTCTCTTTCCTCGTTTGCTTGTATTGGCTCTTCGGCTGGCTGACCCATTGCAATGCCATTATTCTTGTCTATGTGTTGTGTATGAGAGTTTGTATCGGCAACGACACCAAATGTTTACTTTCTTATTCTACCATGGAGGATTTATAGAGTAAACAGAAATAACAAAATTACAGAAGATAAATTAATAACAATTATGTTTCAGAAGATATAGCTTTATTCTCATTCATTCACAAATATGCAATAAGTACATGAAAATCATAACAGCGGTCCTCGACTATGAACAAGTACATATAAATAGTAGACCAATGTTGGTTAATACTACCTACTGTCGATAACTACCAACCGGCTATAACAACCGTCAGGGACTAACACGTAAATACAAAACATAACTATTTATTTATTTATTACTTAGCCAACTAAACCATATTCAATTACGTTCGGCCGACTACAGAGTCAAAGATGCAATAATACCTCTAACAATATACTTTGGGGTGTGGGTTATGAAACATCCCCTACTCCCGATCCTTGACATTCCACACTATGTTGTCTTGTCAGGTATCAGACTTATCTTTACTTGCATGCTTTGTGGGATGAATTCCTTGGTATCTTCGATCCCCAATTCCTAATGTTTCATTGAATTTATCCTTTCGAAGTTAGTGAAGTGGAGATACCATTATTTGCTTGCCTTCTAAATGAGGTATGATGCACTTTGTATCCTTGAGCCTTGACAAGTGGGCTGGATTCTATGGTATCTTGGATCCTTGACTCCTGTTAACTTCCTTCATGCATCTTTTTAGAGTCGGTGATGTGGGTATTCTGATTTGCTTGTCTATGGCATGGTTTATGAGGTATCCTCAACCCTCAATCCACAAAACTTTGAAACTCCCACATTTTGCACTGTTCATTCCCACCTACCTCCTTGCACAACCTAGGTCATCGTTAATGATGAGATTCGACATTGTAACTACTCCAAAGGGATTTTCTTGCCTAGAAAAAGTTGTCCATCTCAAGGGCATGGATTCAAATGCATTTTTAGTGATGGAGGATGAAAATAGGAACACCATGCTAACATTAATGCGATGGTTGAGGTCTAGCTCTTGATGGTCCTTGTGCTTGTTCCAAATCACTCGTTCGATAGATTTTGTGGGATCTAAGCTCATGTTCCATGCCACTTCCATTGATTGTGGGTTACTCAATTTTTGAAGGGATAGGGAAACCAACAAAGTGCTATATATGCTAGCTTCTTTTTAAAAAAAAAGGTCGGTCATTTTATCTTTTCGACATGATTGCAAGCCCGATAGAGCAACATCTTTTCAACTCCTACAAATCTAGTCGCCATTAGAGCAACATCTTTTGTAAATCACAAGGATATTAATATTGTAAATGATTCTTGTAGTTGAATGTCTCCATGGTTCCATTTGTGGATCTTTTGGTAAATTCTAGCTTCGGGTTTTGTCTTACTAGTTCTCTTGTATGAATGTAATGAATATTTAATGAACGGGACAATATTCTAATGCATTGCTAGCTTTGTAATGGTTATTTCTTCATTGCATATGAATTTTTGCAGTTTGGGATGGATAACTAAGAATGTTCAGTTGCTTGATATCATTATTTGTGGTGTATGCATTTGCATATCTCATAGTCCTTTTGATTTTTTTGTGTTGTCTTTCATGGTGTGCTAAGATTTTGTAACCAAATGAATAGGGATTGGTCTTGGAAGTGATGATCCACCATTGAAAAGATCTTACACCAGTAGATTAGGAGTAGGAAGTAGACTATATGCACTTCATAATTCAACGTTAGAACTAGGGAAAACATCTTCAATGATCCATAGTTATCATCCTAGAGAGTTATGTTGTGCATAACTACATCCTGTTGTCATGCACTAATGTGCATATCAACTTAGTAGAGGATATATTAGTAGGTTAGTCTTGGCCTAGTGGTAGCTTTTAGGGATAACTGTACACTGGGTACTACAGTAGCAATTTATCCATTTGTCTATCTTCAATTGTGTTTATTCCTATTTAGGATACCCCTAGGAAAGCCTCTTTGGGTCTAGTTGAGCCTGAAGTCGAAGTTCTTATCCACCTTAGCAAATTGGTCCAGAGTTACATGTTTGATCATAAGTTAGAGGTTGGTTAATCATATGACACACGCTTAGAGAATGGCCTAGGGATTTGTGACTTATAACTTTGAACACCAACAAAATGGCATCATTGCCTAGTGGAAGGCAATTGGAAGATATCTCTAGAATCTCGACAACTTAAAAGCATTACAGCTGTGCATTTTGTTTGTGCTCTAAGTTGATAGCCTGCCAACTTACATCAACATATTGGCGCCATTGCTGGGGAGAGTTTAAATATGATTCTTATCTTTCATACCTTTGCAACTTGAAAGTCATTTCCAGCCAACAGATTTGGTTAGTGGGTTAGTTGATTGCTTGTAAACTTATGCCAACATAAAGGCACACACTAACAGAAAGGTAAAAGAGAAATGAGTTCTTGTTTACGACTTTGAAGTTTAGTTGCTAGGAGAAAAATTGTCTTTTCCAAGGGAAGAGCGGCGGCTTTGTTTCAGTCTAGCCCATAATCAATTTGAAATCAAAAGACTTGATAATGGAAAGAAGGCAACCTTGGTGCCGGCAAGAACAAGAAGAAGCTTCAGCTTGTGCACGAAGACAAGACAACATGGGAAGATCAAAATAATGGTAAGTCATTCAGACCTACCTATCAAAGTTCAGAAGCGCTTCAAGGAGAAATAATGTGTTCATAGATGTAAGAGATCAATATTTATATACTTTTGAAGATCTAGATGATAACATAATAAAAAAACATAAACAAATCCAAAGTTTTGATCATGAAATAAGAAGAAATGGTATGACTATTGGTAGAAGATGTAGGGATAGAAACTATTATGCACATCCTGCTTGCCCATATCCCACTTCTCCTAGCATGTCATATGAATATGGAATTGAACTAGATGAAATGCTAAATCACCTCAGAAAGGAGATAAATACTTGAGTTGCAGGATGCTCAATTAAAAAGAAGTTGTACGCTTCTTGGGAGGATGAATGGGGATAGATCCTATGATGTACAAATTTTTTGCATGAGCCATCAAGATGTGGAAACACACAATGTTGGCCTATGTCCCCCTCCTCCGAAAATTTCATATAAAAGAGAAGTTGATTAGAAAGAAATGCTATATCACCTTGAACAAGATAAAATACAACTTCTTGCATAGCTTGGATTGTAGGAAGCTCAACTTGGTGCACTTATAAGTGCAAATGCTCTCTCAATAAGCAGCATAGATGAAGAACTTCCTTATGAGAAAGATTATATTGAATGATATGAAGATGAGGATGATCAATATGATGCATTTGGATATGATTCTAGGGAAGGAGAGATAAGTATATTGATGCAGCTGATCTTAGTTTTCACAGTCAACATAGTGCTGATCTAGATTAAAATGAGTTGCTTGCTCATAGTGTTGAATATCCAACAGAACTCATGCGACTATTCCAACAGTCCAAGCCACCATAATCCATGCAAACACAATAGCTGTGCGGGTTCAAAATTAATATTAGCCAAGAGATGTATAAGTGTTTCCATGATGTGATACTATTGTTGCCAAATGAGATGAAAATTCCATGTACAATGGTAGGAAGAAACAAAGGGGAAAAAATAAAACAATGAGCAACAATATTTCAAAAAAAGGGTGACTAAAGAAGAAGAGTTCTTCGTAAAAGTGGATAGTAAAAAAGAAATAAGTGCCAAAATCTCATAATCATAGTGTTCTAGAAGGAGAAAATCTAAATGGTAAGCTACAATCAGTGCAATCCAAGAACAATGTGTAGGCTATGAGAGGAAGGAAGAACCCAATGTTCTTTCTTATAATCAAGTCACGCCTTGCATCATTGGTACAAATGACTTGTCCTTCCCATGTGATCAAACAGACCTGTCATGTGGAGATGTTAGCCTACAAAGGGAAGAGAGACAACTGCACATCGAAGAGGACAGCTAAACACCACAAATGAAGTTCCCTCTGCTGATGCTGATCCTAATGTTCTCTTGGATGTCATGATGAAGAAGAGTAGACCATTGTTGTTTTCCTCCTTTGCCTTGCTCTTGTTGAGGATGGCAATGAAGAATCTATTGTGAAACAAAATAGAACACAAAATAAATTCTATTAGATTCAATCGTGTAAAGTTCCTTACTAAATCTGCCCTTGATTTTTCTGATTTTTGGTGTTTGGGAATTTTGTCAAACACTTGTCTTGCAAACTGTACTTGGCTGGTAAATGTTTTTTGTTTTGTTTTTTCTTTTTGATATGATGATGAAATGCATAAAAAGACTTAACTAACTATGCCAAATGACTTCAAATACAATTAAAATGCAATGCAAGTATTTTACAATTTTTTCAAGATAAAGAGATGACTGAAATGAAATGCAATGTACAGCTACAGGAATTAGCGTTTAGACAAACACTTTATATGCAAACTCCCATACTCCTTATGTGGAGCTTGTGACTGATTACAAATGTTGTAAATGTTGATTACATCCAATCGCCCTCAAAGGAGACGAATTATGTGATGTCCCCGCTCTAGTCAGTTCTCAGGAGCAGTGGAGTTAGCCTATCTCGTGGACCCTTGTAGGCTAATAGGATTGGGTTAGAGGGTCAATGGCCTTATCTGGTGGGTTTTTGTCGTTTCCATCCTTTGAGTTCAGTGATTGGCTCACAGTGGGCCTTGGCAGTGCAATGATTGACAACTTATGACGGCACGTCAATATGCTGAGTTATGAGTGAGATATTAATTTTCCACTGCATTAAAGTGTTTTACTTTATTTGATGGAATATTATAAAGTCAACTTGATTTTATAATAAAGTATCACTTAAATTTATTTAAGTGAAAATTAAAACTCTTTATCAAAAAGGGGTGCCATCTTATTTAATCATTTAACTATTGAAAGGATATAAAATACATTTAAATGTATTTTAAAGTCAATTTGGCGTCACTTTTGGAAATGCGTGCCTTTTGGGCTTTATTAAGAAGCTAAGAAAAATTTGAACGCTATTATTGATTATTTGACATTTTCTTTGGCTTTGGCTAAATGCGTGTTATACCCAAAATGAAATTTTTGGCATTCTGCTTAAATTGAGCTAAACAACGTAAAAATGCCATCGAAAGTATGTTTTAGGTCAAACCAAATATGAAATCTTTGTGGGTTTTTGTCAAGGAACCTCTGGTTAAAATTCTGAAAAAATGAAAATTAGGGTTTTACACCCCTATTTTTATGGAAACCCTAAAAAATAGGACCTTTCCAGAAATGGTTGAAAATAATTCTGATAGGATTAATTGCCTTCACGATCACACTGATCAAGTTAGAATTATCAAAAATTATGTTTTACTCTGGTGGGTCTATTTCTATTTTTCGGGAAAAAAACTAGGAGCTCCACAGCCATTAATGGCAGATTGGCCAGTACCAGGTGCTGAAAGCTAAACCTCAAAAGCTTCAACCAAGAAGCTATGGCGAAAAAGGATGAAAAGATGTTTCAACGGAGGAGATTCTCAAAACGGAAAAGGCCAAAATTTGGCTAAGTCTAGAAGATGGATGTTTTGTCTACCAAGGCAAAACACAGTCTATAGTGGCTAAAAGCGCCTCTCTTGAAGAAAGGCGCCCTTGGATCTCAGAGGGCAAATGAAATCAATTGGCATCTTCAACTCAGTCATCCTCTTCACTTTCATGCTGGCGCGAAACAATCAGCAAGATCATTTGATTCAGGTATCATTGACCAACCGTCAGCAAAGTATGGGTGATCCATCAACGACAAAGATGCCAAATCAGAGAACTTCAAGGTAAAAGCGCCCATGCTGGCCAGGGGCGCCCCTCAGTTGCAGGCACCAAATGAATCCATAAACAACAACTCTATACATGACATCTTTCCAGCTTCCTCCCAGCTACGTGATCAATCTAACAATAAGTCCATGAGACACACCAAACGATCACGAGATAAGATCAAGCAGAAAAAGCCAAATTTGAAGAACTGGAAAGATAAGCCAGAAAATGGCTAAGGCATGGCTAAAAGCGCCCCTCTTGAAGAAAGGCGCCCTTTCTTGAAGACATCCAGATTCAGCCAGAATCTTCACTGCCTCCCAGGATGACCTTCTCAGCTATGACCTATCTCGTCAGCGAGACTATCAGCAAGAACTTCCGACAAATCAATCAATTGATGGAGGAGGTCAAAGACTGGTAGTCCACAGCCAAGATGAAACCAAGCAAAAGCTAAAAGTGCCCCTGCTAGCCAGGGGTGCCCTTTAGTTTGAAGGATCAAAACTTGCCAGCTTCAACTGAAAGGTCAGTCATCCTGAACAAGACCGAACCGGCTACCCAATGCATCGTCAAGCAGAATCATCTGATTCATCAAACATCGGGAACGTCAGATCAAAGCAAAGAGGGTCTGAAAAGGTCAAAACGAAGAACAAGTCAGTGAAAATTGACTAAGGCATTGTCAAAAGCGCCCCTCTCAAGGAAAGGCGCCCTTCTTTTTGAAGGCCTTAACTCAGTTTTCTGAGTTGATCCCTCTCAGGCATATCTCATTGTGTTGATCCCACCTCAACAACAGAACTGCCAGCCACTGGCTGAGATCAACTGAGCAACCTAAATCAAAGATCAAACAGGAGTACTTCAGCTTGCAAAATGAACAAAAAATGATCAACTTCAAGGATGGATGCCTAAAAGAGTCAAAGCAGAAATGTTGATTTCAGTTAGCAAATTTGGAGCCAAAAAGAGACCAAACACTCCACAATCAGTGGAAATCATCTTTTGGAACTCCAAATCAGGCCTGAATGATGAGTTATCTTCCATACTTTGTGGATCTTAACCCTAATCACCTTATATTTATGCTAGGCGTCCGTTTTCCTCATTATTCTTTTTGCAGGTTAAAGGATAAAACATCAAATAGCTCTCAAGAACACGTTTTCAAGATCTGGCAGAGGTTTTGGACGGATCTTCAATATTTTTGAAGATCATTGGCAGTAAAAGCATTCTTTTCCCAAGATTGCTTCCAGAGACATATTATTGCAAAGTGGCAGTTTATAACTTCCAATCCATCTTCTGTCTACTTCCTCTATTTCTGTCTATATTTCTTTTGCATGTCACAGGAAACGACAGATTATCACAGATATGGCCAACTGGGTATGATCAGCACAGCTTTTTCAACAAAACCCACATGGTAGATTTTTCCAGAAAAAGTAGCCCTGCTGCCCCTATTTTTTAGGGTTTCTGGAATAAGTCATAATATTGAAAAACAGAGAAACTGTGTTTGTTTAGCTCTGAAGCACGAACAAAAACCATGTGTTAGATTTTTCCGAGAAAAAACACTTTCTGGCGCCCCTGCTGCCTCTGCCACTGAAGGGCTCTTGCATGTCAAAGAAAAACTCATTTTTTCGAATTTCTAACGATTTGGGTTTGTCTAGAAAATCATTCTTAACAAAACCCATGTCTCAGAATTTTTCGTAAAAACTAACCCCGGCGAGGCTATTTTTAGCAATTCCAGAAAAGTGTCAGAACAGGGTCAAGTGCCCAGTCAATATTCAAGGTTTTCAGAATGTAGTACTCTTAGGTACATTACAAGACCAAAACGGTCTTATACCATGATTACCTGAAAACGATTGACACAGACTTATGGCAGAAAAATCCAGAGGTCAGTTCTGAGGATTTGGAGGGCATGAACCAAATCACGTTGCAAAACATTGAAGAATCTGGTTTGTTTCAAGCAGCATCTATTCCAATCACCTTACAAAGCATCGAGCTTGTATCTGCTTGCACAAAGCATTACAACCCGACAACAAGAGAGATCCTGTCAGTAGACGGGAGGGTGATTTGCAGCTTGAAGCCAGTGGACATAGAGACTTGTTTTGCAATTCCACCATGCCCTACCAAGAAGGTCATATCAGTGACAGAATGCGAAAAGGCATTTGAGGCTTCAAAGGATGAGTGTTCGCTTATAATGGCTGAACATTGGCTGAAAACAAAGAGAACCAGCTTGCCCAGATTGGTTGGTAGAGGAGAATTCAAAGATGAGTACAGAGTGCTAATCACCCTGCTCAGTAGAGTCACTAGACAAGAGGAGGGAAAATCTTTCCAGCCGTGGATGTTCTACATTATTGGCAAGATAATCAGCAGGAAAGAACGTTACGACTGGGCCTCCCTGATCAGTGACACACTCCACCAACAATTCACCGGTTTTCTAGAAGAGCATCGTTTCCACATGTGTTCATACCTGGTCTACCTGATAGCCTTCCAAGGCGATTTCAAAACATTAAACACTGTGGGAACCCTGGGTGTGCAAAAGGTACAAGAATACTTTCCTCGCTTGGAGTTCACTCTAGCAGAAAGACACTTCAAAAAGATAAATGACCTTTTTACTATGCACACCATGCACGAGCTAGACCATGAGATGCACGTGCGTATTTCACCAGTAGCTAAGGCAGCAATGGTGGACTGGGCGGATTGGTTCATACAATTCCCCACTTTCACCTACATACGCGTGTATGGCTACAATGGCCACCCCGCCATGATGCCACGCTACCCCTCAGATAGGGTAGTGTTCATGGAATTCCTGAGGCAATTGGCCGAGGTTCACTCTTACCTTGGCATAAAGAAAAAGACTGCTGCAAACTTTCCTTTTCAGATGGGACTCTACAGATGCAGGACTACAGCCGATGCAAGGTTGATAAGCCAGGAAATAGTGAGATTTAATCTCAAGTACCTCATTGATAGGAGGCCATCCTATGACCCCAGAGGCATCTTCGCAGCTCACCTTGAGCAAAGATCATCACATGAACCTTTCATGGAAGATTTTTGGGTCAACTGCGAGGATGAGTTCGAAGTGAGAAGAAGGAACCATAGCAGATTCAAGCTCTCGCAGATTGCAGAATTCATGTCAGAGGACATCGAGGGCTTATCTGAGGACGAAGAAGAAGTCATTCTTTCTTCCTTCTTCACGGGTCTAGTGGATTCACAACCACTCGGCAAAGTAGACTGGTATGCGAAAGAGAGTACGTCTATTGAGGAAAGAACGGGTAGAGTAGCTCGACACAGTCAACTCTACCTGGACAGTAAAAGGACAAGGAAGGTAGTACTTCCCCGATCAGAGCCGCCGACGGTTCAGTTTACACTACCTTCCACGTCTAGGAGGAAACCCAGACAGAAGAAGATGAGCTTTCCTCCAGAAGGAATGCGGATGTCAGGGAGCACATGGGGGAGAAAAGGAATTGCTAGCACAAGCCGGCAAGAGGTACAGGTGGAGACAGCCACCAATTTACCTGAGACAGTTGAGACCGTTGCAACTACACAAGAACCAATGATTGAAATAATCGCTGCAAAGATGGAATCCATTGTAGAAGAAGTTGCAGCAGAAGCGATGCCAATGATAGAAACAGAGCCACCAGCTTCACCACCATCACAGAGGTCGCAGAGTCCTATTGATTTGGACTCGCCACCACGAGGCATTACTCTGGCACAATCTCGTTCTTCTAGCATTCAGGGGGCCTACATTCCTCCTCCCAGCAATGCTAGCCGAGATTCTATTTGGCTGGAACGCTCTCTTGGGAGGAAAAGGGAGAGACCTTCTTATCAGCTTGACTTCTCTGAATTCCATCATGTCCCACAAGACATGCCGGCAAAGAAGTTGAAGAAGCAGACACATGTAGAGAAGAATGTAGAGAACGAGGTTATCATAGAGACTGTTGCCCCACCTGAAGACAAAGATATACATAATGTGAGGGTTGAGGATTTCACGCTTTCAAAGGTGAACCTTGGAAAGACCACTCGACAGGTGGAGGCAGACCTTCTTGGAATTGCCTCAGCGAGTGTCAAAGAAAGGATGACAAAGGATGGACAAGACAAAGCAGCCTTGAAGGTTGAAATCCGTCAGCTAAAGTTGTACATTTCTAGTTTGATACATGACACTCCAAACTCCTCGGCCTTGCCTCAAGGACTATTGGATCTCCCAGCTGAAAGAAACCATCATCAGTTGATTACATACGGCAAACACTTGAGACGTCAAGTGGATGAGTTTGTCATCAAAGGACGGTGTGTGTTGGCAGAAGCATATCAGCTAAGAGACAGGGCACATGGACTTAGATCAGAAATCCAACAGTCGGATGTGAAGGCAGCTCAAGAGAGGCCGAGAGAGGAGGCGACATTTGCTGATCTACAACAGGCATATGAATCAGTTACAACCACTGAGAACAAACACCATCTCTTTGAGTGGAAAGAACAGGTGGCATACAAGGTGAGAGCCTACGATGCCAATTCAGTGGAGCTGATTGATTATAGACGCTTTGTTGCCAATATTATCAACTTCACAAGAACGTTGGTAATAACCTTCCCTGAGTTAGAATATCAGCGAGAAGGAGGAGAATATGTTGAGCTTGAAACGGTACAAACACGGTTCCAAGATGTCATCCGATCTTCATTCCTTGAAGATCCCAATGGTTGCAAGTTAGCCAAAATTGCAGCCATATCTATCCAGTTAGATGAAGCAACTGCCCAATGCATAATCTATCAGTAGCGGCTTACGACGGGTGAAGAAATGCTTAGACGCCACATAGTCACCTTGAAAAGCATCAATTGCCCGGGGGCCGAAGAGGTCAATGACTGGATAGAGACTTTGTTGACCAATGGTGAAGAGGTGTAAAGCACCAAGGAAGGACGTCCTACCCTCCAAATAGCATTAATGATGACTGAAGTCAACTTGATGCCTCTTTCCAAGTTGACTCCAGATCTCCACAGATCATGCATGTCAGATCCCACTAATCTAGGATGTCTATTTGACTCCCATGATTTGTGGATCTCAGATCTCCCCAAAAGGTGGATGTCTATTTGGAGACATATTTGTAACATAAGTTCACTTTTAGTTAGGTGTCAGTCAACTGAGGTAGACTTCCAGTTTGACTTTTGTTTAGTTTCAGTTAACTGAAGTAGATTTCCAGTTAACTGTTTGCTCACCTACTTTTAGACATAGAAATAAATCTTGCTGATTGGCAAGAACTGTTTGTTAACTCAAGGAGATTTTAGGGTTGCCTACTCCTTTGAGTTTCTATAAATAAGAGCCTTAGGTTCTTTATTTGTTTAACCTTTATTTGCTAGCAAAATTGCTGCGCCACTGTTGCCAGAGTTCGCTTGTTTATATCTGTTCACTCTTGGATGAGAGTTCGTTGGTTGATCGCAATTGTGCATGATTTCATGCCTTTGCTGTCCCGACCTTTGTAATTCTTTGAAGAACCTTGAAGAAATAAATCAGATGGTGCAAGCTTGCTTGATCTAATTATTTGAGTTATTCAAAGTCTTGTTTTTAAATAGTGCGTTGTTTCAATCTCCTCCTTGGACAGGTGTCGTCGCTTCTTTGGATATTTTGTCATCAATCATTATCGTTTGATGTTGTTTAATGATCTATCTTGCAGCCTACACTTTGGACAGGTGTCATCAACTCCTCGGGAATCCTGTTAGAGAGGCCATCGTTCCTTGTTGTTTCCAGCAAGCTGTTTCCAAGCCTACACCTCGGATAGGGGTTCCTCCTCCTTGGCAAGTCTCATATCTAGTTTACCGTAATGAGTGTTTACTTGTATCGAGCCCTATCTTGGTATATATCTGAAAGTTCAGAGCCTCGGCCATATTCCATTGAGACGGAGGATTCAAGTGATCCAACCATCCATTTCGCTCCTACGCCCTCATGCTCTATTTATCTTGAGGAGGTAGGATAGTCTAGAAGCTTAGTTAGTCGTAGTTAAGATCTGCGGAAACCAGAGAAAAAGATTAGCTATGGCGCATTGGTTTATGCACCCTTGTGTCCTACCGCTGAGTAAAAAAGATAGGAATCTTAGTACACCCCTTTTTTAGAGTAGAAAATCAGCAAAGAGAGATCTTCCTCTCTATAATCCGAAGAGCATGTACTAACACACTTGCAATAGCTGTCCATTTCCAATAAGCACTCCAGAGGTGCTAATTGAAATGCCAACAATGCATGATTTCTCTAAGACAAGGGTTTCAAAGAATTTATCTCTGGAAGAGCGACAATTCTTCACAGATTGGTGATTGTGAGACTGTGAAAGATCAGTTGAATGATTGCAACCATGGGAGCTTCACTTCAGGAGTTCTACAGTGCTTTAAATAGGATTATCTGTACAAGTTCTTTCAATTTACAATAAAGAAGAGGGCTTCTTGATCAGAGACGTCTCCTTCAGGTTCCTCTACAGTTTACAGTGTTCATTACATAGTTTCTTGCTTGGTCGTACCTTTCAGCCTTGGGAAACGTGTCACCAGGAGGCTAGGCATGTGGAATTTCTTTTTGAATCGCCTTCTTTCTTGCATCTATTAGTGTCCCTTTCTTGGCGTCCACCCTTCAAGACTGCTTGCATCCAATTTCTATTGAGGAGACGTCAGGTCTGTAGCCCAGGCGTCCTATTTTTCCAGTTTTCACCATTTTCGGCTGGCAAGCTTGGATAATTTCTTAATTAAATAATCTGGAGGCTTACGGGTATGTTTATCATTTGTAATCTTATTGTTAAGGTTATTTAATACTCTCTACATTTACACTTGATCAATATTAGCTCAGATTCCATTTTTATGAGCTTTTATACATTGTCGCCCCTTTTATTTCTCTCTAGAATTTTCTCTAAAAAACTTAAAAACACCAAAAGATAAACAAAAATAGCAGGGGTTTGAGAGGGAGCTAGTTGGGCTCATCACAGTGGTATCAGAGCTTTCTAATCCTGCTAGCCTGGAGGGTTAGTAGATTCTATGCGGCCACATCAAAACAGGTTTGACAGGCACTACTCACACAGGGGTCCTGGAATTCAAAGAAGTACTTTTGAACCTTTTTCGACATTTCCGTTTGACGAACAGGAGGAAGAATTAGACTTTGATAATATGGCTGATAGGAATGATGATGGTTGTCTTAATGACGAAGATAGGGAAACCAGAGATGTACTGAGAGGGATGGTGGCAAGCCAAGAACAGGTGGCGAACATCCTCCAGCAGTTTAGTACCAACGTTTAGAACTTGATAGTTCAGAGGAGGCAGAATCAAGATCAAGATCAGGAGGGAAGTATACATGGAGAACCTCGCAAGAATATTGCTCCAGCACGCACCTTTGAGAGGCCCACACGCCCAACTTTTGTCAGAAATGACGCTGAGGAAGACGAGGTGGAAGAAGGTGGTGAAGTGAACTTTGCAAATAACATCATGACTATGCATGATGAGTGGGATGCATTACCCCCACGAATTAAGGATCACCTTAACTTTGATCGATTCATGAGCCAGAAAAGAGAACACACCAGAAACAGGACTGACAGGAGGCCTAAACACAGGTATAATGATCTAAGGTAGGCTACCAGCAAACTTACCTTAGCTAACTTTGATGGAGGTGGCAGAGTTTTAGCACGAGCTTGGGTGAGCAAATTGGATACCTTCCTTACTTTGCGGCCTATGCCAGAAGAGGATGCCATAAGGTTTGCAGCTCTTCACCTGGATAGCATTGCACATGACTGGTGGATCCATGGCATGGTAACTCTTCATCATGATAGGATTACTTCCTACCAGGAGTTTACAGATAGATTGGTAGAGAGGTTTGACAAACGAGATCCCGAACTATACTTTAGAGACTTGGCACAGTTGAGACAGTCAGGAAGTTTAGAGTCATACATTGGGGAGTTTCAAAGACTCAATTATGGTGTCAGGCATATCAGAGAGGAGGTTGATTATACTATTCATGGAGGGTTTATTTGAGCCCATGAAAGGTTGGATCAAAGCTTTCAATCCACCTACCTTACAGGATGCCATGAGGAAGGCTCACAGTATGGAGCTTATAGCACCTCGGAAACAATTTGGCTCAAGACCATCCCCTTCCTACAATGATAATAAATCTGATCCAAAGAAGTTTGAAAATGCTGATCAGAAGAAAAAATTTGCAGCACCATTAGATCATGAAACAATTAACAATTTGTGTAGGAAGAAGCTCTGCTTTTATTGCAAGGGCCCATATGACTTCAACCATGACTGCCCCCTCAAACCTAAAGGGCAAAATAGGCACATGGAGTGGTTCTTCGAGGGAGAAGAGATGACTGATTTTTCAGACCAACAAGCTGCAATTTATGATACAGATGAGGAAAAATCAGAAAATGAGGCAGAAAAGGAGGTTGAAATTGAGCTATAGGAAGCTCATATGTCCAGTATGCAGAGAGAAGGTTCTTTTAGACTTCGTGGGATACTAGTTGGTCAAAGAGTCATTTCTCTTCTAGATACAAGTGCAACCCATAATTTTATTGATTCACGTTTGGTGGAGAAAAGAGGCATTCAAACTCAACAATTTGAAAGCATTAGAGTGAAGGTTGCAGATGGGTATACTCTCAATTGCGAGAGGATGATTTCGGATCTGCCAATGGAACTCGACAATTTTGAGTTTAAGGCAGATTTATATGTTGTGAACATGGGAGGTACAGATGTAGTTCTTGGCATGAAGTGGCTTCATGCGATAGGAGAGTTCACACTTAATTTACAAGACATGGAGATGAAATTTAAAGTTGATGGCACAAATCATGTTCTCAAAGCCATCAAGGACAACAATGTAAAAGAAATTTCACTCAGAAAAATGGAAAGATTGATTCGGCATGACATGCTGGATTGGGCAGCAAAATGCAAAGTAATGCCTTCACAAAAGGAGCAGCAAGAATCTCCTTATCATCCAGATGTTCAACCACTCCGAGTCAAGCATGCGAAGGTTTTCAGTGCTATATCACCAGGTAGACCTCTTGATAGAGGTATTGAGCATATTATAGAGTTGGAGGAGGGCACAAAACCTATCATGATCACTCCTTACCGGCACCCCAAGCGATTAAAAGATGAAATTGAAAAGACTATCAAAGAACTTTTAGCCATGGGGCACATCAGGCCGAGTAAGTCTCCCTTTGCTTCATCAGTTGTTTTGGTGAAGAAAAAGGATGGTACACTCAGAATGTGTATCGACTACAGGATGCTGAATAGGAAGACTATCAAAAACAGGTATCCCATACCACGGATTGACAAGTTAATAGATGAGCTACATGGAGCTTGCTATTTCTCGAAGATTGATTTGAGGACAGGGTACCATCAGATCAGAGTCTGAGAGGAGGATATTGAGAAAACCGCTTTCAGATGTCACTGTGGACATTATGACCTCTTGGTTATGCCATTCGGTTTAACCAACACTCCAACCACTTTTCAGTCCACCATGAACAGGGTTTTCCATCCTCACTTGAGGAAATTAGTTTTGGTGTTCTTCGACGACATACTGGTTTACAAGTCTTGGGAGGAACACATAGCTCATTTGGATGCAGTGTTGAGCATACTTGACAAGGAGTCCTTGTATGCCAAGGAGTCCAAGTGCATTTTGGGCATGGCAGAACTTTTGTACTTGGGTCACATCATCAGCAGAGAGGGAGTCAATATGGATCCAGAAAAAGTTCGTGCCATCATTGATTGGCCTACACCTGAGACATTGACGCAGCTCAGGGGGTTTGTAGGATTATGTGCCTTCTACCGTCGGTTCGTTAGTGGATTCTCGCGACATGCTGTGCCACTAACAAATTTGACAAAGAAGGGAGCCTTTATGTGGACACCTTTAGCACAGGCGTGCTTTGAGAAGTTTAAACTTCTCATGACTACATGTCCAGTATTAGCATTGCCATATTTCACCAAGCCGTTTGAGCTACACTGTGATGCCAGTGGTGAGGGTATTGGTGCGGTCATTATGCAGGATCGACATCCTATAGCTTTCGAGAGCAGGAAGCTGAGAGGTCCTGAGAGGAGTTTTAGCATCTACGATAAGGAGATGTTGGCCATCATGCATGCAATGGCCAAGTTCAGGCAATATTTGGTTGGTAGTAAATTTTGTGTTAAAATCGATCATAACAGCCTGAAACATTTCCTGGGACAGTGAGATCTAAATGAGAGACAACAGAAATGGGTTAGCAAACTTCAGTCTTATGATTTTGACATCTCCTATGTCAAAGGTACGCAGAATATAGTTGTTGACGCATTATCTCGCCGCCCACACTTGAGCTCTATGACAGAGATTTTAGAGGACTGGAATCATATGATTGCTGCAGAATATGCCAAGAATCCGTGGGCTTCTAGTATAGTGGAGGGGACAGTACAGGATAGTAGATACTCTCTTATAAATGATCATATCATTTACAAAGGGAGGATATTTCTAGTCCCAGGTTCTAAGATGAAGGACAGAGTGATGAGAGCCTTTCACGATTCACCTATGGCAGGACATCCCGGTTACTTTAAGACCTACAGGCAGGTACGGGAGATATTTTCTTGGAAAGGTCTCAAGTCTTCTGTTCTTCAGTATGTCAGGGAATGCCTTGTTTGTCAGCAGAACAAGCAAGAACATACATACCCTACAGGATTACTTCAGTCACTTCCTATTCTTCAGGGGAAGTGAGAATGCTTGTCTATGGACTTCATTACGGGCTTGCCGAAAGCTCAAGGGAAAGACAACATTTTTGTGGTAGTAGATAGATTGACGAAGTATGCTCATATCTGAGCTAATATTGATCAAGTGTAAATGCAGAGAGAATTAAATAACCTTAACAATAAGATTACAAATGATAAACATTCCCTTAAGCTTCCAGATTATTTAATTAAGAAATTATCCAAGCTTGCCAACTAGAAATGGTGAAAACTGGCAAAATAGGACGCTTGGGCTACAGATCTGACTTCTCCCCAACAGAAATTGGATGCAAGCAGTCTTGAAGGGTGGATGCCAAGAAAGGGACACTAACAGATGCCAGAAAGAAGGCAATTCAGCAAGAAATTCCACACGCCTAGCCTCCTGGTGACACGTTTCCCAAGGCTAAAAGGTGCGGCCAAGCAAGAAACTATGTAATGAACACTATAAACTGTAGAGGAACCTAAAGAAGACGTCTCTGATGAAGAAGCCCTCTTCTTTATTGTAAACTGAAAGAACCTGTACAGATAATCCTGTTTAAAGCACTGTAGAACTCCTGAAGTGAAGCTCCCATGGTTGCAATCATTCAACTGATCTTTTATAGTCTCACAATCACCAATCTATGAAGAATTGTCGCTCTTCCAGAGATAAATTCCTTGAAACCCTTGTCTCAGAGAAATCACGCATTTAGCCAAAGCCAAAGAAAATGTCAAATAATCAATAATAGCGTTTGAATTTTCCTTAGCTTCTTAATAAAGCCCAAAAGGCACGCATTTCCAAAAGTGACGCCAAATTCACTTTAAAATACATCTAAATGTATTTTATATCCTTTCAACTGTTAAATGATTAAATAAGATGGCACCCCTTTTTGATAGTGTTTTAATTTTCACTTAAATAAATTTAAGTGATACTTTATTATAAAATCAAGTTGACTTTATAATATTCCATCAAATAAAGTAAAACACTTTAATGCACTGGAAAATTAATATCTCGCTCATAACTCAGCATATTGACGTGCCGTCAGAAGTTATCAATCACTGCACTGCCAAGGCCTGTTGTGAGCCAATCACTGAACTCAAACGATGGAAACGACAAAAACCCGCCAGATAAGGCCACTGACCCTCTAACCCAATCCTGTTAGCCTACAAGGGTCCACGAGATAGGCTAACTCCACTGCTCCTGAGAACTGACTAGAGCGGGGACATCACAAATTACATTGATAAAATGACTCAGATATAAATGGCAGCAATACAATATTTTTCTAAGTACAAAATGCAATTGCTAGACAGCGACTTCACTTATGGAAATGTAGGACTAAATACAAATATTTATGTTGAAATGGAACCTGGTTTTGATGCCAAAATGAAGCAGATGAAGCAACAGAAACTCAATCGAATGCTTCCCTAAAATCGTCCTTCCTTGCTTCTGACTGGCAGCGACTATGTTGCAAGATGTAGTGTGACCTTCTTGGCACAAAATGGAACCTGACAACTCTTGGATCGAACTATATTTATCTTTCAATTTTCTATGCTCATTAAATTGCCACCTTCCTAGCTTTAATGGAGTGCTTCAATGATGAATTCGATATTCCCATTGTGACTGAAAAATCAACCTTCAATCTTGTCAAAAATTCGAATCCCTTCAAACTGAGAATAATTCAAAAAATCGAGCTCTTCTAGGATGAAATTGAAATTGCTCCAAGCTGAATATTCTCCACAAAATCGTACTCCTCAAAGACTGAAAATTATCTTCAAAAATTCTGCAATTATTTTCCAAAAATCAATTTTCCTTTCTTCTCCAAAATTTGGTCCTTTGACCATTAACTTTTCCCAACTTGGAAGACTGAAGTGTCTCCCACTCAATTCCAGCTAGGGTTGATGTTGCACAACCGAACCTGGTATCCTAGAGTCTTCAAACCCTCGGATAATGCAAGCATACAAGCTCTCACCACACAGGTATGAAAATAGAATAACTCAAGACATGATGAAAATGGATTGCATTGAGCTCCTTATAAAGAATTCACAATCACCTCTAAGAAGTTTCTAGAAAATAATATTATTTTATTCCTCAATTGACTTTATGATAAAAATATTTATTTTGGTCACTTTATTAAATTAATTAAATATAAATCTATCTTAAGATATTAATTTATTGAGATAACTTTACAAAAATTAATTTAATATTTATTCTCTTATTTCTCCTATTTAGCCTTCGGGAATAAACAAAGGTTAAACGATCTCTGGTGGCTATTGAGAAGGGGACATTATAGTCCTCCCTTCCCGAAATTGCTTGTCCCCAAGCAATTGCAAACTGGGATACTGTAGAATTTGTTCACTTTCCCACGTGGCATCCTCTCTTGGCAAATCTCTCCATCTCACCAAATACTCCTTCACCACCCTGTTCCTCAATCTCTTCTCCCAGGTGTCAATTATCTTCTCAGGAATTAGGACCAAATGTCCCTCCTCATCCAATGGTGGCAACTCTGATTAAGAAGTAACTTGCAGTCCAAGTGCCTTCTTGAGGCATGAAACATGAAATACATTATGAATCTTGTTTCTCTCTAGCAACTCCAACTCATATGCTACCTCTCCAACACGCCTGACAATCCTGTATGGTCCATAAAACCTAGGCTTGAGCTTCTCCACTCCACTCTTCTTCAAAGAAGACTATCTACAGGGCTGCAAACGAAGGTAGACCAAATCACCCACCTCAAAACTGCGCTCAACCCTATGTCTATTAGCATAAGTCTTTTGTTGATTCTGTGCCACCTGCAAATTATCCTTGAGTGCTCTCAAGATGTCTTGGCTCTCCTAAATCCAATCCTTAGCCTTAGGAGCTCTACTCTCTCCAAAATCCAAGTCCATGAATGTTGGTGCATCATATCCATATAGTGCTCGAAAAGGAGACATCCCAATAGACATATGATAAGTGGTATTATAATAGTACTCTCCCAAGTGCAACCACTTAATCCATGCTCTCTACTATCCCGAGATATAATTGCGCAAGTATCCTTCAATCCATTTATTCACAATCTCAGTTTGGTCATTCGTCAGAGGGTGATAGCTCGTACTTGGGTTCAACTTGGTGCCTGCCAATTTGAAAACCTTCTGGCAAAAAGCACTCAAGAATCTATTGTCCCTGTCACTGACTATGTACCTCGGTAGCCCATGCAACCTGAAGATCTCCCTGAAAAATAACTCAGCTACCTGTGGTGCCCTGTAATCTGTAGGTATAGCAATGAAGTGAGCATACTTTGTTAGCCGATCCACCACCACATAAATGCAATCTCTCCCATGCACCTTGGGTAGACCTGTGATGAAGTCCATAGAAATGCTTTCCCACTTTTGCTCTAGAATGGGCAATGGCTGCAATAGACCTGCTGGATGCGAATCCTTGGACTTGTTCTGCTGACAAGTCACACACTCCCTGACATGTCTCAAAACATCCTCCTTAAGGACCTTCCAAGAGAACCTCTCTCTAACCTATCTATATGTCTTAAAGTAGCCCTGATGGTTTGCTAGGGGAGTGTCATGTGAATCCTGCAAAATCTTCTCCTTCAATTTAGACTCTGGCACCAAGTAGATCTTGTCCTTGTAGAAGATCACATCATCCACCACCCTGTACTTGTCATCCTGTATTCGCCCATCCATCAACTCACATGCAAATTTATTCTTAGAGTACTCAACTAACAAGAGAGACTTCCAATCAGCTGAAATCTCTAAAAGTGAACAAGTGGCACGCTTCCTAGAAAGGGCATCAATAACAACATTCTTCTTCCCTTCCACATACTCTATATCAAAATCATAGGCTTGTATCTTACTAACCCAGTTTTGTTGCCTCTCGTTCAAATCTTTCTACTCCAAGAAATACCTGAGACTATTGTGGTCGGTCCTCACCACAAACTTTCTTTCAACCAGGCATTGCCTGAACTTCGCCAATGCATGCATTATGGCGAGCATCTCCTTATCATATATGGAGTAAAGTTTCTCAGGTTCCCTCAACTTGCAGCTCTCAAAAGCAATGGGGTGTCGATTCTGCATCAAAAATGCTCCCATACCTTCACCCGATGCATCACACTCAACAACAAATGGCTGGGTGAAGTCTGGAAGTGCTAAGATTGGGCAACTACCCATTAGCTCCTTGAGCTTGTCAAAAGCTCGTTGTGCCTCATCAGACTAACTGAATGCACCCTTCTTAGTGAGATCTATCAATGGTGCTCCCAACTGTGAAAACCCTCTCACAAAGCATCTGTAATAGCTGCATAGCCCAAAGAATCCTCACAACTCCGTAAGTGTCTTGGGTGTTGGCCAATCGAGTATTGCTTGAATTTTCTCCTGGTGAACTTGTACCCCCTATGCACTGATCCCATGCCCCAAGTATAAAATCTCCCTAAGACCAAACTCACACTTCGAGGCCTTAGCATATAGTGACTGCTCCTCCATGATAGTCAAGACCTCATCAACCTGCCTCAAGTGAGCCTCCCAAGTCTTGCTATATATGAGCAAATCATCGAAGAATACCAAGAGGAACTTATGCAATTGCTTATTGAAGATGTGGTTCATGCATAACTGAAATGTAGCAAGTGCGTTCGTCAACCCAAACGGCATAACCAAGAACTCATAATGCCCATAGTGACATCGAAATGTTGTTTTGTGTATATCTTGCTCTTTGACTCTGATCTGATGGTACCCTGAGCGAAGATCTATCTTGGAAAAGTATACCGCACCATGTAGCTCATCCAATAGCTCATCAATCCTGGGTATCAGGTATCTATTCTTAATAGTTTTCTTGTTTAGAGTTCTATAGTCGATGCACATCCGCATGGTTCCATCCTTCTTCACCAAGACTACAGAAGAAGCAAATGGACTAGAGGTGGGTCGTATATGTCCCATCTCAAGCGATTCCTTGATTGCTTTCTCAATCTCATCCTTAAATTTCTTAGGATGACGATAGGGGGTGTTGATGACTGGCTTGGCCCCCTCCAACAACTCAATGGTATGCTCAAATCCTCTATCTGGTGGCCTCCCTGGAGGTATCTCTCCAAACACCTTGTCATGCTTTCCCAATAGCTCCTGAATATCAATGTGATATGGCTAATCCGAATCAGGAGTCTCCTTAGTGGTGATCAAACACTCTGCTGCCCATGCTACATCACCATGGCGGAAAATGCTCTCCATCCGTTTAGCTGACACTATCTTTGGTGCCCCAATAGCCATACCTCTAACCACCACTCTCTTGTCATCTGCTGCCCTGAACTTGAGCTCCATGGTTTGGAAGTTCGGTGAATACTTCCCCAAGGAATGTAGCCACTGAATACCAAGGATGGCATTTGTGTCACCCAAATCCACCACATAGAAGTCATCTATCACAGTGTAATTGTCCAATGTGATAGGCAACTGCGGAACACTCTATGTGCATGAAATATTATATCCATCTGCCACCATCACATTAAAACCTTCAAAATCCTCTGTTGGTAGCCCTTTCTTCGCCACTAGGGCTACATCAATGAAGTTGTGGGTGGCCCCACTATCAATCAACACTGTGATGCGCTGACCCTGTAAAACTACTCTAACCCTGAAGGAGTTGAATCTAGGTGTGCCAGATAAAGTAGCAATGGTGCTACTCTTTCCCTTCTCCTGGGGTTGCTCCTCATCTGAGCTGTTGTCATCACTGTCCTGTGACTGCTCATCATCGCTACTCTCACTCTCTGATATGACCTCAATGAAATGAACTTTTACCTAGGCAACGGTGTCCAGGCTTCCAATGTCCCCTGCAATGGTAACATATTTGTTTTCTCCTGCATTCTCTGCGATCTTCTTCTTCTTGATCACTCCTCTTGTTTCCCTTCTTCTAGATAGGCTTCTTGCCCTTGTTCTTTTGAGGAATGAAGGATTTAGAAGGGGGTTTACTGTTGGGTATGGAGTGCTCCATGTCTCTAGCTCGAGTGATCGCATCCTATAGAGTGTCAAACTTGAAAGCCTTAATCCAACCACGAAGTGGCTTGGATAGACCCTCAATAAAAAGCATGACCAATCTCTGCTCTGATATATCAGTCACCATGACTGCCAACCGCTAGAACTCTAAAATATATGCATCCACTGATCTACTCTGCTTAAGTTGTGCTAGCTCTCGGAAATGAAGCTCAGGATCCTTCTAATCAAATCTATCCATTAGCTTTTGTGTGAACTCCAAATAGGAAGTGATGTCGGCATGTCCCAATGTGACAAGCCCTTGATACCACCACTCATGTGCTTCACCCTCCAAATGTAGCATAGCATACTTGATGGCCTCTGTCTCCAACATGGGGTTAAGTTGAAAGTAAGCATCCAACTTTTGTACCCATGCTCTGGCTGTACATTTGAATATCAAATAGTCCGTGAAACCTTCCCCTTGTGCTTGCTGCTCCTGACTTGCAGCAACTTGTCCACCCAAGAACTGAGGCATGAGAGGCCTCAGAGTTACCCTGCTAGCTGTCCTAGCATTACTCTGAGCTATGTTACTTGCTTTTGCATTGTTATCATGACCCCCATTATGTCCATTTTGTCCATTAGTCCCATTATTGTTTCTATCACCCATAAATTGGTTTAAAGTCTATATCATCTGCTACTGACCTCTAACCAATTCATTAAGCATTTGTTGTTGACCTCTAGCTAGGTCATTAAGAATCTGGTGAGTGCTGCCCTCTAGTATGTCATGTCTATCACCCATGATCTCCTCCTTGAATGAAGAATCTAAATCAAATGAACCCAAACCTCTTCTTAGTCTTCTATAAATGTTATGCTCTTGATCTTTTGGATTCATAACCCAATACTGACCCCACAAGTTGGCAGGAACCTGGCTCCGATACCACTGTAAAGTTCCTTACTAAATCTGCCCTTGATTTTTCTGATTTTTGGTGTTTGGGAATTTTGTCAAACACTTGTCTTGCAAACTGTACTTGGCTGGTAAATGTTTTCATTTTTGCTTTTTCTTTTTGATATGATGATGAAATGCATAAAAAGACTTAACTAACTATGCCAAATGACTTCAAATACAATTAGAATGCAATGCAAGTATTTTATGATTTTTTCAAGATAAAGAGATGACTAAAATGAAATGCAATGTATAGCTACAACAATTGGCATTCAGACAAACACTTTATATGCAAACTCCCATACTCCTTATGTGCAGCTTGTTACTGATTACAAATGTTGTAAATGCTGATTACATCCAATCGCCCTCAAAGGAGATGAATTACATTGATAAAATGACTCAGATATAAATGGTAGCAATACAATATTTTTCTGAGTACAAAATGCAATTGCTAGACAGCGACTTCACTTATGGAAATGTAGGACTAAATACAAATATTTATGTTGAAATGGAACTTGGTTTTGATGCCAAAATGAAGCAGATGAAGCAACAGAAACTCAATCAAATGCTTCCCTAAAATCGTCCTTCCTTGCTTCTGACTGGCAGCGACTATGTTGCAAGATGTAGTGCGACCTTCTTGGCACAAAATCGAACTTGACAACTCTTGGATCAAATTGTATTTATCTTCTGATTTGCTGTGCCTGAAATGCTCATTAAATCGCCACCTTCCCAACTGTAATGGAGTGCTTCAATGATGAATTCGATATTCCCCTTGTGACTGAAAAATCAACCTTCAATCTTGTCAAAAATTTGAATCCCTTCAAACTGAGAATGATTCCAAAAATCGAACTCTTCTAGGATGAAATCGAAATTGCTCCAAGCTGAAGATTCTCCACAAAATCGTACTCCTCAAAGACTGAAAATTATCTTCAAAAATTCTGCAATTATTTTCCAAAAATTGATTTTCCTTTCTTCTCCAAAATTTGGTCTTTTGACCATTAAATTTTGCCCAACTTGGAAGACTAAAAATTAAAATATCTCCCACTTAATTCCAGCTAGGGTTGATGTTGCACAACCGAACCTGGTATCCTAGAGTCTTCAAACCCTTGGATAATGCAAGCATACAAGCTCTCACCACACAGGTATTGAAATGACTCCCTTGTAATTTTTTTCAAATTTTCAACAACACTTCAACAATGGCACCCGTCAGCGTTAGCCGAAATCATAAAGCAGTACTAGAAAGTAACCCTACGCCAAGAATGTGCACTCAAGACCCAAGGTGGGTGAGGTGCTAACATATGGCGCCATGGATCATTAGTATTCCAAACTGAAAGTAGTACAATGCTGAAATGAAAGATGCAACTCGACCGCTTATTCAGCGGGAGTGGTTTGACGGCATAGTCGATCAACAATATGAATAATGCAGTACAAATGTAAGACGGCGAGGCCTGTCTCTTCCACAATCGTGGGAATGATATGTTGCAAGAAAGTAAATAAGACGGCGAGGCCAACCTTTTTCCACTAAAAGTGGGAATACAATGTGGATTTGCAAAATGTAAATATTAGCTGAACAGTACTACTGTAACAGCTTTACAATAAGAGTAATTCCTGCAAGAACCCAAGAGTTAAGCTATCCAAGAGGCTACAAAGTTATTATTTGGTCTCCAACTTTTATGACTCACTAGATATGAAAACACACCCCCAAAACTCCAACTTCTACAAACTGAAAAATCAGACCAACAACTAATAAACTCACTAAAATGTTCATAATTCACTCAAAACCACTCCAAATGACATGAAACGAAATGCATATGACCCCTAGAGAGATGGTGACCAAACTAGGACTGAGAAACAGCTGCAAACTAAAGGTATTTATTTTTCTAAAACTTTCCAAGACTTCCCTGGCAAGGTACGGCCTTGAGAGAGGGTCGACCTGCAAGATAAAATCAAGGACTCAACAATGAATTCCCAAAACTTGCACAAAGGGGCGCCTAGAGCCAAGGAAGAGAGATAACAACTACCTAGAACCAAACAAAATTCGCCTAGAGTGCAATGAGCAAAAACCTACTTCAACCACACCAAAATTCATCATAAGACTCCATTACAATAAACTCAATCTGTCCTTCTAAGTAAAGAACAGTCTTCTCACTTAGCTAGTTGCTATCTTTCAAAGAAGAAACCAAGTCCAAGCTAGGAGGTATTCATTCCTCGAAGCAAACCACTCACCATTTCGGCAGCATAACAATATAATTTCTTCATGGATGAGAAATGAGAGAGCAAGTGCCTTCTTTTATAGACTTTCAGATGATTCTTCAGAAGCTTCTAGAAAGTGCGCCCAAATTGCCGTGGAATCATTTAAATTTTAAATTCACTTTTTCCCTTCTTCAAATTGGCGTCCCACATAAGGAGAAAATAAATCTTTTTAATAAAATAATATCCTTCTCCAAAGGTGGCTTCCATCTCCTCAAGGTAATATTTTTGACTTTAGAAATATTAAATAACCTCCAAATGAGGCGTCCACCCTTAAGGTCCCCTTTTTAAAACAACATAAAGTTATAATGCTAGGCCAAGGGGGTTATAAAGTGAAAATATAACATTATAACTTAAAAAATTGCTCCTTAAGGCCAAAACCAAAAATACTCACTGCACTGCCTGAAGTGGAAATCTCTTTGTGCTGCTGCCAATTGAAACACTGCCAAAAATAGAATTTACTTAAAATAGGAAATCTTGAAAAGTTCTCCAAATGCCTTGCAAATCATATCATTGCTAAACTTTCTAAAAACCCAGAAAGAATCCAAAATCCAAAATCCAATACTCCATATGCAAGCTTCTGAAAATGCTGAAACATCCTCCTAGATGATAGGAAACCCTAATTTCTACTTCCGACTAGCCTACGGGCCTCCGGAATAGGCTAACAACCATCAATGTTGATCATTGCTTAGAAGGGGACATTACAGGTATGAAAATAGAATAACTCAAGACATGATGAAAATGGCTTGCATTGAGCTCCTTATAAAGAATTCACAATCACCTCCAAGAAGCTTCTAGAAAATAATATTATTTTATGCCTCAAGTGACTTTATGATAAAAATATTTATTTGTCACTTTATTAAATGAATTAAATATAAAGCTATCTTAAGATATTAATTTATTGAGATACCTTTACAAATAATTACTTTAATATTTATTCCCTTATTTCTCCTGTTTAGCCTTCAGGAATAAACAAAGGCTAAACGATCTTTGGTGGCTACTAAGAAGGGGACATTACAGATTGGGATAAGTTATTACATCAACGAACACCTCCTTATAGAGAGTTAGGAAGATGAAACTAAATATAGTAAACTCACTTAAGTCACTAAAGTGACTTTATTACAAAAGTAAGTCTAGTCTTCTAATAATCATTTAATATTATTCTAATACCCCCTCTTAAGGCTTTTTGAATTGAAAACCAAAGAAAAATAACATAAGTATATCAATCTAAAAAAACACTGTGAGCCATGAATTCGCCATTCTTCAGAAGCTTTACTTTGAAAGTAGACTATACACTAGGTAGAACTCATCAAGTTAGCTCAAACCTTCGTAAAGGTGTAGCTCTTGAGCTGAATTCTTGAGTTCCTTCAGTATCACCTCTCGAACTCTCGAATCACTAATCTCCCAAACCATTGGACAACAGTCCATGTTGAGCTACATTGATAGAGTTCCATCAAGTTGTCTCATCCCTTGTAAGGGTATTACTCCCAAGCTACCTAGGCATCCATCCATACTGAGTTTTAACTCCATTGGATTCCTTTATGTCTTCAAAGTGCATGTTTCTTAAAATACATGCAATGCATCATTCTTCTTGGCATGGTAATCTTTCTAGGCTCTCCCGATAATGCATCTGGAGGATATTCAACATGGTGACAAAGTGTGTCAGCATTAGCTTCAAGAAGTAGCTCAACACATTTCACTTCATAATACCCATAGTCTTCTTCAATTTCATCTTCATTGTGCTAGTAATTTAGAGCAACTTCAATGAAAAGGACACTAAATGAAAATATTAGAGTCAATGCAGCTACTACCCTCATTGCAAAAGTAGGACTCCTTGGATGTATGCATCTCCTCCTTTCATTCAATCTAACTCATTAGCCTTGTTATGCTATGAAGGTTGATTTTTTAGTTTAAACATATGCAACAAAGTGGTTTTCCCTGCATTGTCAAGACCCAAGGAAAATATCATGGCCTCCTTTTGCCACAAGCGTAGTGTGACCCAATAAAATAGAAACTTCTTTAATACTTTGTTAAACCCTAGTACTCCAACACTTGCAATTTTCAGAAGAAAAACCTTGAAAAAATAAGGAAGAAACCCAACCACAAACCACGAACAATAGAAATAATAACCCTAGTTTGAAAACCTTGGCCACTACTATTTCACTATTGAAACCTTAGTCATGCTGATCAGAAAAACCCTAGTTGCGGATTTCAAAAAACATAGTGATTTTCTCGTCTTTTGAAACCTTGAATTTGAACCCTTACCCTAGATTGCTTTGCCCTAGCCAGTCAAGAACATTGATTTTTGCCAAAAAACAAGGTCGCGATTTTTCAATTTTTATTTTTTTTGCAAATTTTTAAACAAAAAACCATCGCAATTTTTGGTGGAAGGTGGTTGTGATTTCACTTCTTCAACCCCTGCACATTTTCTCCAAAAAAATAGGCCGCAAATTATACCAAAAACGACACGATTTTTAGAAAAAGTCTACCTTTAATTTTGAACAAAACAACTTACGATTTTCAAAAATAAAAAATCGTGATTTTTAGCAAAAGAAAATAAAATTCTTAATTCCCACCCTTTCGCTGCAACTAGTAAATTCACATGACCCCTTGCTCTAATACCATGTTTTGAAACAAAATAAAAGACAAAATAAATTCTATTAGATTTTATTAGGATAAATTATTACATTGATGAACACCTCCTTATATAGAGTTTGGAGGATGAAACAAAAAATAGTAAGCTCATTAAGCCACTAAGGTAACTATTACAAAAGTAAGCCGCATCTTCTAATAATCATTTAATATTATTCTAATAGAATCAATCACTTGGAGCAAGGAACTAGCTGATGCATATGTTTAAATCAAGGAAGCTCTTCAAGATGCACTAGCCTTGGTACATTAAGATCATTCTAAACCTTTCCAGCTTTCCCCCTTTGCCACATTCTATACCATAATTGTTCTTGTTGTGTTGAAATAGAATGAAGATGGGCAAGAACCATTTGTTGTGTTAATCAGCAGGTTTTCACATGATGACAAATGGAGGTATGCACCATGGAAGACATTGGTGCAAGTCTAAATGCAATAGAGATCAATGAGGTAAATTCCAATTGTGCATCCACCTTTTGCCACCTCAAAAATGATTTAGGGAATAGGGATAGTATATTTTGCCTAAAGAACATGAATTGTCTCCCTGGATGGAATGATAAATAACATGAAACATTTGAGTTGTAGTTTTAGAGGTACGTGTTGATATGGAAAGATTGGAGTGGTGTAATGTTCCCCTTTTGGCAGTAATCTTGTTAGTGGCTCATCAGCCTATTCCGGAATCTTGTACGCTCGTTGAGGTGAATCAAAGGGTTCCAATTTTGGAGGTTTTGTGATCTTTCCTCAATATTCACTATTTATAGTAAATACTATTTTTGGCAGTTAGCAGTTGTCAGCCTTCAGTTCATCATGTCCTCTGGAGCAGATTTCAGAACTAAGCCTTGGCCTTTTGAAAATATTACTTTAATGAAATTCTTCATTAAAAAGGCAAATTGTTCTAATTTGCAGTTGACACCTTGGCCTAAGGTGTTAACTTTAAGTTGTATTAAAAGAGGGACTTAAAGGGTGGCGCCACATGAAGGAAATTAAAAGGTTTTAATTAATTCTTCCTTGTCTCAAGTGGGAGGCATTTTAGTGAGAATTATATCTTTTTTGAAAAAGAAATGTGTGATGGCTTTTGGCGTACCATCTCAAGGATTTGAACAGTCTTCTCTTTTCCTATAAAAATGAGGCCTTGCTTTAGCATTTGGTTATCTCATATTTTGCTAAACTTATGCTGTCGAAATGAATTCTCATTTTGCACTTCGAGGAATGCTGACCTCCTAGTACCTATCTCAATTTCGTGTTTGCAAGATAACACCTAATTGAATTATTGTTGCTTCTCATCCAGACTAGCAGATAGAGTTTCAAGATGAAATTTTGAAGTGTTTTACCAGTTTTGCAGTTGTTGTTTGCACACAGCTGAAAGTCGATTTCACTCACAACTATTTGTATGAATTTTGTTTTGTTCTGGGTATTTGGCCTATCCATTTCTAAGGTCTGGGCGACTATTCTCACCAATTTCCAGAATTTAAATATAAGTGTGGATTTTTTAAGAGCAAAATCGCCCCTCAAGGAGGGTCGTACTTTTCTGTATCCATTGGGATTCGTGCCATAAATAATTGTTGGTGTTTTGAGGCTATTTCTTCATCTCAGCAGGGGCGCCTATCTTCCAGTTGAACATAGCCTTTGGTTGCACGCAATTCGGAGGTATTTTGGTTGAGTTATGAATATTTAATGAATTTCTGTAGTTGCTGATTTCCATTTCCAGAATTGCAGATTTCTGAGACAGAAGCAATTCATTTGTTGATTCTATCTTCTTTCTTCATTTCTTATTATATTCTAACTTGGAAACATTGTATAATGTGGTGCTTCAAAAAATGGTGAAAAACAATGTATTTTGCAGCTTTCTTATTTGTACAAGCTGTTAACAGTAGTACTGTTTCAGTTTTAGCCTTTGCTGCATTATTCAATTAACTTCACATTAAGCACCCCTGGATGGTATACCGCCAGTGTTGATAATCTGATTTGTCATCTCTTTCATGCCCATTTTCAAGTGGTGAATCCCCACTCTTCAGTAGATGCCTGCCGCAGCAGAAGAAGTATTAATTTTGTAATCTTTTCCCCCCATTGTTTGGTGGTAGCGTGGAAAGTTCTTTGGCTGGTTATCTGCTTTGTTTCATTTCAATTCAGCAATAGTACTCCACCATATGTTAGCACCTCGCCTGTCAAAGGATCTTGAGTGCATATTCTTGGTGTCGAGTTTAATATCTCTCTTTCAGTGTAATCTCGTACTCTTTGATTCAGTAGATCCTAGGGATCCTCTGACCATATGCCCTCCCCTCCTCCTTAAGTGGTTTTAGGGCGCATTCTTGGTTAGAGTTCTTTTATGTACGTTTTGGGTTATGCTAACCTTAACGGGTGATTGATTCTATTGTAAATGTTCACTAAAAAAAAAGAAAAAATTGAGAGAAAATATTTCAAGTGGACTATTGCTCAAATGTTTTAAAGGCAGAAGAATAGAGCTTGTGGCATGGCCATATAAATTTGCTTAGGAGTATGGTCATGGTGCATATTGCCTCCAGAGTTTGGCTAAAAAGCTGGTGAAGTTGATAGTTCTTGATACTGTGGACTAGCAATATTTTTTGTAAGTAATGGTTTCGCCTTATACATATTGTGTTTTGTGTTGTGAGTTGTGTCTTTGTGCAATCTTGGCACTAGTTGTTCAAGATGAATTGTATCTATCCTAGATCCCTCCTTGTTGTCTCTTTCTATGGTCTAGTCTAGAGATAGTTGGATTCTCATTGTGCTTGCAAGAAACACACTTCCCCGACTAGAGCCAATATTGGCCCCCAATTTAATAGTCTAAATTTGCTAGAATCCAAGCCCCTTGTGCATTTGGCCTTATTTTTCCCATTGGATATAACCGATGAAGATAATTCCTAATGGGTCTCCCTTGGTCAAAATTTTGCATTTGTGTTGTTCCTCATCATCCTCCACATTCATATCATGTGATGGAAGTTGCATAGGTTGCAAAAATTCTAAATGTGGAGGTCTTTTTGTTTAACTTCCAAAGATTGTGCTAAATGTTCGAGTTTCAGAGCTTCCCATGTTGGCATACCTTTCCCCCAACACCTGTTTTTTCCCTTGTCCTCATCGGAGTTTCGAACTTCATTTTTTCGACATACCTTTTCTTTGACCCCTGCACTTTGATGCTTTACATTAAGTTATCTTTTGGAGTCGCAGTTTTGTTCATCCTTTAGCCCACATGCATTGAGGGATGAGTTCCTTGTTATCCCTAATCCCCAATTCCTGATTCCCAATTCTTTTCACTATGATAGTTGTTGGAGTTGTAGTTTCGATCATTCCTTTATCTGCATCCTTTACAACATGAGTTCATGGTATCCTTGATCCTTGACTTTCGGCATTTCCTTCTATGTACTTTTTTTGTTGTCAGAGATGCAAGAATACCCCAAACAATATACTTTGGGGCATGGGTTATGAAGTATCTCCTACTCCTAATCCTTGACATTCCACACTATGTTACCTTATCAAGTTCGCAATTTTGGAGCTATCTTTACTTGTATGCCTTGTGGGATGAACTCCTTGGTATCCTTGATCCTTGACTCTTGATATTTCTTTTTATTTATCCTTTCAGAGTCGGTGATGTGGAGATACCTTTATTTGCTTGCTTTGGGCATGAGGTATGATGTACTCTCAATCCTCGATCCTCGACAACTAGTATGGATTCTATAGTATCCTTGACCCTTAACTGCTGATAATTTCTTTCATGTATCTTTTCAAAGTCAGTCATGTGGGGGTATTCTGTTTTGCTTGTTTTTGGCATATTTTATGAGGTATCCTTGACCCTTGATTAATAGAACTTTGAAATTCCCACATTTTGCACTATTCACTCCCACCTACCTCCCTACACAACCAAGGTCACCGTTAATTACTAGATTTGATGCTGCAACTAATCCAAACGGATTTTCCTACCCCAAAAAAAATTTCCATCTCAAGGGCACGAATTCAAATGTGCTTTTAGTGATGGAGGATGAAGATAGGAATGCCATGCAACCATTAATCCAATGGTTGAGTTTTGGCTCTCAATGGTCCTTGCGCTTGTTCTAGATCGCTCATTTGACAAATTTTGTGGGATCTAAGCGCATCTTACATGCCACATCCAATTGACTGCTAGTTCCTCCTCGATTCTTGAAGGGACGGGGCAACCAACAAAGCAAATAATTATTAAAAAAAAGGTTAGTCATTTTGTAGTCGGCTAATACTCTAAGTAAATTCTATTGTAATCAGCAAAGTAAATAATTATTAGTTGATGTAATCAGCAAGTAGTTCTCGATAGTTGTAGTGCCAGTTGTCGACGGTTGGCAATTCTTAGCAATCACCGGTTGTCCTATAAATATTATGTTTGTACACATGATCAAGGGTCATAGGCATTAATGTTTTGAGCATATTGTAATTGCACATGAATGAATAGAAATATCTTTTGATTGCTAATATGAATTACCTTGTTTATAATTTACTGTTTATTTTATATAATTCCTTGTTATAATCATTCCATTAGAGTTGGTAGTAAACATTTGGTGTCGTTGCCTCTAAAGAACCTGGTAAAATAAAATATAAAATGGGAAACTATGGTCATATAATGGGACAGCCCACCAATGAACCTTTGCAAGCCAATGAAGAAAGGGAATATGAGCTTACACAAGACTTGGTAAATTTGTGGGATATTTCGTTAAAAGAACACGTTTGAAGGGAAGCTCTCAAAAGAGAGGCCCCTTAGGATGCCATCTGGAAGAACCTAATCATCAACAAAGAGGTTGATCGTCTTCTGCAAAGATTGCCAAGATTCATTGCATGTCATTTCATCATATTGCAAGGCCTTTGGGCCAAAAGGGACTAGGAACAACATAGGCAACAAATACTACAGTGGTACAAAGAAAGGAACTGAAGGGAGGAAGAGGAACGTGACACCAGCAGGAGATGTACCTTCGGGAATTAATGCCTATACAACTTAACAAAGACAGGAAGCGTATTCCAAACAGTCAGGAATCAATAGAAGGAAGTGCGAGAAGATCCATATGGATAAGAGAACAAGAGAATGGCGAAGGAGATTGAGGAGAATTGCCGAAGAAATTGAAGGATTTTTGGCAAAGTACAAGCCCACCAAGGAGTAAAAGTTGAAGTGTCAGTCGAAGCCAGAGTCAAAAGGAGGAGAATCAAGATTGAAAGAAGAAAGAAGGTTCATGGAATTGAATGATGAGGGAGCTATAATCCTCTAGCATTGTTTTGAGGATGAAACTAGTTCCTTGAATGGACTATTCCACTGGCAGCTTGAAGACTATGAACTATTCCAACATGACTACATGTTACCCTTCCAGGCCTACTTTTGGGGGTAAGGATGGTAAGTTAATTTTAGCTCTCTTTGGTATGGAGACTGCATTCCAAGAGTTGTTTTACAAGCTTAAGCATCAACAAGTCTCTAATATTCAACTTACCAGTCAAATCGATGAGGCTATCTCCATATCATAGAAGGTGTGTGTTGAGGCTGATGCACTTACTCAACACTTATAGGAACAACTAGCCCAACAAACCCACCTTATTAAGGCCAAAAAAGCAAAAGTGGCAGACACAGATGTAGCATTGGCAAAGAAAAATAGTCAACTGGACGACAAAGGCAGAGAGATTGAGAGGATCAAGTGTCAATTGATAGAGGATGCACAAATGGTAAAGGCTACTAGAGATAGGGAATTATTAGCAACACATCATCTAAAGTTGCGAACAAAGGAAGTTTATTGGCTCTGCCAACTTAGTTCTCAGATGTCCATTCCGACCTCTTCTATCCACTCAGCTCTAGGGACGTCTTCTCACCCATCCTCTCAGTGGATAGTATGTTTTATTGTCTCCTAATTTTGTTTGATAGTCGTTTGAAATACAACTTTCTTTTTGGGGAGGCTGATGTAGTCGGCTAATACTCTAAGTAAATCCTATTGTAATCAGCAAAGTAAATAATTATTAGTTGATGTAATCGGCAAGTAGTTCCTAACAATTGTAGTGCCATTTGCTAACTATTGGCAATTCTCAGCAATCGTCTACTATCCTATAAATATTATGTTTGTACACATGATCGGGGACCACATGCATTAATATTCCGAGCATATTGTAATTGCACATGAATGAATAGAAATATCTTTTGATTGCTAATATGAATTACCTTTTTGTACTTTACCATTTACTCTATATAATTCCTTGTTATAATCATTCAACTAGAGTTGGCAATAAACACATTTTATTTCTTCCATGTGATTACAAGCCAAAGGAGCTCCTAAGGTTTAAACTTTTGTGAATCTACTCACATTAGAGCAACATATTTTGTAAATCACTATTGAAATGAGAAAAAAAACGAGATTGCTCTCGAATTAAAATTCAATCATTCATATTGCACTAAAAATCTATTGCATAGTATTGCCTTTAAAAGGCCATTATCCCGTATGAAACTAATTACGGGAATATAACTAGCAAAACCAAATTTATTTAAATTAACAATAGCATGTTAATTTATTTATTTAACTATTTTATGTCATGTACTAAATTCTAACACCCCCCTTAGTATTAACATAGAGGAAAACTAGAAATTAGTACACATTCTTCATCGCTTTGATGTGGAATTTCTTCATCACTTGAAGTGTGGTCTTTTCCTTCAATTATCAAAGCGTTATCTTGCAACTTTCCATCAAGAAGATCTCGTGCTCTCTATTTGCAATTCGGTACTACATGCCTTGTCTTTTTACAATAGAAACATGTGCCACTTGCATGTTTGAACTTTGTCATATGTTTGGATTTTTTGTAAGAAATACTACCTTTGTTTTGTGCAGTCAATACAACTTCTTCTTCTTAAACATGTTTGTTTCTTTCATCAAGCAATGTGGATATAATACTTTCTAGACTTGGATTGATTTTGCTTAACGTGAATACCTTGTGAGACATACTATTTGGCATACTATTTAAAAGAATTGCTTTAGCGTCATTTTCTTTTATTTCTTCATTTATACCAGCCAACTGATTTATCAAGGAACAAAATTTACTAATGTGAGACACTATATCTTCACCTTCCATTTTCAAACCATACAACTTTTGTTTTATAGTTATTTCTGCACTATCAACTTTTGATCCAAATAAAGTATTCAATGTTTCCCAGATGTCCTTAGAAGATTTTTTAAAATCTACATGATGTAAATATGGTTTAGACAAACCAAGACCAATTATAGCCAACGCTTTCCTATCTTTTACCTTCCATTTTTTAAGTTCATTTGCATTTGTTGGCTTTGACACTGTACCATCAACAATTTCCCAGAGATCTCTTTCAATTAACAATAATTGTATCTGTATTTGCCAACTGTGAAAATCATTTCCGTCAAACTTTTCATAAAGGCTTAATTTATCCATTTTGTGTTGAATAAGATGCATCCTTAAATTTTTAGAAATAAAAGGAAAAACTTGTAAAGAAATAAATTCTTCCTTTTGTGCCCTAACCGCCTCTTTTCAGCACATAAATTTCACCTTATTCGCTTTCTCTAGTGTGCCCTCTTCTCTCATCCATGGAAGGTTCAAAACGTCAAGAGTTGTAAAGCATTCCTTGCGATCCTGTTTCAACAAATTATTTGACTCCTTTATTATCTCCAAAGGCCGATCAACATATAATAGAATACCTTGATACTTCCAATATGCATAATAGCCACGATGAAATCAACAGAGTAAAGCTACGATGAAATCCATAGAAACGGCTGGCAAAATGATATCGTTGCCTTGGGTGGAAGATTGACAAAATGATATCGCTGCCTTTCCTCTTTGTAGCGTCCACTCTCTCCTCCCTACACACTCTCTCCTCCTCTTAGCCTCACACCTGTTGTGTGCAGATTCAAATGCCAAATCAAGTGGGCGGCCTGCTATGTGCAAACTTCTCCTCAATCGCTTGCGCTCTTCTACAAAACTTTAGATATTTTTTTCAATTTTTCAGATTTTGAATATGAACATGAATAGAATAGAGGAAAAACAATGGAAGGAGTGACCAAGATGGAAAGAGAGAAGAAATGCAAATGAGTGATGAATGTTAGAGATTTGCACGTGGTCTACACTGCTCCTCTATTGACAAAATGCAAGAATGGTGGACGAACATCAATGGATGTTACACATGGTCTGCACTACTTGGCCCTTGAATGAACCGCTTTGGATGAAAGACAAATGAATGGAAGGCAAACAAAGAGGTCAAGCAAGCTTGCTCTAATACCATATTGAAATGAGAGAAAAAAAAAACGAGCTCTCAAATTAAAATTTAGTCATTCACATTGCACTAAAAATCTATTACATAGTATTGCCTTTAAAAGGCCATTATCCCGTATGAAACTAATTACGGGAATATAACTACCAAAACCAAATTTATTTAAATTAACAATAGCATGTTAATTTATTTATTTAACTATTTTATGTCATGTACTAAATTCTAACAATCACAAGGAGTTTAATATTGTAAATGATTCTTGCAGTTGTATGTCTCCACTGTTCCATTTGTGGATGTTTTAGGAAATTCTAGCTTAGGGTTTTATCTTACCACTTTGCTGGTATGAATGTAATGAATTATTGATGAATGGGACAGCATTCTAATGCATTGGAAATTTGTAATGGTCATTTCTTCATTACATATGAATTTCTAATCTTGGATGGATAACTAAGAATTCTTAATTGCTTGATATCATTATTTGCGATGTATGTATTTGCACAACTCGTAATCCTTTTGATTTTTTTGTGTTGTCTCTCATGGCGTGTTGTGATTCTATAACCCAATGAATAGGCACGATCTTGGAAGTAATGATTCACCATGCACTCAAACTGAAAACATCTTACACTAGTAGATTAGTAGGAAGTAGATTGTATGCACTTTATGATTAGTGTTATAAGTACGAAAAACATCTTCAACAATCCATAGGAATTCTTATCCTAGAGATTCATGTTGTGCATACCCATGTCATATTGTCATGCAGTGGTGTGCTTATCATCTTAATAGAGGTTATAGCAATAGGTTAGCTCTTTGCCTAGTGACAACTTTTGGGGTTAGGTGTACATCGAGTACTATTGTAGCAGTTTATCCAATTGTCTATCTTCAATTGTGTTTAATCCTATCTAGGATACCTCTAGGGAAGCCCCCTTGGGTCAAGTTGAGCTCGAAGTTGAAGGTCTTACCCACCTTAGTAGATTGGTCCAAAGTTGCCCTATCTAATTATAAGTTAGAGGTTGGTTGCTCTAAGTTTGACAACCTTGACACTCAGAGAATGACCTGGCTTTTATGGATTTGGGACTTACAACTTTGAGCACCAACAAATACAATAGCTAGGTGATAACTATTTATGTATTTATGGTGATTGTCTTTGAAAATCATCATCATAAATTGCATATCTAGGCAAGTTACAAATTACAATTTACTCTTCCCTATTTTAGTGGAAAATTAGAGACAAGGTCTAATCCTCGCACTCGATTGCAACTCCTCACTTGGCCTACAAGTTGCATCTATGGCTCCACCCTACTACTAGATGACAATGACTCCTATGTCACATTGATGTTTAGATGAGGTTTTCTTGCCCACCCTAAGATAAAAAAACTCTCCTAGTGGGAGTGATAGAGAAGCTTGATGAATTGGTTACGAAAAGGGTGAGTGATATAGTAGCAAATTGAGAGTTAATTATTGAGGTTGAGAACTTGAGGTTATCACTCGTCTAAAATAAGTGAAGATTATGGCTAAGATAGCGAAGCTCTCTAGCCACAAGCTCTTTGCGAGACTCGACCAATCATCTATTTCCTCCCACCCACTTCAAGGAGAGGTTATGAGTCTTTTGACCAATATATTAGCAAACCAAGATTTCTTTCTATCGAGCAAGTTCAATTAATGGTATTGGCCAACATGTTCTCTTCATTCCGAATGGAACTGGTCATTTGAATTTGCTCTTGATCATGTTGATCATCTAGTGCTATCTGTGTATCCATTCCATATTTGTGTTTTGTCTATTGATCTGTATCCATCCATACTAACTATGAGGAGCCAACCCAAGCTCAACTTCAATGTTGAGTGGGATTAGAGGGCCCTATTCTCCCCCTAGTGCCCTATTCAATTGAGGGGGAGGGGGGAGGTATAGGGTGATGAGAGGGAGTTGGGCTAGGCTTTGGGGGAGCTAAGCTAGAGTTTGTTGGGCTTGTCTTGTGTTAGAAACTCGATTGGTGAGCTAGCCTACCATGAACATGATACTAGATAAACCACTTATTATAACTACCATGATACCATCCCCATTGATGTAGCTATCATGATTGAATTTCTTTGGATTCTATTTTTGTCATGCAGGGCTTGACTTTCTTAAAGCTACCAAGGTTACTCGACTTGAGGATGGGATGCCTTTTGTTGGTGAAGATGGGGCCCTATCCTCTATTTGTGTTTTGTTGGATAGGATTGGTTGGTGGATGGATATCATGTCTAGGTTGATGCTCTATGCTCTATCACGGTAGTTGCTTGACTTACTCTATCAAGATTGCCTCAGTTCAATAGAAAGACACCCCTCTTGATCAAAGTTGTATCAATATCAATGAACACTAGATGGCGGCATCTAATACGCATCTTTAGGGCAACTAGAATTCAGTTTTGGTGTGGAATCGAACTATAATTGGCCTAGTTGATTAGTTCCACAAAATTATGCCTATTATGGGTAGGGTGCTAAGATAGGGGTCTTGGGTGGGGAGGAATTGTAACTGGCATGTGTGAGAGGGAAAGAGCTCTTTTTCCCTATGCCCAAATAGTATAAGTTATTGCTATCCGCTCCAAATCTCTTCTTGTTGGGCCAGTTCTTCCGACGAGGTTGGTTGATTAAGGCGACTCCTTTCACCTAGGCTTGGTTAGCTTAACCTTTTCTCCCTCAATATAGAAACCGAGAGTAGAGAATCCTAGCCTAGAAGGCCCCTTGCTATTTGATCCTCCCTCTAGATGAAGGTGTTCCTATTGATTCCATCCCTTTAAATAGTGAAATCCTCAACAACAACAACAACAACAACAACCATTAAATGTAAAATATTTGAGTGTGAAGTATAGTTTCAAACTTGCATTGATGAATCAATGATTGAAGTGGAGCCTCTTTCTCAATGCAGTTTGTTGACGGTGATTTTAATTGAGGGTGGGCTTTTTATATTTACAGTTTTTGGGGGTTGATAGCCCTTGGTGGGATCCCCGTTCACAATAGGGTTAGAGTTTGCCCTTTTTTTAATTTAAAATTATTAAAAAAAAACCTGCATAGTTTTTTTTTTTAAGCTGCAAGGACATTGCCATTCCTAGTATGGTTGAGGGACGTCAAGATGTCCCTTGGCTATCCTAGCAACATCATGGAGTCACCATACATCCCTTGCATTATATGATTGTCGTGGGATGACCACCCCTACAAGTGGTGTGTGTGTGGGATGGTGAGGGATTTTTCGTCAGTTCCTATTTTTGGCAGAGGACGTGCCCTTGTGGAACAATGGTTTGGCACCTGTGGGACAGTGGGGGAATGTTTTGTTCCCATTTTCTTTGCCATCCTTATCCCTGAAATGTGGGGTTTTTGGTAGGGAACATGTCCCCATGGAACAATGGTTTCAACATATTCAGGCTGACCAATGCATTGTTTACCCTTAAAGTGAGAAACAAAGTTAAATTTTACTTAGGTTTTTCACTAAAGTTTGATCTTTTCACTTAAGAGATCATCTAATTATGCAATTCTATTTGATCAAAAACAGATTTGAAAGAAACTAGTGATTGCAATATTGCCATCAAGATTCAACCGTGTAGTTTTGAGTCAAACTCATTGACCCAAGCAGTCAAAACTTCTACTCTATTATAGGTTTGGCTTAATTTGTTCTAATATCATTGGATATGTTCCTTTTTTTTTCTGTTTTTTTAAGACTGTAGGAATCGAAATTGGGTAGCTGCCCCCCTATAAACTGCAGTGTGCCTGGTAAACTTTTTCACATGACCGGTGACGCTGGTGTGACACGCCCTCCGGTACCACGGGGCCGGTGGGGAGACTATACCTCATGGCCTCTTGCCGGCAATAGGATACTTTAGCCAATCGAGTTAGGCCCACTTCCCCCATTGGATATGTTCCTTTGTTAAAATAAACATCTCTTACTTTCTGACTGGTGGAGAGTAAGCATTCTAAAGAGCCCCTTCTCTCTTTAGCATGATTAACAACTTTAAGGAACTGCATACTGATACAAAAAAATAGTACAATTTGCTGTTTGATGAGAAATTTTGAAATTTGATCAACATCTATTAGAATACAATAGTAGTACTCTACTTTATTCACAATATTTTTGACAATTAAACATTCTCTCAGCAAATTAACAAGTTGCATGGAACAAACAAGTCTGGCATTTCTTTATCTACAATTAAATATGGAACATCCGATATTTTATTTATTAGCTACCCTGCCTAGCTAGACAAAGACACTAATATTTAATTGAGTACATATTTGGTTAGTTCTAGAGAGCAAGATTGAGATCTCTAAGTTAGAGACAGTTAAGTATATTTTCTTTAATTCTTTTTTACATTAACAGTAAGAGGTGAAAATCATATTGCTTGTGTAATGATAAATGTCAATGATTTTTCTTCTCTAGGCATTGGTGTTTGAAAGAAGCTTACATCAAAGCAGTTGGGGTTGGTCTTGGATATAAATTGGGAAGGTTGGAATTTTATTACCCTGCACATCAGATATGGTCTGACCTCGCATATCTTAGAGTTGATGGGATGGAGCAGAAAGATTGGCAATTCTCCCTTCATCAGTTTGGCAACTGCCATTGGGTATAAATTTCTTATATTGTTTGTGATGGCACTGATTCCATGTGATATCATGAATGTACTTGGTTTTTGTCAGAACTAGCACAGGTTCATTTTGTCTTTTCTGTATATGACAAGTATAATTCAGCATTTGCTTCCAAATAATCTGTTGATAGAAGTTTTATATTGTTCTGCTTAATGCAGGTGTGTGTAGCAAGGGGTCCTCCTAACCAGGCAGTGAGTAGTTATGGTAAAACATTGTGGCAAGTAGAATTTGACAAGAAGAGCTACAACCGTGGTTTCAAACTTCCAACCATACCCTTTGCATTATATGAAATTGAGCATCTAATCCCAGAGAAAAAAAAAAAGGATTACGCTAACACCAGAACATGTTCCAGATAATCATTTTATATTAATTTGGTTCATACTAATGCATTTCAATTGTATTTCTCTTTCTTGTATAATCCTTGTGAATCATAACCATTAAAATATGCAGAGGAAATGGAAGACATTGCAAATGAGAGGTGACTCTTTTTTTTCTTTGTCTTGTTACATATTGCATTAATTTCTGAATAGGATATGACAGGAATTTATATTTCTTGTCACAAAAGCCAGAAAGCAAATTACAATTCCAAATGGCATATGAAACACAGAATGAACCTCTCATCTGCTGACTAAATAAACTGGACTAAATAATCTGGAAGAAAGCTTGGAAATTGAATTAAGATTATCACAGGACTTCAAAAGACTTGAATCTTAGAGCATTGCTGCATGTGTAAAATTGGAGGGTGAAACACTGAAATACAACAAAAATGGGTTCTCCTCAATCAATTGTACTTGCAGAAGGATAAGTCCCATTTGAAATTATTATGTAGATCTTCTTCAATTCAAAGAGACAATCATAAGAAGCTTCTTCAAATCAAATTGTTTAGGATTTTATTACAAGGCAAACTTATTGTGAAATTTTGTAACTGTTCTTGTGGCATGTTTTGACTCATTTTGGAAATATATTTAGATTATACCATTTGCACATCGATATATACTCATAGAGATCATGAACTCAGCTGTTGTATAATTGTTACAAATTCATAAACTTAAGTAGACCTGCATATTGTCTTCACACACCGTGGCTACAACTAAGCTCAATGTATTTGGACTAAGCATAATCCTTTTGAGGGTGCATATTAGTATTTGAACCTCTAGTATGAAGTAATGACACTTGCACACCATTCGCTTCTGCCAATCTTTAAAGAGTAGGAGACTGACAAAGTATTTTAAGTCCATTAGATAAGCACTATATAATCAATAAGTTCCCTTAAACACAATCAAGTCATGGCCAACATTAAAGTTTCACATGATTTCAAAATTGACATGAATTTGTTGTATGGACAGAAAGGACTGTTAAAAGAATTCAATGATATGTAAAATCAGAGCGCACTCTTTGATATATGTAAAATGCACTTTTGCATGGATAGAAAGGACTATTCAATTAAGAGATATTCGATGTTACAATCAATATCAAACTATTACACACTAAAATAATGTGAAATATAAAAAACATCACTGAGATAATTATAGAAAAACAAAGGCTTTAAGGAATAATGATGGCCCATTGACCATTCTTTTCAATCTTTAAAGACATCTAACCTTAGGGAATGACTATGGCCGATGGACATTCCCCTCGGCCTTAGGAGGGGGCAATTTGGCCCCTTCCAATAAAAAAAACTATTTTATTAAACAATAGATCAATTTACATGTTACATTCTTTCAAGTTTTTCAAACTTCACTCTCCCGTTACATTTTATATTCTCAGAAGTTTATTTAACTTAAGAAAAAATCAATATTTCTAAGCATTTTCTACGATGACTCAAAACTATTTTAACAATACACTATGGTCTGCTCACTATGCTGCACCATTGTGCATTTACACTCAGATTGCACTTTTCTCCATTGTATCGATCTCTTCTCTGCAATATAAAAAACAAAAAAATCAATTTGTTCAAACATTGCAAAAGGAAATACAATAAAATATCTATTTTATCGACGTTTTTAGAATTTATACAACTTCTGCAACTCATTCAAGATTTATAAACATTTTTTAAGGTGACTTTAAAGCAATGTACAATATAGTATGGTGTTGCTCACATATGCTCCGCCATTTTGCACCTTAAGTCCATTTTGAGCTAGATTTAAACAAGTACTGCAGTCTACTGTGAGAAGAACTTTTCTCCATTCTATCAATCTCTTGTCTGTAATATTAAGAATAATACAATTAACTTGTTAGTGCAAACCCTAAAATTAAAGGTTTAGATATAAAATCTAGGACATACTTTACCATCACATAGTACTAGAAATAAGATAGCTGATATTAAAAGCTTTGTTCCAATCTGCACTAGTACCTAAACTATAACGTTTGAGGGTTAGCTTCTTATTTATAACATCTAATCCCATTTCTTCGTAATAAATTAAATTTTATAGACTGGTTTCCAAATCAGAGGATGGGGATTTTGAACTAGAATAATTTCATTGAAATGCTCAACATAATTGATGCATAGATACTTAATAATAAAAATAACATATAATGCCATATAATGATATGGTTAATTGTGACTAATCTTTGCAATCCCATCAATGCTGCTTCTGCTTATTGCAAAAGAACTATGATTTAATGTTATGCCAAGATACAAAACCAAAAAGACTTTAAAGTTGTGGATCTTGTTCGACTAAATAATGCCTAAGAGATTGTTGACTATCATGTGGTAATGGAAATAAGATGGTATATTCGATCTTCACTACCAGAACTATTATACTTGAGGTATGGTCTATTATTTATAACATCTGATCCCACATATCTTGAAAATTGAATAAGCCTGTTTGCAAGTTAGAGGCATTGGATCTTGACTTAGGATGGGTTTCGTTGAAGCACTCTACGTTGTTAATGCACCTAGTCAATTACAAACACAATATATCATGCAAGGTAATGGGAGAATATGATTAAGATAGAAGCGACTGATTTTTGCAATCCCATTGGTATTGTTTACTGTAAAAGAAGTATGATTTAAGGTTATGGCTAAATAGAGAACTACGAGGTCTCTTACACTAGCGGAATTCTGCAGAAGTTATTGATATCTGCCAGCTAGTTTATATCATTATTGGTGTCGTTATATACATCTAACATATCTGTGGAAAACATCATGACAATTAGCACCTATTCTGCCACAACTATGTCTACATGAAGATCACAAAAAAGAAGCAAAATTAAAAGCCCATAATAGTACTAATGCAGATCCTACTGGCTTCCATTAGAGGTTTCTGGGAAAATGCACAAAAATGATCGACAAAATACTCTGGCAGAAGAACTATCGACTACAAAACTATGAAGTTTTCTATTGCAGAGAAACTTCAGAGAAGTCCTTTAAATTTCTCAGTAGGTTTGATATCGTGCTAGTGTGATTTTATAATATTATATCAGGCTTTCCTTGGAAAAATAAACAAAGAAAATTACCCATGAGTACTGTATCCACAAAATCAATCTACCACAAGACACTAAAAGTCTGCACACACATTCAAATGTAACGAACATAAAGGGAATAAATTTTTAGGACAAGAAAATGATTTAAGGAACTTACCTGAAATAGTTTTGGTTAAATTCTTGGCTTGCGTCTTGTTGCAAACAACCCAGTCTTGTTGCCTGTCCGTTGTTTCCACAACTACCTCAACCTCAAATAAAACACTCCAAACAAATTCAAACAAATAATACAAACACAAAACCTAGATTACGAGATACAGATAGGAAACATATAATTTGGGAAGTCCTCCTAGGAAGAAAGAAAAAAGACGAAGAAAAGGCATGGTCACGCCGAAGAAAACAATAACAGGAGAAAAACCCAAATTAGGGGAAGAGGAAAACCGCACAGTTTTTAATGAAGATGACCAAATGCCACCCATACATGTGTCAATGAAATCAAGCGCACTTTTATTTTAAGAAATGAGATTAATGGTCATCGCATCCGAACTGTTTATTTGCCCTCATCCACAATTGTCAGTTGAGTGCCGTTGGAACACAAAATCTGTTCACGCTTCCAACTAAGACTACCGGTAACTCGCTCCTGTAATTGGTATTGTGATGTGCCAAGAACTCACTATTTTTTATTTTTATTTTTGTCTATTTTTAAGATTCGTTATTTTTATAATCTAAGTAAAAGTTAAAGCATCTAAAGATTCATTCAAAAGGCAGATAGGTACGTGCTTTTAAGAGTTTTTCAATACTAGTATACATATATTAATTAATAATATATATAAAGAACGCTGAAAGTTATCAATACTTAACATTGTTTATTATAATATTAATTAATAAAATATATGAAAAATTAATAATATATATAAAAAATTATTTTTACTATTTATATATATATATTAATTAATAATATATAAAAAAAATTATTTAAGCGTACATATCTTAGTTTGTAATTTTAATCCAAAAGTATTTAAATTAAAAACTATTTTTTGGGAAGCTTTTAATTGAAATCTTTTTCGAAAAATAGAAAAAATAAAATCATTTTATGTGCTTGTTCTTCTTAAGCAGCGCATACTTCCACTTGCCTGTCATTTTCAAAAACATTCTGATAGTTCACATGAGATTACTTTTCTTTGAGATTGCTTGAAATACATTTAATGTTTATTGATTTATAATAAATATTATTGTATATAACATTCAAAAATATTATGTTAGTTCACATGAGAGTACATATCTTTGAGACTGCTTGTCTAATAGTTCATATGGCTTTTGTATGCTTCCACATTTTGGATACTAAGTCTACCAAGGTACTGACAAAAATCCATTTTTTTTATTATGCTTTGATGGATGTTGATGCCTATTTAGACACAGGCTAGGAGGTTGCTAGAAAAGAGGTGTTGGAGATAGACCTTACATTTTTCACTTGTATTTGCTTAATAAATCTCAAGGCCTTCTCATTAAACCCATTATGTGTGTATCTTACAATCATTGGAATCCATGAGATTGCATCTTTTTTAGACATTTTGTCAAATAGTTCAAGTGCCTTGTGTATGTGTCCATATTTTGCATACATGTTTACCAAGGCACTTGCAATAACAATACTTTTGATTATGTGTTTATGGAAGTCCATCCCTTGTTTGAAACCCCCTTTTTTACACAAGCTAGAAGGATGATAACAAAGGTTGCATAATTAGTTGTAATGAGCATTTAACAATCTCTCCTCTTTGGTACAAATTTTATTTATGGTTGTACTTGTGCTTTGATATTACTATTAAGTTAGGGATAGAAAAATAAAAATACACACACACACACACTATAGTGGAGAATAATTTAGTTGCCACACATAAACTAAAAAAGGAAACCCTAGGTAGTCAGTGAAGTCTCTTTTTTGGTTCTATTTTGTAATCAAAAGATGTGTAATGGGTCTACTAGTATGTGCTTGTAGTCAGTCTGTGGCCAGTCTGGATGTAATGGCCAGTCTGCAAATGCAACCCTTTTTGGATATTAGCTATGGGCGGGGGTAGAATTAGATGATGAAAGCCTGGTGCAGGGTATGCATGTCTCGAGATGGTTTAAGGGTTGATGACTCGGATAATGTACAAATTTTGTTTTTTGATTAATACAAGGTGTTGCCCCTTCACAACTATTTAACTATAAAAAAAAAAAGTTGAAATGAAAAAAGATTAAACTAAACTAATACACAATAGAGAGATTAATAGGTAAATTTAATCTAATATTTACATTAATTAATATAATAAATTAAATAATGTAAACTAATAAGTTTACATTATTCCAATATATTATAACAAAAGAAATTTAATAGAAAAATATTACATTACAAAAAATTATCAAATATTTAAAACATTATTTATTACAATCGATGATGCAATACAATTTATGCGATGGCAGGATGTTGTTGCTGGCACGATGGCTACCCAAAAGGGTAAAACAAAGGGTGGGAAGAATCTGAAGGGCTCTTCAACTCCGCCCTCGACTTCGATGGATTCTCCTGTCTCTTAGTCGATCATTGCTTCTCAGCCTGCAACCCCTTTCCTTATTGTTGGGTGCAAGAACTGAATAAACCCTTTCCACAAATGCTCGGAGTTATGCAAAACTCAAATTGTCACGTATTTCCCTCTATCACCTTTTGTCAAGACTGTTTCGGCTAATTCTAACCTTGATTCAATGCCTGTTTGTTTTTTGGGAGACTCTGAGGTATGCCTAGCAGACACCCCTATCGACTTCCACATCTCTGATAACTGCATTTGTGATGTAGCGGAGGAAATTGGAAACCAATCACTTCTTGTTCGCTACTTGAGCAAGAGGCCTTCGGTTGATCATTTTATCGATTGAATGAAGGCTTCCTGGAACAACATCCCCACTCCAGACATTAACATCTTGGATTTTGGCTTTTTCCTGCTTTGTTTCGCCACTGTGAAGGATTTCTCCTTTGTTAGGCAGAAGGGCCCCTGGTTTTATGGCCATTCTGGCCTCTTCTACTTGGAGTGGTCGCCTTTCTTCAATCCTGCCTTTGTGAGGGTCACAAAGGTCCCCATTTGGATTAGGTTGTACAATCTCCCACCGATTATGCGAGAACCGGAGCTAATCAAAGACATGGTTGCTCTTTGGAACCTTTGTCAAGCTGGATCCTGGAGGCCCCCACAATAGGTTCTTCAAGGTGTGTGCCATCATTGATATCTCCAAACCAATGCATCATTTTGTCTCGATCCACTCGACTTTTGGCACTTGGACCCAATTTCTGAATTATGAAGGTCTCCCCTTCATATGCTTTTGTTGCAACATGTTGGGAAATAAAATTGTTGATCATTCTTCCTCTTTGTTTGTCCCTTCCTGAAGGTTCAACCTTAAGAAATGGGTTAAGAAGTCTGGTTCTCCCGATGCAGGGTTCATTTGGCATAACCATGGGAAGTTCTTTGTTGCACAGGAGGATCCTTTACCTACTTCTATAGCCTTGGTTGTGGCCTCAACTGTTGTGGTGTTGGCCTCCTCTTTGCCCCATAGTGTTCCCCAGGAGGACCCTTCCCCTCAGCCCATTACTGCTACCCCCTACCCATCTGAGGTGGCTAGTGATGGCTCTGATTCTAAGGGCTCTTATCCCTTCATGGATGATCTGGATGAGTATTTCTAAGATTTTTTGGACATCGATGATGTAGTTGTTCCTGTTAAAAAGTGCTCATTAGCCTAAACTGCTAGTGCCATCTCCAAACCACACTTCCTTGCCAAAAAGAAGGGATGCAAATTTGAAGAAGAAAAACTTTGTATCGAAGGCAAAGATGTTATTGATGAAGGAACACAATGGACTATGGGTGCCCTCCTCACCAGGAGTATGAGGAAGGGGAAGGCCAAAAAGGCCACTTGAGTTTTTTCTTGGGAGTGGTGGATATGGCTTGAGTTGAGTTTGGTTGCAGCTTGGTCTCCAATGTTTAATAATGCAATGTGATCTTTGTTGGTCTTCTTAGTATGTCTTAGGTTTCTCTTAATTTTTAGTCATATCTGTGCTCCCCATTCGTGGGTCTAGAGCGGTCTTTAATTTTATTTGTTCATTTATTGGGTGTGGGCCCTAATCCCACATATTTACTGATAAACAAAAAGAAAGGAAAATTTCTAAAACTAAAAGCATGATGTAAATCACTTGACAACTAATGAGCAAGTGCTTTAGGTCTTTGGAAATATAATGCAAAATCATTTAGTTAAATTGATTCTCCTTACAAGAGAACTCAATGTTTTTGTTTTCTATTCAATCTACACACTTATTTTTTATAAATCTTGTTATTACTATTTTGAAACATAGAAGTGTCAAATGTTAATTCAGAATGTTTTTTCTAACATTCTTCTTCTTCTTTGTAATGGGATTGTAACTTGCGAGTGACCAGTATGTGCCAGCTATTAGTTTAATCTTACCCCTTTTACAATTTCAACATAATTGCAATGGTTTATTCTTATTCAAGAATTAAGATACTAACACATCACCTCCAAAAACCCAATCCTCAGAGGCACTTCCCTGGGGAGTATGTGGGGTGTCAATTGTGTGCCAAATACCCTTAGAACTATACAATTGTTATAAGGGATTGCATCCCCCTAATTGTGAGCAATATTCAAATCAAGCCTCCTTTCAGCTGGCCTAAAAAAATTATGTAACTCCTTGGGATCCTCGGTACATCCACCATTAGAGCCTGTCTCAATTTGGTGGCAAAAAGATTTGTAGCAGTCACATAGTCGGTCTTTTGTTCATTCCTATCCAATATAGGGGTCTATGACTGCATCGACATCTCAATACTATCCACAACCCTTTTAAGTTCCATCTTCCGACCAAAATAGTTTGCACCTTTGAAAAGAAACATATGCATAAAGAGTGAAAACCACCAAAATCTGACACCAAGTTTCCCACCCTTCAAGGCCACCAATCCTTTGTGAATTTCCTCTGCTATATAGGTGGAAAAATCATATAAGGTATTTATGTTAAGTTGTTGGATACTCGCAGCCATGTACATATGGGCCATTGGCATGCTAGAGCCAGGATCAAACCCTAGAATTTGGCAAAGGGAGTAAAGGTCTTTTGAAAATATGGTTGAAAATACTTAATAGGGAGGGGCTCAACATCAAAGGGTCCCAAAGTAATCTTTCTTTTGTTGATTCCCTTCCCTACTGATATCAGAAAATTGGTCAACACCGACACCCTGAAGTTGTATTTTACCCTTTTGTATTCCTCCCTCGACATCTGCTCATCAATCTTAACCATGTCACTGCTCCAAGTGCTCAACTTGAACACATATGCAACTTCTTCCTTATTAACCCATACCATATTTTGTCCATCATGAGCTCTAACAACCCTTACCAAAGGGTCATAGTTCACAACAATTGCTTTGAGAAGATCAACATCTATGAACATGTTGGGTACAACCAGTTTAGCCATGTCTAACCTCTAAAGGTTGCAGAAAGGGATACCACCATCCCTATTCCCAAACCATTCCTTGAAAAGACTCCATCCGGAGTACGGTAGGGCAACATCTTTAATTGTACAATAATAATCAGTGATGCCAAATTTAGTTCCAAGGCCAAAGTACATATGTTGTCCCTTTGATTTCTCATAGGTTGAAGATACCAATTGTTCAGTTAAGTCTTATGACAAAGGTCTCATAGCAGGCTTTGACTCAAAAGATTGGTCTTTTGATGTGGATGCTTTAACTTTGGGTGCCATAGTAAATGAGTTTGTGTAAACTAGGGTTTACTACTCAACAAATTGCAAGCTTACAACTAGGATATGGGTTGATGCAAGGCAATAACAAGACTAAATAGGTTAATCATTTGAATTGAACATCAAACCTTAAAAGAAATGCAACGAAACCAGAAACCCTAATGATGGAATGGTGGAACGAGCACTTACAATAAATTTTTAAACAACTGAGAAGCAGGATAACAATTTAACTTACTGGTTTTACGGACGCTTGAAAACCCTAATTCTTATCTTCGAACAAGCTTGAAAATTTCAGCAAGAACTCCCTAGATGTGTTAAATGCTTTAACAGTTTGCAATTATACTTTAAAGAAAGTTTTATGGCTTTAAAACATACCAATTGGAAATTTGGTAGTTTTGCGTCATATCCGCCATTATGGTTTGCTCGCCCGAACAAAAATGATTGATACGACTCATTTTCCCTCAATCTTGAACTTTGAATTTTGACCATTGATCTCGCAATGAGATGGCCCAACAAATGGCTTAGATCCGATCAAATAAGTTTGAAAATCTAACTACAAACGGTTGTCGTCGTGTGGATTTATCTTTGTGTCACTCTACGGGCTCCACCATCTCAACAAGCTTTGAAATTGTTTACGTGTCAATCTCCATGCTTCCCCTCTGGGCTTAAAGCGTGTCCATCTTACAGCAGCGAGGAGGCGGGAAACGACTGAGATTTATTTATTAGAGACCATAGTACTCGTTGATTTGAACACCTTTAGTCATCGGTGCCTTCGAGCAATGGTAGGCCAAAAGGGTGGCCAAGTGTCGCCTGCTTGCTATCCCGCCAGCTCCTTAATTTGATTAATTTAATCATGCGGGATGGAGGGGAACCAATCGAAAGCAATCAATGGGACCCGCCAAGCATAACAAAGGATTTTAATAAGCATGTGCACTTATTACATGACTTAAAACGGGCCACCTACCTAGGTTTATAACATGAATGATATTGAGTGAATATTAAAACCCAAATTTAGGGAAAGAACAAGAATTAAATAATTTTATGACCCACATAAGACAAGGCAAGATTTATAAGGATTTTACGTGTAGCAACTGGGAACACTAGGCTCAAGGGGCATGTGAGTAAACGGATGAAAAAGCATAAGATATGACTTAAGAGACTGGAAACGGGTAAAACCTAGTCAACTTCGAATTAGATTATTAGAATGTAGGTAAAATGAAAAGACACTATAAAGATTAAATTTTGAATATAATATCGACCTATCTTGCTCCCCAATATTGTATTCACTATCTTCTCACTCAAAATAAAGAACGGTTATTTATAAGTTATGGATGTTGAACTGTTAGCTTTTGTTCAAGGAATGGATTAATATTCCTTTCAGTTATTTCTCAAAGATTGTGTGAATGGCAATGCAATAGGAATTTATAAGTAGTATGATAAGTGTTGTTCTTTAAAAATGATGCAGAATCACATATCAAATTCAATACCATGGAATACAATATAAAATATCACAATTTCACGGAATACAATTTATAAAATATAAAATATCATAATTTCATGGAATACAATATAAAATATCATCAACTACAGTTTGGAATATAATTCATGAAGTGCGATGATTCACAATTTCATGGAATACAATATAAAATACCATCAACTACAATTTGGAAAATGATTCGTGAAATCCAGTATAAATACCTAAAAGTTGCTAATTCACTTCCATTTCCCAAATGGAGTCGGGGTCCTGAAACTGACGTTCAACTTGAGATAAAGTAAAAGAGTCGTCTTGATTCCAAGTCTGACTCTAGTCTTCATTTTCTTTGGCCTGCATCTCAAATTCAAAATTCATTGTGTCATTGTCATTTGTCTCACTGCCACTGCTAGTGCCACTAGTACCAGTGTTTGGAATTGGAGTGTTGCACAACCCTCTTCTTTTGCATGTGGACCTCTAGATTATGAGTGCCCTTTCAAAAGGAATTTTTTTGACATTATACACAATTCCATTTATCCACAAGCAATTTTCCAAATTCTTGTCTAGTTTGTTTTTTAACTTTGATTTCAAAAATGTCAATGAACTGAAAACTCTCTCATCCTCCACCGACCCCAATATCATTGTTTGACATAAATCAGCAAGTTTGAAATATTTTGATATCGTACCATGCAATATTTCACTCTGACCTAAGTTTGTCCAAACCTTTGTTATTGATCTCGGTTCAAAGGCCTTCTCCATGCGCATGGAATCATACCGGTCCATCATACTTGTTGCAAAATTCCTACATTGTTGTCTAAGCTTATCTTCATTTAAAATTCCTTCTATTGTCTGCTCATTGTATGTTACACTTTTCAAAAATTGTTTGATCAAGATATTTACTTTATCATGAAAATATTTTGGGCTCTCGGTTTACCCAAAACTGAGGATACACAATACCCATGGCTTCAAGTATTTCGTGTTGAGGGAATCTTTCATAAATCTCTGAGGAAAGACATTTTGCAATTTTCTTCAAATTATCACTAATAGATTTAACAATGTTATTAAAATCTTCCTTTCTAACAGGTACTCTGATAGAGCACCTGATTATCTTACAATGGTACATTGGTATCCCATATCTGCGTACACAAATACATAAGTGCCCACTTGCATTAAACTTAAATAATTATCAAGCCTATAATAATACATAGTTTGGCATATTCATAAATATACATACTTTTGTCTTGGGCTTTCTTCACAAATTGTTCATTTCATCCAGCATGGGGAGAAGACTAGCTAAAGTCAAGAGTGTCTCTATATCGCTTAACCTATGTAAGAGATCAGGAGCTTTGCCTACTGTGTTGCAATGCTCGTATATTACTCGAATCAAGGATTGATATTTTGAAAGAACTCATGTTGGTCCAAGCAGGGAGGTCCAGCTAGTATCAACATCCTTGAGAACTTCCATAGTCTATTGTGGGCGCCACTATTTTTATAAGCGTTTGACTTAGTGAATCTTAGAATATCTATCTTACCTTGGGGAACATTCAAGATGCACCTACAAAGTCGTATCTAAGACATTGATAGATTCCCACACATATACAATGACAATTAGAAGGATTCGAAACAGTCCAAAATACAATGATTAGTCTCAAACTAAAAGTCACGATCTTTGTCAGAAGGACGAACATCCCTCCCAAAAATACGTCTCTCTTCATAGAGACCCAACGGCATAAAAAGATTAAGAAACCATATGCTGACGGGGGGGGAAGAAGGAAATTGATGTAGGTAGGAAGAAAAGAACAAAGCCACAATTTCAATTGATTTATTCACTTGGCTCTAATATCTAGCATATTTGAATAAAAGAATAAACCAGCTATATTATGTTTCAATATCTGATGCAGTAACTTGAGACCTTGCCTCTTGCTCGTCAAATAGAGTGGTCCTCATAACCTTTGTGTTGTGTATAATTCATTGTTTATTTCTATTTGACATATCTGAAATAGAGTACACGAATCTTAGGTAAAATCAAGCATAGTTTAGTCATTAAGTTTGCTACCCCTTTGAGATGGCCAAATCCTAATTAATAGGTTAATCATAAGCATTGTCCTTTTAACAAATAGATCAGCTTGATACTATTCACATTGTAGCAAGAAGAAAAGTAGGGATAGGGCCATCTATAGGAAATATATATCGCTCCTTATTAATTTAGAATTGCATCTGCATGAATGAATGTTACATCTGATTACAAGGGTAATGTCGTCTTCAATAATAGTATTATCATTGTTCTATGAAATAATTACGATTTCTCTTTTCTTGTTATGAGTACAATGGAACTATGAAATGATTTGATAAAGATCAATAGAAAAATGCAAAAATATTTGATTGTTTAAAGATTGTTCTCTATGTGTTTGTAAAACTGCTAGGGTGGAAGGGCCTGAGACAAGTGGTGCCTAAAAACCCCACTTAACAATCCGTTGCGGCCATGGAGGGGTGGTAGGCCTAGGCCACTTATGAGCTTCGTTGGCTTCCCCCAGTAGCTCATGTGTCTTTTGAGGTGATGATGTGGGTAGAAGGTACAAGTGTTTCCACTAAGCACGCCACTCCGAGGATGAAATGGTTTTAGTTGGACGTTCAGCTCAGAGCCAAAGGGGTCGGTTATCCTGATAGGATGCTTGAGCCCTTGGGCTTAGATGGGTAGCTTCAGGCAGATCTACCCATGCCACTCCTCATTTGTCTTCATTATTGCTTTTGTGATTATGTTTGTATTTTTGGATATCTAGATATTAATGCTAACACCATATGTACCCGTGGAAATATTTCTAATATGGTGAATGCAGATTTGATTTTGTGGTGGTCTTATTAAAGAGAACTTCTAATTGCAAAGAAGAAACCCTAAACCTAGGGCAAACAAGCGAATTCAAGGGCAAGGCTAAGTAAGGGACATTACAGTGGTATCAGAGCACCCTTCTTGCCATCCCATGGGAAATTATGCAAACCTACCACTGAAGTGGCTCTAGGAATAACAACCTTGAAAACAACCCCATGGGTGATCCATTAAGAAATGAACTTAGCACTTTCGTGGAGAATAGTGATAAGAAAACCCAAGCCCTAATGGAACAAAATGAGAAAACATATCAAGCATTACTTCAAGCCCTCCAAAACTTGAGTAGCAATAATACAAAGGAAGCAAACTCTAACCACTCTGAAAACAACAATCCCACACCCTCACAGGCCACAAGTTCTAGACACACCTGACCCCCATTTTTGCCAAGTAAAGAAACCATGGGAGAAAGCAATATCAATAGATCCCCCATAGAGGATGTAGATGAAATCGTTGCGACATATTATAGGCTTGATCCTGAAATGAGGGAGTTGGTGCCTTTTAAAGACTATTGTGAGGCCAAACAAAGAGTTGACCCTAGAAAGGAGAGAAATGACCAAACTGATAAGGATCTCAAGAATAGGGTAGTAAACTCACCCTACCCAACTTTTACGGAGAAGGAAAGAACACAGCACGATCATGGGTTCAAAAGTTAGACACCTATCTTTCCTCAAGCCCAATAACCGAAACAAATGTCATCAACTTTGTTGTTTTACACCTAACTGAGATGGCCCATGATTGGTGGCATCACGGTCTCATAACTCAAGGCCATCAACAAGTATCCACCTACAACGATTTCACTCAAAGGTTGATCAAAAGGTTCAACCAAAAACACCCTAAATGGTACTTTCAAGAACTTACGAGAGTAAGGCAACATGGGACTATTGCAAACTATGCTACTGAATTCCAGAAACTATTCCCAAGAGAGACTCACTTATTTGTTCATAGAGGGCCTAAGAGGATCAGTCAAAAGTTTGGTGAGTACATTAGAACCTGCCCGCCTAGATGAAGCTATTCAGAAGGCTATGAAATTTGAAGACGATGGACCAAGGGACAAACCCAAGAACTTCACCTCATCATCTAAACCCCCTCACAAAGAAGAAAGACCGAGAAGGGAAGACTCCCTGAGAACATGCTCTTACTGTAACAGGAAGCAAGACCATGGACATATGTGTCAAGCAATGAAAGACCTAAAATAAAAGGGGTTGTGTTTCACATGCAATGGACCATGGGAACGTGGCCATCGATGTAAGAGAAAGGGCCAAGTCCACAAGATAGGAATGACCCCTGAAGGTGAAAGCAAATGGCAAACAAGTAAGAAAACAAGGTACGAAGAAGGTGATCTCAAAAGCATCTACTCGGAAGAAGGGACAATGAACAAATGGAGCTTTGTGGAGGAGAAAGCCTAAGTAAGATCTGAAAGAACGTATTGATCAACCAACCTCCCCAATAAGAATTGGGAAAACTTCTTCATAGAGAATTGCATAGATATATGTCACGCTCCTAATCCTCTTCTTGAGTTATTGTCTTAGAGGATATCCAGGATACAAAAAAAAAGGGATTTGCTTGAGGGCAAGCAAATTTGAGAGGGGTGGACTATCATGTCCTCAGACCAATGACATTAAAATCAATGGTATTGGAAAAACAAGTAAATAAAATAAACATATAAATCATTACAACTTAATATTGCTATTACACTTACCATCCATCATATCACAATTTTAATTACCGAAAGATAATTTTATCATTATAATTATAAGATATAAACAATCTAGCAATTTAAATATCTTAAATAAATACTATAATATATAAGCACTTTTATAATTACAATTACCATAAGGTAATATTGCAATTATAAACATATATCGATATCAATAAATATTAATATACAAAACAATCGAGTCAATTCATAGACATAATTAATATAAAACAAATAGAATCAAATTATAGATATATATCTAATATATCAAAACATCGACATAAAATAATATGATTATAAGTGTTGACCATATTAATTGACCCTCCTCAGGGATACACGATCTATCCAGAACTAGCGATGGGTTAAGCCTTAGGGGATATACGCCTGCTACTGGGCGAATACAACATAATATCCAACTGAAACTAAGACATTGTTGAGGGCAATATTATCGGGCATGAAAAGAGGCGATTCGCGGAACAGTTGCTCACACGGAAGTTAATATGATCTCTTACTGTATGGTCCCATGGGGGGGCTTGGGCTTCTATTTTCATGGATCAAGTGGTCTCATGAAGAAAAAAAATTGTGCTACGGGATTAATTAGAATATTTTCCAGAAAAATAGGAGCCCCTACCTTTTAGAAATGAATCTTTCAGCGAGTGAAATTGAGGTGGGGCTAGAAATTGCCCCTACAGCTTAGGAATTTTTTAGAAAGTTTTTTTGCTACTTGTCTATCACTTACAATTTTAAATTCCTAAAAAAAATTTAAAATGAGAGAATTTTTATTTATTTATTAATTTTTACCAAAAATACTCCAGTTCGATCTTTAAATTTTGGAGCTCAAAATTTTAAGCTGAATTGCAAAATTGAATTCATGGGACCACTAGCCTTAAAATATTCCTAAAAAATCTAAGCAGCACCCACTGAATTTTTTAAGGAAGCCCCCCTCCATGGGACCATACCCTTAGCCTTTAGAATTGACAGAGAACTTCCATAGTCTATTGCGAGCGCCACTATTTTTATAAGCGTTTGACTTAGTAAATCTTAGAATATCTATCTTACCTTGGGGAACATTCAAGATGCACCTGCAAAGTCATATCTAAGACATTGATAGATTCCCACACATATACAATGACAGTTAGAAGGATTCGAAATAGTCCAAAACACAATGATTAATCTCAAACTAAAAGTCATGATCTTTGTCAAAAGGACGAACATCCCTCCCAAAAAGATGTCTCTCTTCATAGAGACCCAACGGTATAAAAAGATTAAGAAACCATATGCTGACGGGGGGGGGGAGAAGAAGGAAATCAACGCAGGTAGGAAGAAAAGAACGAAGCCACAATTTCAGGTGATGTATTCACTTGGCTCTAATATCTAGCATATTTGAATAAAAGAATAAACCAACTTTATTATGTTTCAATATCTGATGCAGTAACTTGAGATCTTGCCTCTTGGTCGTCAAATAGAGTGGTCCTCATAACCTCTGTGTTGTGTATAATTCATTGTTTATTTCTATTTGACATATCTGAAATAGAGTACACGAATCTTAGGTAAAATCAAGCATAGTTTAGTCATTAAGTTTGCTACCCCTTTGAGATGGCCAAATCTTGATTAACAGGTTAATCATAAGCATTGTCCTTTTAACAAATAGATCAACTTGATACTATTCACATTGTAGCAGGAAGAAAAGTAGGTATAGGGCCATCTATAGGAAATATATATCGTTTCTTATTAATTTAGAATTGCATATGCATGAATGAATGTTACATATGATTACTGGGGTAATGTCGTCTTCAATAATAGTATTATCATTGTTCTATGAAATAATTATGATTTCTTTATTCTTGTTATGAGTACAATGGAACTATGAAATGATTTGATAAAGATCAATAGAAAAATGCAAAAATGTTTGATTGTTTAAAGATTGTTCTCTATGTGTTTGTAAAATTGCTAGGGTGGAAGGGCTTGAGACAAGTGGTGCCTAAAAACCCCACTTAACAATCCGCTATGACCATGGAGGGGTGGGGGTCCCATTTAACAATCCACTGCGGCTATGGAGGGGTGGGGGTCCCACTTAACAATTTGTTGCGGCCATGGAGGGGTGGTAGGCCTAGGCCACTTATGAGCTCCGCTGGCTTCCCCCAGTAGGTCATGTGTCTTTTGAGGTGATGACGTGGGTAGAAGGTACAAGTGTTTCCACTAAGCACGCCACTCCGAGGATGAAATGGTTTTAGTTGGACGTTCAGCTCGGAGCCAAGGGGTGGGTTATCCTGATAGGATGCTTGTGCCCTTGGGCTTAGATGGGTAGCTTCAGACAGATCTACCCATGCCACTCCTCATTTGTCTTCATTATTGCTTTTGTGATTATGTTTGTATTTTTGGATATCTAGATATTAATGCTAACACCATATGTACTCGTGGAAATATTGCTAATATGGTGAATGCAGATTTGATTTCGTAGTGGTCTTATTAAAGAGAACTTCTAATTGGAAAGAAGAAACCCTAAACCTAGGGCAAACAAGCGAATTCAAGGGCAAGGCTAGGTAAGGGATATTACACATACAGTATTGTCTACCACAGTAACTTCATCTAAAGATAACGCAATGAAGTTTGACTCTTTTACTTTCTCCTTTATATCTTGCTTTTCGACTACAACAAGACAATTTACCCATTCCCATCTAGTGTTTACTGACCAATGTGAGCTAGGAAAGTGAGGAGCACCTAAAAAAGATAATAAATTAAAATATTTTGGGTAGTCTGTCATAGGATGCCCTCTGGACAAAATATGAAAAATAACACTCATCTAAATAGTTTTTGATAGATGTGCTCCTTCCATTGCTTTTCCAAATTGAGCCTCAATTGTACCTTGATATGCAACAAGCTTCGATATTCTTTTCTTATGCTCTTCATATTCCATGGCATACTTAACATGAAGACATTCTTCCTTTGATTTCCATCGTATGACTAATTGTTCCTTTCCGTCTATGATTTGTTTTTCATAAAATTTACTGATATGCTTTTCTATAATGTCAAGCTTTAACTGCAACTTCTTGTCTCTTTTACATTTCCAACTACAAATCGCACACATGCATTCTATTGTAGTTTCAACATTGTTTGTTTTCCTTACTGGTACAATGAATGGGTACTTTGACAACCAACCAAGTTAAAAATTCCTTGTCATTTCCCACTCGTGCCCCACTTTTGATTTGCCTTTTTTTTCTTGCTACCAACATCATCCTGATCCAAGTCAATTATCTCATTCTGGCTAACCAAGGTATCCCTTGGAACATCTTCTGCGGTATTGCCATCCTCATTTGATTCATTTAACTCAATGACAATCTCACCTTGACCTTCTAGTGGCGATGAAGTATTGTGAATGCCTTCTTCATTAATATTTGGTGGAAGAGTTGATGATGTAGCTCCATCTTGATCTGATAGATCAAAAGTATTGTCGATTCCAAAGTAAGATTGTATGGTACCTCTACGTTTTGGGCGTTTTGATGGCCTCTCAGTCCCTTCACCACCATGAGGAGTCTTACCCTTGTTGCTCAACATCTTGAATCTTGATCTCTCACTTCGAATAAAAGCTAGAAAAAATGTCTTCTTGTTTAAGAAGGACAAAGAATATAGATCCCATTCCCTACTCAGTGTCATCTTTAAGATTGAAGCAAGAATGGAAAAGAGATAAATAAATCTTATAACACTATGAAGAAATGATTACTCACCTTTAAGTTTAGGTTTTCACTGACTTGTTATTCGTTAATGCAGGAATGTCTATGTTGTAATTTTGTAACTTGCCTACGATCAACTTCAAGGTTCCAAGTCCAACTTCTGAAATCCAAATCGAGAACTAAAAAAATGTGTAAGAATAAATGACAACTTTGATTGTATTTATATCAATCCATACTTGGCGAATTCCGCAGGATTTTTAAATGGTATATTAAAAATTTGGTGAATCTCGTGTGCTTATACAATGATACATTGTAATTTTCAAGGCGATTATGGCCCTACGATTAGCATGGAGGTGTCACGACAATTGGCAAAATATGTCCTCAAATGTAATTATGTTTTAATGTTATTGGCGAAATGGGTCCTCATAAGCAACTATTTGTAAATTTTAATTGGCGAAATGGGTCTTCACAAGCAACTATTTGTAAATTTTAATTGGCAAAATGGGTCCTGCTACAATGTTGTTTTAATAGTATTGGCGAATATGTAGGTGTTTTATTTCATGCTTCCAAGATTCTAGGTGAAAATATTAATCGGTCCATTTGAAACATGTAATTTGTTATGGCGAATTTGTTGCTTAAATATGCGTCATAAAAAAAATTGATGGCAAATGGACATGCATTGGCCCAATAATTCGTAAAATCTGGGCGATTTGGACACCTTGTTGAGTGCGATTAATTCGCTAATTTTGACTTGGCCGATTTCTAAAATTCGCCAATTGGTGAAGATTCGCCACTAAATTTTTCCCTATTAGCCTTGGTTGATAAATGAAATGAAGGTGTTTCAAGAGTTTAGTGGATTGTTTAGTAAGAACCCCTCTGAATTGTGTGTTTGGCACCAAGTTTCCTAAAATATTAGTAGACCTCTACACAATTGACCCTATAAACCACTAGGTGCATCTCCCTATATAGCTCTACTAGCATGCATGCACCCACGCAAATATGATACCCTTTGATAGCATCCTATCCAGAACGCCTACCCAACCAATCACGAATCCTCATGATCTCTAATCAAGAACGAATACTCCTATCATCAGCATCACGATAAAAAGTAACAACTCTGGAAGCTCACCTATCCCTACATCAAGATCCAGCTAAATCCCCTGACTAGGAGATCATCTATCATAAACACCTATGTCAGTGCATCCTTGACATGCACCAAGTCATACTCCATGGTCTCTCCCTATATCAGGAGTCTTATGATTCGCCACACATCCTCTAAGGTGATGGTGGATTCACTACTCGATAAATGGAAGTTGCTCATAGCATGGTGCCATCACTCTACTAGGGTTTTCATCATAGGCTGATGAGTCCTCAATCAGTGCATCCATGACACATAGTATATTCCCATCAAGCTAAGCCACTCCTCATCCATCTTAGTCAAGTGATAGCGTAGCTAGGTGATCACTCAAAGTCGTCACTCATGAGATTGTAGTATCACTAAAGTCTCCTACATCATGTTATTAACGAATATTATCCTTGCTTAGTATAAATCCCTTCACCTAAACCAAAAAATCACTCATTCACTTGCATTTTAGCAAAAGCACGCTTTTGTTATGTGCAAGCGTTATTTCTAACATAGGCACATCATTATCCTATGCAATCATCATTTCTATTGTAAGTGCATCCCTAGCCCACACAAGTGTTGCTTAGTGCAAGCACATACCTAACTTGCACAAGCACCTTTCGGTGTAAGCACGTACTTGACCCCCATAGGTGTGTACTTGTAAAACATAGGCGTTGCTTTCATGCAAGCACATTTTTAAGCTACGCAAGCATTGATTCCCAAGCATAAGTGTCATTCCTAGTGCAAGCACATTTTCTCCATAAGTGTCGATTGGGGACACATGGAAACTGCTTTACTCCACAAGTTCCTCTTTAGATGCAAGTACAACTTCATGCAGTGGAAGAACTACAATCGTGTGCGCAAGCATGATTTCATAGAACTGCGCCTTTGCTTTTCCCAACTTCATGCCTTATTCTACCCACATTTAATACCCCTAACTACCCCCAAAACCCTAGGTTAGGTCACTCATTGGGTCTCTTGCCTCCAATAATCATTGGTACTCTCGAACGTGCTTTTCACGATACAAATAACACGGTACAACTTCCATCTCCTTTACACTCACTCTGCTCCTAATCTCCTAAAAGGAAAGGATGAAAAAAAGACATGTTTGGGCCCTTCTAGGCCTATTTATAGGCCCTTAACCCTAATTTTTTTCTTCTTGACATGCGGCAAACAACCTCGCACTTGGCTTGTACCATTTATTTCATAACACATTAACCCATTTCTTCCCTCTTCTCTCTCATAACATTCATCCATCCCATCTAAACACGCCTTTTTTCAAGACACCGTCCAAAATTATTTTTGGTCGATCTCTCAAGGGGGCATCACTTATTGCACCTATCCCTTTAGGGGAAATTTTAACTTCTTTGACGCAACATCACTTTGTATGTTGCATCAAAGAGGGGAAAAATGTACACCCCAATTCTGACTTTATGCTTTTAAATTAATTAAAATTCTAAATTTTAATTAATCCCTACCATCATCTTAGAATTTTAATTAATCCCTACCATCATCTCATAATTAATTAAATATCACACTATTTAATTAATAATCATATCTTTCTTGCCCATTAAGGGGCCAAGTTGGGCTAAACCAACTGAAAAGCTATCAATGGTGGTTGCATGGGAAAAGCCAAGGGAAGGCTGGTGGAAAGTTAACTTTGATGGAGCATCAAAAGGGAACCTTGGACCATCAGTTGCAGGATTCATCATCTAAGACTGGGAAGGGAACGTAGTAGCTTTGGGAGCGAAGAAGTTGATGGAAGGCACAAATAACATAGTTGAAGCCTCAACAACATTGTTAGCAATTAAACTTGGTAAGAAACTGGGAGCATCAAGAATACATTTAGAAGATGATTCACTCATTATTTTTCAAACAATAATGAAAGGGGAAATAGGTGCATGGCACATTCAGAATACAATTGCAAAAATTAGAGAAGAATTAAACACATGTGATGATTTTGTTGTTAGTCACATAAGGAGATCAAGTAACTCAGAGGCCGACACTTTGTTGAATTGGGCTATTACTTTTAGAGAAGTTGGTGAATTACGAATTGAAGATTTAAGAAATGTGGTTTTAATGGATTAAGATAGGAAAGGTGGCAAGGACGACGCATTTATGAAGTGAAGATCTGAGGCATAGGTACAAGACTAACATGGATGTATACTCCTTGATAATAGCATGGGTTTTGGACTTGGGAGAATCAACAAGCACAGTGAGAGAAGTGATGGAGATGATTGTGCACAAAGATTTCTTAGAAGGATTAGAAAGAATACTCGAATGGGCAGTTCCAAGTGAAGGTTTGCACATTCAGGGAGGCATTGAAAATGTGGAACTAGAAGGGACTGAAGGATGTGTCCCTTTTGTGCGTTGGCTAGAGGATGAAATTAAAAATCGTTGCAAGGAAGAAGCAAGGCTAGGTTGGCAAGCATTGAAGCTCTTTGTAGAGCTAATGAGGGTGGAAGCCATTATAGAACAGGCGAAAGCGGAGGCATCGCGCATGGAAGCGAAAGGACATAATGCGAGGAAGTGGAAGATGAAAGCAACAAAGAAAGTTGGCTATGAAATGAGTAGCACTAGTTGAATTTGTAGTTTTTTTAAGCTATTTACAGAATTAACGCAAGACTAGTACTAATTTTTTGGCTTGTTGGGGGTTAAACCTTGTTAAGGGTGTATAGTGATAATAGTATGAAGGGTTAAGAATGATTGAAATTTTTTTTGAAGCATGTAAGGTAGTTACAGATAGTTGTGGAACTGGTTTTAGTTGGGTAGGGTTTCTTTTTCTGTTACGAAGCATGTTAAGATTGTCTTTTGAAAAAACTATTGTAGATGTAGGAGATTTTTGGATGGTTGATGAAAACAATGAGGCAAATGATGTAATCTTTTTTTTCAAGCAATACAAAATCCTATTACTGACCAAAAAAATAAAAATAAAAATAAATATAATCATATCTTTCCTCTAAAATTAATTAAATATTACAATGTTTAATTAATTATCCTATTTTTCTTTTAAATTAATTAAATATTTAATTTAATTAATTTTCACTATTATCTTATTCTTCCAAAAAAGGTTAAATTATTAAATTAATATAACCTATCTTTCCCTCAAAAGACATTAGATTAATTAATTAAATCACCCTTCATTAAGAACCCATTTAGCCTTTTTTATAATTTTAAATTCCTCATTTTCCACATGTCAATTCCTCTGACATTCTTGCTTCTCCATACCTCTAATAAATTCCAACCTCCATCTCATTAATTCCACTAAAAATAAATGTCACTTTTTAAGTTGACTTCACATGAGACCATCTCTCTCCTCTCCATAAAATCTAATTTTAAATTCCACCTCCATTGAGATGGGCAAAAAGTCAAAGATTTGCCCTTCTTGAAAGCCTATTACATTCCTCCAAAATTATATCCAATCATTTCCATCCAAGATTACACTCTCCTTTATCTCTCACATGACACTTGTCCTCTCTCTCTTCCTTGAGAGAACCTCTCAACATGAGCCATTGATCTTATGGCAAGATCTTAGCCATCCATCCATTTGAACCTTCTTTTATAAATAAAAGCTCTCACTCTCCATTTTTCATCAAGTAATTTGGCTATAACCATATTATGCTGAAATATATCTAGAGCAATCCACATAGCAATCTTGAAAGCAAATCAATAGGATTTTTGGTGCAAAACTTGTTTAGCTCTATCATGGAGATGGAGATGCATTGAGGTATAACTATTTATGTGTTTTATACTTTTTTATGTTTTATTCATTTATACTTCAATTCATTTTCTCCTCTATAGATAGATTACATAAAATTAGATTGAATGGTCCTCATCGATGTCCATTATGCAAAGCTAATGAAGAAATAGTTGACCATCTCATATTACAATGTAAATTTTCTCAAGCATGTTGGATAAACTTTTGTAACAAATTGGACTGGATGAGCCCTCTTTCAAATAGCATATCAATCAACCCTCTTCCAAGGATGGTTGAAACCCCACAAGAACTCCCTTTGGGTAGGCCTATGGGTGGAAGTATCTGCCATGATATCTGACACCTTTGGAAAGAGAGGAATGCAATAATATTCAAAGAAAAACACGTTGCAATGAAAATGAAATTGAAATAGGGATAAGTGAGAATCAAAACAACAAAAGAAGATTGAGGAAAAAGGTGGCCTTTCCATCTTGGGATAGTACAATATATAAAATATGGCCACACCTAAGAGATTCCACAGATTGTGGAACCTACAAATATGTGACAAAATGATGGAAAGCCAAATGATCTCTACCTCCTAGCAAGAGACTTAAGCTCAATTTTGATGGGGCTTTACGTATCGGTTTCATCATTAGATATGAAATGGGAGAATTTGTTGGGTTGGTGCAGTCAAATTACCAGAGGGGACCAATACTTGAGCTGATTTTTCCACCCTTATCAAAGGAGTAAAGTTATGTGTGAGCCAAAATATCAATAATGTTGATATTGAGGGGAACTCCTTAGTGGTGGTATGAGTGATCATATCGTAGAAGGCACCTTGTTGGTGATCTACAATGTGGATTGAAAAACCCAAGTGTACTTATCACATGATTTACCATCAAACATGTTTGCAGATAATTGACTATGTTGTCAATCTCTTGTCAAATTTAGGGATTGATCAAATAGAATCCTTGAGAATATCAAACAAAATCGAGGACTGGAAACAATTAAAAGATGTCCTAAACTCAAAGAGAATGGTGAAAAACTCATCCATAGATGCAAAATGTCAATTTCTAAAGTAAATATTGATTTGGGATTGGATGGATTTGATATTAGAAAGATCACAAACAACACTAAAAGGAAAGACCAAATTAGAATACCCCAACAACTATAAATCATGATGCATGATGGTGAGAGTGTAAATAAGTCAAAATGGAGCATATTCGAGTGTGAAACTGTGTATGCTTGTAAGCTCAAGAAGAATTTTTTTCTTAGTTGTACAAACTCTTTATGATTGATGATGCAACTATTGAGGAGGCCTTAAAGAAGGTTAGTGGAATAAAAAAGCTAACAACTAATCACATTCATGATGGGGAATTACTAGATATATTTCTCTCCACCATTGTACTCTCCCTCAATAGGAAAATGATAGCAAAGATCATGGCCAATAATCTCAAACCAAATCTGGCAAGGGAGGCTATTCCAACAATATTTTCCTTCAACAAGAATCCCAAGAGAGGCATTTTTTGTGATGTCATCGACTATTGAAAAGCTTGAAAGGAGAAGAAGTTGGCAGAGGTGACAAAGATAAACATAGTGTATATTTACAAGAAAAATATGAAACTATTCCTTGAGTTTGTATATTATAGCTCTAACTTACTCTTTACTAAGCAAGTTGAGTGAATGCTAGAGTTATCTAGTGGGTTTAGGATGCTTTATGTGCATAAACCCAAATATGATTATAATCTAAACAACTATTTATGTATTTTTTTATTTTAATAGAAAGGTAGCTACCCCTATTGGTAGTAATTTGCTTAAAAAATTAAGTGGACATCCAAAAAAATGAGAGGAAGTCTAGTAAATGAACTTGAAAGTAACAAACATCGATTGCCTCCCCATATTCTTGATAGGAAAAGAGTCAATGACTCTTCCATCCTAGTCCATAGGATTGACTTATTATGAGATTTGTTGTATGCTTATAAGGCTTTGTCGTATGCCTTCATGGCTTTGTTGTATATATATTTTTATTTTAGCAACATGTGATATTATATGTCTACATGGATTTTGTTGTACACATTTATTTTACCAATGTATAAACTTATATACCTATATGGCTTTATTTATATGATCATTGTATTCATGACATAATGTATACATCATATGGAATTATCATGACATTAGGTATATGAAATTTCATATTATATATAATTTTTTGTCATCTTTATTATTCCTATACAATGTTACCGAATTTCTATGTTGTTTGATGTGTACAATGAGTGCATGGAAAAAATGTATTAGTCAATGTGAGTTACTTCAAATAAATGAATCTTCAATTTATGTATAAATTAATTAAGGAAAACCCTTTTATCTCCTTGAAGATAATAATCTTAATCATGGGAAGGAAACACAAGGATCTCATGAAAAAACATGTAGGACATTGATAACCTAGATAAGAATGGTGATAGGGTTGCACCAAAGTGGTTTAGGACACCAAAACAATAAGTGGACAACCTTATTTTTCCCATTTATGATAGCCTTATCTCAATCATGAATCCATATGCATATAGTCTATTTTAAAAATAATAGGTTTGGTACTATTTTTTTTGAGTTTTAAATCAAAGAACTAAAATTTATTGTAGTCATTAACCTCTATAAATTATATAGGGTTTTAATGATACGTCTTAATAACATTTGGCATTCATAGTTACATTCTTAGGTAAGTCACAGTCATGATAGTATCAAAGGTTGATTGTTTTCCTATCGATTTTTTCATGCAATGTAGGTTGGAATGATTTGGATACCTACAAAAAAAACTAAGGCCTTTAATAGCATTCACCCTGCCACCCCAACGTGCTAGCATAGTCAATTTGGTCCCATAAGGTGAGGAAGAAGAAAATATTCCTATTGGCACATTTATATTGCTCTCAAGTGAGGCATTTTGTAAGAATTCACTCATTTTTGGCATGATCAAATGGTATAGAGTTGATTTTTTTTAAGATTTGGTAGTATATAGGGACTAAACATCCACTTTTAGGTGAAAAAATATATATTCGTGGGTGCCACAAATTAAGAGAATAGGCAAGTGAAAGTTTGGCAATATTTTTCTTATAAGGATCTTAAGAGACTAAAAACCATGCAACATGGCTTGGCAGGATTTAAAATACCTACAAAATGAATTGAGGCTTGTAGTAGCATTCACCCACCCACCCCAATGTGTTAGCATAGTTGATTCAGTCTCATGAGGCGTGGAAGAAAAAACATGTATTGGAACATTTACATTGCTCTCAAATGAGGCATTCTGCAAATATTTCATTCATCGTTGGTGGGCTCAAAGGGTATGGATTTAGAAAATTTTAATAAAGTGTGTTTTACAAGGATTCAACATCTACCTGTAGGTGTTAACGAGACATTCATAGATGTCATGAATTGAGAGAATAGGTAGGCAAAATTTTGGTAATATTTTGGTCTCAATGCTCTTAAGAGACTACCTTAGTGTAATGTGGTGTAGAAAATTTCAAAGACCTATGGATTGAATTAAGGCATCCAATAGCATTAAATAACCTACCCTAATGTGCTAGTGTAGCTGGTTTGGTTCGATAAGGTGTAGAGGAACAAAAAACTCCTATTGTAACCATTACACTATTCTCAAATAATATTTTTGTAAGGATATGTTTGATCTTACCATAGTAAAATGGTGTGGAGTTATCCAAAACCAAGACAGGTTATTTTGGAGGGATGCTACATCCACTTGTAGCTTTAGATAAAACATTTGTATGCCCCATGAACTTTGAGAACTACTATGTCATAGTTTGACATTTTTTGCTCTTAGGAGACCTAACCGAAATTATGTAGCTAAGAAAAATCAACACACTTAGAGAATGAAATAGGGTCTTCCCTAAAATTCACCCACCCACTAGGATGTGTTGGAGTAATTATTTCAGCCCCATATGAAGTAGATGAACAATAAGGCTCTTGGCACCTTTACACTACTCTCAAATGATATTTTTTGCAAGAATTTGTTCAATCTTCGCAATAGTAAAATAGAGTGTATTTTATAAAAGATGCTTGAGAGGTTATTTTTAAGGGATCCCATATCCACCTATAGGTCAAGATAAACAAAATTAGGCCCCACAAATTATAATTGTAAAGATGGATTTTTTTGCAAGGTCAAAACTAGGTAAGTAACACATGCATATTAATAAAATCCTCCAACAATCGAATGCAAAGGAGAAATAATGAGAAAATAAATGAAACTAGAATAGTCTCACCCATTTCTCTCCTTCATGGTTGATTTCCATTTCACCTCCTTGGCTTGTTGTGATGTTGAGTGCCCTCAGATTGTGTGTGAGAAAAACTCTAAAATGTCTAGTCCTAAGTAAAACTTTGAAAGATTTCTTTAAAAACTCTATGCAAATAGAAAATGAATTCTAAATGCAAGTATTCAAAAATTAATTGCTAGAATGCAAGAAAATAATAAGCAAGGAATCTAAAAGTAATTTAAGAAATTCAAGATCCAGATCCTTGAAATGAGAACAAAATTATCATTTTATAGAAAATGCAATTTTGAACGGACGGATGAGATTGAAGATTGAGAAATGCCCTAGAATCAAAGGTCAAGATTCAAAATGGCAACTCTCAATTAGGGTTAGGCTAAAATCCTTAAATGAGTGGACAAGATTTAATTTAAGAAATTAAATCAAGGATGGAGAATAAATGTGACAGTGAGATGAAATTACTAAAAATCAAAAGATAAGAAGATGAGATTTTAGAAAATTAGTAATTTTAGCAATTACTTGATTTGTAGAAGAATATTTCCATTTTGAATTAAAATTAATTCAAAATATGGATTTAGTGACATAGTAAATAATTGATTTTAAATTATTTACTAAAAGAAGAACCATTTAATTATGTGAAGTTATTTTAAATAAATTATTTTATTTAAAAAGAGGAAAATGTCAAATAAGACAATTAAATAATTAGGAATAATTATTTAATTTAGTAGAGGTAATTGATTTAATTAAATAAATTAATAAATTTATTTAATTAAAAGAAGATTTTGGGGATTAGTGACATATTAAATAAATATATTAAAATATATTGAATTAATAATCAAGAGGACATTAATGATATAGATTAATTAAATAAAATGAAACTTTATTTAATTATGAGTAGACTTTAGATAATTAGTGACACATTAAATAAATAAATAAGATTTATTTATTTAACAATTCGGAAGAATAAAAAGGTTATGAATTAATTAAATAATTATGAATTGTTTAATTAATAGTTGAAGGTGGGTTAGAAACATAATTAAAATGTCATAATTATGCTAGGACGAAAAGGTGGTAAAATAGTGCTCGCAGGCCTACGTCATTTTAGGCGTCTACATTTGCCCCTCTTTGTCATAATGCAGCTTGTCGTATTGTGGCAAAGAAAACAAGTCCAGAATATGCCCCACTAAAGGTACAGAGTGCCTATGCCCCCTCGGGAAAATTTTTGAATTTTGACTCGAGGTCCGAAAATTTGGAAAGTGTCCTGATTTAAACACCTTAATGACTAGAAAAACAACGACACGATCAGATTTAGAAACGAAGGACGTTAAGCTAGCCAAAATGCTAGACCGAGTTGGTCAAATGAGCCTCCAGAACAAACCTACTAGGTCAAAACCCTAAATTTTAGCCTATAAATAGCTTGAAAAAAGCAAAACCAAGTGTCATTTTCACATTTGTTAATACAAAATTCTCAGAGGTCAGAGCTTAAGGAGACGATGGTGATTCTCGTGACAGACCACCGTGGCTACCGCGTGCGGACCTTCCGACGACCTGAGGGCGCAGAGGCACCTGTAAGTACCCTATCCTACTTGTAAATTTTTAATTTTGATGCATTTATGAGGGTTTGCGAGGGGGTAAATGAATGTGATGCGACGCAAATGTTATCGCGTAATCCGCAAATGCCTTCGCGTTTGACGCATTTTTTTGCGTCGTGACGCAAGTGCACCGGGTAGGTAGGCCAAAGTGTAAAAGTTTGCATTGTATAGGGGAAACGATGCAATTGTCATATTGCAACGCAAGTGTGGTGTTTGGCGACGCATCCGCAATGTTGTGACGCAAACGCCAAATGCCATGACACAAGTGCTATAACATGACGCATTTGTTTTGTCTCGCATCGCAATCGATGTGTGGTTGCGCAATTTCTAGCTGGAACGACGCACTCGCGATAATGCAATGCAACTGCTAGGTTTGGAGCCGCATGTGACAAACCGCAATGCAAATGCAGACAATGCAACGCATTTGTAATAGACCATGGTTGACCAGCGTTAACTTTGCTTAGGCTCTTATTTAGATGCACTTTTGATTTCACAATAGTAATAATGTCCCAATAACGTTGACCCATGCGTGCTAATTCTTGTTTCTGCATGTGCAGAAACGATTAGTGTCAATATATACATCAGAGTTCAGACCAGCGACATATGCATTTAGAGAACGCCTGAGTGACAAGTAGAGACAGCGATTGATGACACTGGGCTTATACTACGTCACATACATGCCCATTATTCGGGCAAATAGGGGTTTGCTGATAGCACTTTGTGAAAGGTGGCACTCAGAGACTTGCTCATTTCATCTGCTTACAGGAGAGGCTATAGTCACCCTAGAGGATGTGTACCGCTTTCTTCGCATACCGATCAGTGGAGAGAGAGTAGTATATGATCCACATTGAGGGCGACAGGCCCTATCAGAGATGTACGAGGATGTCGGTGGTGCCGATATAGGTATTGACGGCTATGAGATTGGTTGGGATGTGGTGGTCGACCACTTTCCACGATGGGATGCCATGTTGATGATACTGATTGCTGGCATATTGATTATGGATCATCGTGGCCACATATTTCCCATTGGATGGGGGAAGGTACTTGTCCGTATGAGAGCACAGAGGATAGTTTTTGCCTGGGGGCCCTGCTTGTGGGCCATGTTATACCATCAGTTGCATGAGGTAGTCTATCATCAGGGCCAGAGTATCAGTTGTGGGACTACTCTCCTTATGATCTGGGCATGGGAGCGCATTCCTATTTTTCGACCACCAATACAGATTCATTTGTTGGGCGATGGGATGCCATATGTCTATCTTTATATGGGTTCAATCAGTCAAACTCGTGTGGGGGATACCAGTTATTGGCGTCATAGGATTGACACCATGATTATTTTGTCTAGAGGCCTTACAGAAATTGCAGTCAGTGGCCAGATGAGGATGGTCACTTGTCATTGTGCAAATAGTTCTGATATTTGATTGGTCGCATGGTTCAAAGCCAATGGATCACTGAGATGTACCTGCCCCAGTGGGTACTACGACAGTTCGGGGAGCAGCAGGATGTGCCAATAGGCACTGCAGAGTATGCACGGTCTTCTAGAGAGACCATATGGGGGCCGCCCATAGCAGTGGTAGTGGCCGAGTAGCAGGTAGATGGCCTTGTTGCACTTCAGTGGATGTGGAGGGGAGGTCCAGCAGATGTAGGGACATCTGCCGAGTTCGACACCTGGTGGCAGACTCATAGGCCCATTCCATTGACAGATCCAGATGGTTCGGCTCTTATAGATCGGAGATCGGTTATCCCACGAGTGCAAAGGAGAGGCTAGGGTGGCAGAGACGGTAGGGGGGAGGAGGGAGAGATGGAGGTCGAGATGGCAAGGGTGTCAGAGGGAGAGACGGAGGTTGGGGAGACGGAGGCAGAGGAGATGGAGATGGTGGGGGTGGCGGGGAAGGAGGTGATGGGAGAGGCGTTAGGAGGAGGAGGGATGACAGAGGGCGGAGGCAGCCCAGGAGAGTCAGGCAGAGAGTGGGTGGTGCACCATTGTCACCCATTCGTGAGAAGGGTGAGGAGAGAGAGATGCCAGCAGAGCAAGAGGTTGGGGAGGAGATTAGAGGAGGTGAGGGGGAGGTCGAGGTGAGAGCAAAGGATGTGGTCAAGGCTAGAGAGGAGGAGGCGGAGGGATGAGGAGAGAGACGAGGAGGAGGAAGAGACAGACCGAAGGCTGTGAGAGTGGATGATCACCGAAGAGGAGGAGGGTGACAAATCACTGATTTTGCTTGCAAATGCCACTATTGACCAGAGGATCACAGATCTTCAGAGCAAACTTGATGTGGCCTTGGCAGCAGAGTTAGAGGTCACCCGGGTTAAGAGGGATCAGGCCGTTATTCGACGACAGGAGTCAGACCGATGGGTCAGTGAGTTTCTAGAGTTATGTGCAGGACCGAGAGGGGATATGGCCAGGGAGCTGGCGAGGATGGCAGAGAGCAGGGGACGGTACAGGTTGCTATATGAGCAGGTTGTTCCACCAGAGAGACGAGACCTAGGTTTGTCTCGTTCCTACAGCAGGACAGGCAGTGGCACCCAGACCCATAGTAGCAGCAGGTCACACTGGTGTTGGGGGGTCCATGTCATCAGGATAGTCATCAGGCCATAGGTCACACAGTTCTCACAGGCATTCATCAGGCCACAGCCATAGGTCAGAGCATAGATCAGTGTCATCAGGACACCAGGCAGAGCATAGATCAGTGTCATCAGGACACTAGGCAAAGTAGAGGCAGCCTCCTGTTACTAATCCCTCAAGATCTAAGAGTCAGTCTCCCGAGCGCACTCCTATCCAGGTTACCTTTCAGCTGATGAGTCACTGACAGCCACCCCGCGATTCACCGCCACGAGATGGAGGAGGCACATCTTAGGACTTATATTCAGACATTTGTTTTAGACACTTGTATGTTTTGATATTCGAGTTTGCGAGCTCCATTTTTGGGATATCACGTGACTCTATCCTGTGACATTACATTTTGAGATTATATATATGCGATGCAATTTTTGATGTGGCCTATATGATTCTTTGTGTTATGGTGTTTTATGCTATGTGATGCTTTTATGATGTTATGAGATGCATGGATATTATGTTCTTATGCTTAAGAATGCAATTATGGATGTGATTATGTATGTATGCAATGTTTAATGTATGAGTATATGATTCATATATGTTAATGCAAATGATGTTTATGATTATGGATGTAAATGCATTGTGAATATGATATTTGATTTATGCAGATGTGAAATGTGAATATGAGATGCTCAAATGATTATGTATGCAACTTTGTTTTTGTATGTCATAGGATATCATCAGAGAACGAGAGAAGAGAAGATGAAGATGGATGTTAGTGCGAAGAAAGAGATGCATGTTAATGCAGAAACTAACAAATCCTTCAAAACCTTGCTATAGTGTTAGTCTAGTTGTTGCTCTTAATCATCATTGGGCGAAAATGTCATGATGGTCAACAAACACTATGATATGACGTAGATCAATAGTGTGCAAGGTCGAATCATCACGTAGATCAACATTCGAATACAAGGATGATCATGACTCATACGAGGAACACAATTGCCCCTAGTTATTTTATCATGTCCAACGGCCAGAAAAAACAAACCAATCATGAGATGTCGCTGCTTCTCTAAATCCTAATGTTTAGGACATCCTTGAGAAACTAGCCATATGATAGTCAAAACAAACAGGAAAATCATCGTGCTAAGTTGTTGCTTCTCTAAATCCTGGAATCAGGACATCCTTGAGAAACTAGTAGCAAGATGATTATAAAAGACAAGGATGATCATCATGATATGTCGCGGCTCCTATGATAGAAGGAACTAATATCATGATAACCATAAAAAAGACAGATAAAGTTTACCAAGTTTTTAATGTCAAGATGCCATGATTGACAAAATCAAGGTTTCCAAATGTCGAGCGATATCAAATTCAGGAAGGACACATCCTGAATGATGTTGATATTGATTCTCGGAGTTAGGAGAATCCATCAAAAATGCCAGATGATTATTTTGACGATGCTTAGGAAGAACACATCCAAAAGCATAAAGAAAATGAAGAGAGTTGCTTTTCAGAAGGACACATCTGAAGAAGAACCCAAAATTTTGTCGGTTTAATTGTCATGATGAAAGTTGGATTACATGTTCTTGCTGACATGCGGATTTGACTGAAAGATTTGATGAAACAAATTGTTGATAGAGTGCCTGCTCGAGATTGATAAGAGATTCACTTGATTTGAAGATAGTTTGACATGTGTGAAGGTGTAGTGTCGTGAACCCTAATGGACTGACCTAGTGCAGCCTCAGGGGCTCATCGATTGATGGCCTTGCCTACGTCGTGCACTCAGAGACCTCATAGTTCGACATGACCAATGACTTTGTCCAAAGGATAGAAGTTTGAATCATAATTTTATTTTGACAAACCTAAGAAGACTGACCTAATGTCTCAGGGATTCAAAGATGAATCTTGCCTACGTAGCGAATGCACTAAGACAACGTAGTTCAGACATGGACAAAAGATTGACTGACATGACTGATTGGATTGACCAGATTGACTTTGACTCTATTTTTGTGATTTTGACACTGATTTGGATGTTTTTGTATTTTCTCAGGACATTTTTAAATTTTTATGACTTTTTTTCATGACTTTTTCAAATTTTTAGGACTTTTTTCAAGACTTTTTCATATTTTTAGGACTTTTTTCAGGACTTTTTCAGAATGCATGATCATGTGTGACACCCACTGTAGGTACATGTTAAAGGTCTTTCCCCCAGATAGATTAAGTATTATTTGTTATGAATGATATGGAAATAGGCAGATATGGGCCAAAAGGCAAGGATATGCAAGGGGTGATGTCAACCAAATACCAACCATGGCCGAAATCGACAGGACGTATGACGAATGTCGTGAAATGTGTCAGGCTACAGTGATTATGGAAAGTGGATAAGGGCCAATTAGAGTAACAGTAGATGGTGGAGCAACCATCGACTACGCATGGTGCTTGTTTGCCAGGTTTTCACCATGGTACTTATCCAAAGCACCTATTTGCCAGGTTTTCACTATTGGACGAATTTATTTATTTTTACTATTTTTGTTATTTTTTTTATTTTTTTGGTGTCACCAAGACGCCTGTTTGCCAGGTTTTCATCAAGGGACGATTTTTTTCAATTTTTCCATTTTTTTGTATTTTTAGGTTTTTAGCCAAGTTCTCTGATGCTATGGGTAGAACTTTCTCAAATGTAAGCTATTGATGAGTTTTTTCAACTATTCTCCGTCAGGTGTAGCTAACTAATATGCTCCAGAACTGAAAGTTGCAGTAATGATATAAGGAACGAGCCAATTAGGCTCAAACTTTCCAAGCTTTTCATGGTCAACCTGATTTCTTGGATTCTGCATTAGGACCAAGTCACCAATTTCAAATATTCGTACCATCACCCTTTTGTTATAGCTCCAGCAAAGACGATTTTGATATGCTTGCAAGTGATTCAAGGGATTTTATCATCTTTCTTGTAACATTTTTAGCTCATGCAGGCGAGACTGTCTGTACTCTTCATCATCAATCACTCCTTTCAAGGAGACTCGAAGAGAAGGAATTTCAACCTCAATGGGCAATATGGCCTCAGATCCGTAGACAAGGGAAAATGGAGTGGCTCCAATGGGCGTACGAATGCTAGTACGGTAAGCCCATAAGGCAGGGTTCAGTTGTAGGTGCCAATCTCGGCCAGCGTCATTGACAATCTTCTTAAGAATGCGAAGAATTATTTTATTTGATGCCTCAGCTTGGTCATTACCTTGTGGATAGTATGGGGTCGAAAAATGATGTTGGATATGAAATCGTTCACAGAGTTCACGAACGTCTTGATTTTTGAACGAAGTCCCATTATCTGTGATGATGGATTGCGGGACACCATACCGACAGATGATACAATTAAGGATAAATTTGGATATTTGCTTGTCAGTGGTGATGTAAGTGAGGGGGACAGCTTCAATCCACTTATTAAAGTACTTAGTGGGAGTGATTATGAATTTGTTGTCGTTAGAGGAGGATGGATGGATCTTGCCCACGAGGTCGAGTCCCCATTGTGTGAAAGGCCATGGAGAAGTGATCAGTCTCAGCTCCTGCACAGGTGCATGAATGAGGTCACTATGCACTTGGCATTTCCGACATGTTTTGGCAAACTGAAGAGCATCTTTTTCTAATGTCGGCCAATAGTATCCCAGTTTGGTGACTTTCCTAGCTAACGTTGGACCACTCGAATGAGATCCACATATACCCTCATGCACTTCTCATAAATTTGTTTGGGCTTCATCAGTGTCAAGACAATGAAGAAGGGTGTTATCAAAGCCACGGTGGTATAGGGTGTCACTAACGATGGTGTGTCGGGCGACTTTTCGTAAAAAGGACTTTCTCTGGTTATTGGAAAGGTTGGGTGGTAAGGTTTGGGATTTGAGATAATCATATATGTCCTAGTACCAAGAGGAACTGGGACCAACAATCTCGCAAACCATTTCTGACTCTAGTATGTCATATGCCGGCATCAATAACTGTTCCACTAAGAACTCAAATTGTGACACATTTTTGGGGATATCTAAGAGAGAACCAATAGTAGCCATTACATCAGATGCCTTATTCTGTGTCTTGGGAATTTTCTCAAAAGAAATCAATTGAAAGTATGTCAGGAAGCTATCCACCATTCGCTTGTAGGGAAGCAACTTCTCATCCTTTGTGTCATAGTCATCATTCACTTGGTTGATAACTAACTGAGAATCCCTGAATATGAGCAATGTCTGAATTTTCCATTTAATTGCTATCTTGAGACCTATGACCAGTGCTTCATATTCTGCAATGTTATTTGTACAAGGGAAGGCAATCCAGAATGACTTAGGAATTGAATTCCCTTGTGGTGTGATGAACAAGATACCAACTCCTTATCCATGGTGGTGCTGGTTTTGCATGAAAGATGGACTCATCGGGAAAATTAGTTATCAATGGATGAGTGGCTTGGATGGGTGCATCCGCAAGCTGATCTGCTATTACTTTCCCTTTTATTGCCTTGCGCTCAACATATTGTATGTCATACTCGCTCAATATCATCACCCATTTTTCCAACCGGCCTATCAATGTCACCCGACTTAGGAGATACTTTAATGGATCAATCTTGGCTACCAGGTGTGTCTGGTGACTTAGCATGTAATGTCTTAGTTTTTGTGATGCAAAGACAACTGCGAGGCATGCACGTTCAATGGTCGTGTAGTTCAAATCATATCCTATCAATGTGCTATTGATGTAGTAGATGGCTCTTTCTTTTTCCTCATAGTCATTTTGTGCCAGTAATGGCTTGCCCTCAATTGGTGGCATTAGGACAAGTGGTGTCAATAGATATTCTTTGATTTGTTCAAAAGTTGTCTGACATTTCTCTGTCCATACAAAGGGAATACTTTTACGTAACAGGTATTGAAATGGTTGACATATGTCTGCCAACTGTGCGATGAAGCGTCAGATGGACTGCAGTCTGCCCTGAAGTGTTCTCAACTCACTAATGCCTTTTGGTGGAGGCATGTCCAATATCGCTTTCACCTTTGCAGGATCAACCTTAATGCCTCGTCGTGAAACTATGTAGCCCAGTAGCTTGCCTGAAGTGACCCCAAAGACACATTTTTTTGGGTTCAAACGAACCTTGTAATCTTCTAGTTGTCTGAATATTTTGTCTAGTAGATGATCTTTTTCGTGTCAAATATTTTTCCAAGAGATCATCCACATAATCCTCCATTAGTATGTGCATCATGTCATAGAATATTGTTGTCATGGCTCTTTGGTATGTGGCGCCTGCATTCTTTAAACCGAATGGCATGGCATTCCAACAGTATGTTCCCCATGGGTAGGTGAATGTCATTTTGTGTTGATCCTCTGTTGAAATTCGGATTTGGTTATAGCCAGAGAAACCATCCATGAGAGACAACATCTCATACCCTGCTGTAAGATCAACAATCATGTCTATATTTGGTAATGGGAAATCATCTTTAGGACAAGCCTTATTCAAATCTCTCAAATATGTGCAGATACGGATTTGTCCATTTGGCTTTGTGACGGGGACAATGTTGGATATCCAGTCAGCATAGTCGATTGATCTTATGAATCTCGCATCCAGTAACTTTTTTAGTTCAGCCTTTACAAGTAGTGCAATTTGTGGATGCCTTTTTTGTAACTTTTGTTTGACTGGTTTGATATTTGGGATTAACGGAAGATGATGTAATACTAGTTCTAGATCTAGGCCCGACATGTCAGAATATGACCATGCGAAGTTAACCTTCCTTTCTACGAAGAATTGCTTGAACTCAGGTTTTTCTTCCTTTGTTAGGGATGTAGCTAAGAGAACCATTTTGGGGTTCTCTGGTGTGGCTATGTTAACTTCGGTGGTGTCTTCAATTAACATTGTCGATTTTTCCTGTGTTACAGGGAGAAAGTCCAATCCTCCATCCTTAGGTGCCTCAAAGAGGTTTTCACCTTCAGATACATCCTTTATTTTTACTATTTTGTTGTCAGAAGGTGCCTTGTGGTTTTCACCTAAAGACAAATCTTTTTTTGTTTTATTCTTTGTATTTTTGTGACTGGAGGATTGCATAGTCTCCTCAAAGTAAGCTGCACAATCTAGGTCAATGGAAAATCTTGCTTTGTGATCACCCCATGGTATACCTTCTTGGAGCCCCATGAATTATGTTATTGCCTCATCATTCTAAAAGATATCCATAATTGTTCGTTCTTGTTGGTCCCAGTCAATCAGTTGTGGGTATACAAGGGTGATCCCATCGTCAGTGTTGGTAAAGGATGGGGAGGATTCAAAAAGCATAAAAATTGAAGCCTCAAGTGTGAAGGCAAAGTTGTCAATTTCAACTTTCGTGTCAGATACAATGGATGGATCATATTAAGATTTAGATGATTTGAATTCAAAGTCATAATAGGGTACAAAAGTATCAACATCATGACTACTGAATGGCCTTTCTGAGGTATCGATGGTAGGTTCAGATAGGTCAGGCTTATGAATGGGCTCGGGAATGGGGTGGGATATTTCAGATGTTGTTGAGGGCAATTTATGCTTTTCTGGATCCCAAGGAATGCTTACCCATTCCTTATTTTTGGAATGTTGGTCAATAGGGTCAATGTTGTACTCTTGTCAGAATCTTTCCTCAAAGGGGAGTTGACCAGGGTCCATGAAGAGTTCGTCAATATCATAATTGCTCAGGGTTTTCTCAGATCCCCATTCCCATTCATTTGAGTCAGTTTCGGTAAGGGATTTTTCGCTTGTCTCGACACTTTCTAGAGCCGCTACGTCCTTACTTGGAAGTTCATAGGTACATTGATCGTCAGTTCTGAGTTGGTCAAACCCTAGCCCTATGTACCTTGGTCTTGCAGAAACGATAACAGGTTCTCTCCTTCCATTGTTGTTCTTTCCAAGACCACTTGTGTCGTCAAAACCTAGTGCCTTCCATATGTCATGGCCTTTTCCATAGAGGTGCATTGGTAGTGGAGGTAACTCCTCTAGATCTTTGTAGACCCAGTTAGCTATATCAATGATGACTTCATTACCCATATCTCCCCACAGTGTGAAGACACTTTTTGGTGGAACCTTGAAATTTGCTTTGGGCTCAACTACAAAACATGGTCTACCATAGACTTTAGGTGGCTTAGGTATTGTGGTGATACAATAAGCCATATTCAGTTTGAACTCTCCACAACCAAGGTCCTGGATCTGGAGGTATTTACCTGGTATGGAGGTTGGTGAAGGTGGGGTGGCAGAAGTTGATGGAATGGAGGATTTAGTGAGCGCAGACGGGTCAAAATATTTGGAGGAAGTGGAAATTGAGGCTTCTCGATTGATGGGTACCTGGTGCTCAGCAGTGGCTCTCAAGTTGGTACAGTATTGAAATGGATCAGGATCTCCTGGGATAGTTATTTCAATACCATCAAAAGGGAACTTCAAACATTGGTGGTATGTGGAAGGAATGGCCTTTAGGGCATGAATCCAAGGGCAACCATGTAAGATGTTGTAATGTATGTCACGATCCAGGACTTGGCATGTAGTATCTATAATGATTGGGCCCACACAAATAGGGATTGTGATGATGCCTTTAGAAGCACGTTCTTCATCATCATATGCCTTGATGACAATGCTCTTAGTAGCATCTACACATGTATCAGAGAAACCAAGAGCTTTAACCAATTTCAAAGAGCAAATGTTCAATCCTGCTCTGCCATCTACTAAGACTCATATAACCTTGTGTTTGTGGAAAAAAACCTCAATGTGAAGGGCATCATTATGAGATGGCTTGGGTGAGGAATAGTCATTGTCCGAAAAGGTAATGTGGTGAGGTGAATTCAGATACCCGATCATAGTTTCAAAATGGTTGACATCAATGTTGGTTGGGACAGACGACTCTTGCAGTACCTTATCCAAGATGGCCTTATGTGCGGGTGAGATACGAAGCAATTCAAGAATGGATATCTGAGAGGGTATTTTATTCAATTGCTCAATAAGGTTGAATTTTGGTTTAGGCTTTGACTATTTGGCAGACGGACCAGGTATGGTGATTCTAGGATGGCGTGCAGAAGGACCTGGGATGGTGACCTTGCCTTTATGTGTTGTAACATTACAGCCTGGGGCCTTTTTGATGGTGATGGTATTAACACATTGTTCTTCATCAACAACTCATAAGTTGTTGATGATTATGCCACCGGAATAATTGGAGGCAGGACGGACATGATTAGCTTGATTATGGGTATTCTTCGTGCCAGATGAGGAGGGTTTACTAGAACCATGATCTTGTAGGGGATTCTTATGGATTGTGTGATCCACATTAGAAGTAAATGGTTGAGCTCCTAACTCAATGGTGTGGTTTTCAATAAGGTCTTGTACCAAATTTCGCAATTGGCGGCAAGAGGGAGTTTTGTGCCCTTTGACATGGTGGTAATCACAAAATGCATTATCATCCCACCATGATGGCTTGAACTAACCAGGTTCATATGGTTTAGGTTCTTCCAAAGTTATGACACCATTTTGGATTAGATTCTTTAAGACAATTTCAATAGGCTCACCCAAAGGGGTATATGTGCATTTTTGGAATTATCGTTGTTGATGCAATTGCCTTTGATTAGATTGGATAGGATTATTTTAAATAGCATTGGCAGTTGGTGTCGGTGTAGTTATAGGTGCATTTTGATTTTGTACCCCTTTGATTGTGAGTACATGACCTGTTGCATTGACAGTTTTTGCATTGACTACACCGTCATTGGTGATGTGCTTGTTCTTAACCCAGTATTTGTTTTTGTCATTGGAGCTACTTGGATTATTATTTGTGTTGGTGTTGATGGTTTTTCCACCATACTTTAATTCACCTTTGGCGATCAAGGCTTTCTCAAGTTGAACACCCTTTTCGACAAGATCAACAAAGGTGGTGCAACAATGTACTTGTAATCCGTACCTTAGCGGTGCTAAGAGAGTTTGTGCAAACCTGGTGACTTTCTCCTTTTCAAGTATTTCTATCGAACATCTGCTTGCTAAGGTTCTCCATCTTTGAAAATATGGAATAAAAGTCTCTCTTGCATCCTCTTGGGTAAGTCTACATAAGGAGGCAATGTCGATATATGTGTCAATGTTACAGGCATAGTTTTCAACAAACTTGTTTGCCAATTCATCTCATGTTTTAATTCCTTTAGGCAATAGCGAGAACCATTCCAATGCATGGCCCATGAGACTTCGAGAAAAAATCTCATGAGATAGGTTTGCTCATATGCAATGTCCATGCAACTGGTGGTGAATTCTCTTATGTGTTCAATGGGGTTTGTTTTGCCTTTGTATTTTGGAAAATGGGGTACCACATATCCATGAGGAAAGGGTGGCATATACAAGGTTGTGTCAAATGGATATGGACACAAATCATGTGACATGTAAGACTTTTCGTTGGATTGTTTCAAAGTCTCCACTTGGGTTTGTAAAGCAGCAAGTCAGAGTGTGAGTGCTTCCACAATTGGGTTATTGGTAGCATCGCACATGTTGGTGAGAGGTATGGATTGGTTTCCCACTTGGTGCGATGAGATGTGTGGGTTAGGAATTGGTTGACGGTGGGCAAAATGAGTGTTTTGATTATGCGGTTGTTGGAAATGAGTGTTTTGATGAGAGCTATGTCGTTGTGTATGAACTTGAGAGGCATAAGTGGGGATGTCAGATCCTGCCATGTTGGATTGAATTTGGGGACCTTGTTGATTGTGAGCATGTTGATGCCCAAATGGAGTGAAAGATTGGGTGCCCTGATTACCTTGCCTAAACTATAAATTGTGGCCATCAGGAATGTTAGTGTTTTGGCTCACAGGAATGTTGGTGTTAACCTGTGAGGAATTAGGTTGGATGCCTTGAATGACAACTATTCATTTATTTCTCCCAAAATGGTTGGATGAATTAGTTGCCATAGCATTTGAAGAACCTAATAATAGGTTTGTTGATGTACCCATGGAACTAGATGAAGTTCCAAAGAGGTTTGAGGTGGTTGCACCCATTGTTTGTGAAGGGATAGTGGTGGTTTTTTGGGGGATGGATTGTGACGTGGTGCTGGCTTGGGTAGAGGATCCCCCAATAGTGGTGGGATTGCTTGATGTGTTGGTTGTGGTGGTAGTATGACCAAGGGAGGTAGAATTGATGGTGTTGATGGTATTTTGTGAAGAAGATCCCATGGAAGGATTTGTGTGATGGGGGATTGGGAGATTTTTCTCTAGGAGTGTTAAGATCAAATCCCTTTGGTAACTTAGCCCCTTGGTCAAGAAGCATAGCTAGGAATCTGGCAGAGTCATTTAAGACTACTTCTTCCACAAAAGCAACCACTTCTGGGTGTTGGGCAGCAGCTAGTAAGTCTTGTTGAAAGACTTCCCCATTTTGATCCCTATGGATAAATGGTTCAAAAATATGTTGTGGAGAGTGAGGGATGGTTATTTCACTGAAAGGATTGATAATAGCATTTCCCATGTCGTTATACTGAGTGTTCATGTCACTAGGGAATGAATTCATGCCAGTTGTGAAACCAAGAAAGTTGGTGTCTTGTCCAAAGGAATCCATTAGTCTTTTCTTTTTTTGTAATCTAGTTTCAACCATAAAAGTTTTTCTCAACTTTAGGATGATGGGGGAGAATGACCTAAATATAACACTATGTTTTTAGATTTTTGAAACTTTGGGGAATGTTATGAAATGCAAATGAGACCAAAAGGGAAGCTAATGGTTTGCAAATACAAATGGTATGGTACTAAAATGAGGATTCTAAATGGTATGTAATTAAAAGGATCCTAAGATGCACTCACCATTGGTAGATCTAAGGAGATGAATACTTGACCAAACAAAGTGTTGGCAATGCTTTAGGTTTGGAATATCAAATGGACTGTAAAAGAACAAGGAGTGACAAGGTGAAGTTTCCACACTAGACTGATGAGTGGGAAATAATTCACAAGGATATTTACTAAAAGACAAGGTTTGATTGAGTCCAATGATAACCTACTAGTGAATGCAAGGTTTGACAATGAATGGTAAGGAGTCTACTCCTAAAATCTGAAAAAGAATGAATGTCTTAAGGTGTGGTGGAGTGTAACAATGCAAGTAATGGAATGGAAAATGGAAACTTATTGTGATCCTAAAAATGCCATCTATAATGCAATGTTGAGGGAAAATTTTGAGCAATTCAGTGTCTGGTTTAACAAGAATAGAAAAGAAGGACTTGATGAAATCTGGAAAAAGATAGTTTGGATTTCAATGGGAAGATGATTATGAAATATGGAAAATGCATCGCAGCAAATGCGGCTCAGTATTGCGGATGCGACTCGATGTTAATCAAATGCGGCGTGACAGGGTGAATGCGCTGTAGAAATGGCAAGCGCGGCTCAATAGAGTGAAAATGGCAAGTGCGATGAGATAGAGCGAATGCGGTGCAGAAAATGGCAAGTGCGGCGCGACAGAGCAATTATGTTGCAAGGAGTGTTTTAGACCAAATACAGTTTCGGATTATGGCAATTTTGACAAGCAATTGTTGAGGTTGTTTGAAAACTGTTGGCTAACACATGGTGTTGGTCAAAATGAAACTCAAGCACACCAAAGACATTGACAAATCTTAGGGCTGAAAAGACAATACTCTTATGGATCCCACGAACTGCATATCTATAGCGAATGAATTCAGAAGCTTGGCCCCACGGGATCCCCCTTACAATGCACTCACTTCTCAAGGCAACCAAGCTTCCAATCTCCATGAAACTCCCATGGTAGATTGATCATTTATACTATGAACTGCGCAAGTGCGGTTGTCTTGGCAACGACCGTTGTTGCACCAAAGAATAGAGGGTTTTTGGTTTTCTCTAACAAAAAGGATTTAATGCGGGCACCCGTTCAGAAGGCCACATGAGAGGCATTATCATCCCAGTCTGCAGAGGTTAGGCTCTGCAGGTTTCAACGCACCACAAGGGTACTGGGGAGTCAATTGCTGGTCCGCAAGAGCTTTCGTAATGCTAAGCTTTCCTTAACATTAGAATTTGTATACTGGTTGGGTGTCGCTTGGCTTTAGTGCATTCCTGGTTTGATTCGCTTTGGGGTGAGTACTTTTTCCCACCAAAGCAGGCCCAAGATCTAAGGCTTAACAAAAGCGAACCAAAATATTCATAGTTCAATCGATCTTTGTTTAAAAACAAAGAGAGAGCACATGAATATTTCAGATCACACTCGCATGGTGTTCTTTTTAAACCAAAATCAAAATGTGAACAATCAGAGAATGCACAAGGTTCATTTTATCCATTTGTAGTGTTTGTCAAGCAAAGGGGTTAATTTTAACCGTTTGTAGTGTTTTCTATCTAAGAGTTAATTTTAAACCTAATGAAAAAACAAAGTTTTTTGTTCTTTTTAACCAATATGCATTTGTGTGTCTGTTTTTTTTAACCAATGCGTGTAAGATGCAATTTGTTTGAAAGAAAGGAAAAGAAAAACAACTAATCAAATCTAGTTGGGCACATGTTGTCACCAAAAAAATTAGTAACACAAGAAAATACTAATCTAGAAATAGAAAAGAGGAAAAAAATAACAGAAACCGAAAGAAACAGATTACCAGTCGTTTGTGTCGCAGGATGTCGAATATGGTGAAACAGGTTGATTGCGTCGCTCGGGAGATCAAGTGTGTTGCGACAGGTCGAATGCATAGCTTGCGAACTCAAATGCGGCACAACAGGTCGATTGCGTCGCTCGCGAAATCAAATGCGGCGCAACAAAGTGTTTGCGTCGCGGAGGCTATCCATTGCATCGTTTCATACTCCTGTACTTGCAAAAAAAAACCAAGGTCGTATGAGATCCTACAAAAACGTGTTAAAGGCGTCGGGTTCACCAATGTAAAGATGGATATTTTTTGCAAGGTCAAAACTAGGTTAGTAACACATGCATATTAATAAAAATCCTCCAACAATCGAATGCAAAGGAGAAATAATGAGAATAGGAATGAAACTAGAACAGTCTCACCCATTTCTCTCCTCCATGGCTGATTTCCATTGCACCTCCTTGGCTTGTTTTAATGTTGAGTGCCCTTAGATTGTGTGTGAGCAAAACTCTAAAATGTCTAGTCCTAAGCAAAACTTTGAAGGATTTCTTTAAAAACTCTATGCAAATAGAAAATGAATTCTAAATGCAAGTATTCAAAAATTAATTGCTAGAATGCAAGAAAATAATAAGCAAGGAATCTAAAAGTAATTTAAGAAATTCAAGATCCAGATCCTTGAAATGAGAACAAAATTTTCATTTTATAGAAAATCCAATTTTGAACGGATGGATGAGATTGAAGATTGAGAAATGCCCTAGAATCAAAGGTCAAGATTCAAAATGGCAACTCTCAATTAGGGTTAGGGTAAAATCCTTAAATGAGTGGACAAGATTTAATTTAAGAAATTAAATCAAGGATGGAGAATAAATGTGATAGTGAGATGAAATTAGTAAAAATCAGAAGATAAGAAGATGAGATTTTAGAAAATCAGTAATTTTAGCAATTACTTGATTTGTAGAAGAATATTTCCATTTTGAATTAAAATTAATTCAAAATATGGATTTAGTGACATAGTAAATAATTGATTTAAAATTATTTACTAAAAGAAGAACCAGTTAATTATGTGAAGTTATTTTAAATAAATTATTTTATTTAAAAATAGGGAAATGTCACATAAGACAATCAAATAATTAGGAATAATTATTTAGTTTAGTAGAGGTAATTGATTTAATTAAATAAATTAATAAATTTATTTAATTAAAAGAAGATTTTGGGGATTAGTGACATATTAAATAAATATATTAAAATATATTGATTTAATAATCAAGAGGACATTAATGATATAAATTAAGTAAATAAAATGAGAACTTTATTTAATTATGAGTAGACTTTAGATAATTAGTGACACATTAAATAAATAAATAAGATTTATTTATTTAATAATTCAGAAGAATAAAAAGGTTATGAATTAATTAAATAATTATGAATTATTTAATTAATAGTTGAAGGTGGGTTAGAAACATAATTAAAATGTCATAATTATGCTAGGACGAAAAGGTGGTAAAATAGTGCTCGCAGGCCTAGGTCATTTTTAGGTGTCTACAATAATAACTACTTTATCATAGTTTGGCTCTTAGGGCTCTTAAGAGACCTATCAAGAACCATGAAGCTTGAACAAATCAACACACTTGGGGAATGAAATAGGGTCTCCCTTAAAATTTAATTTCCCACCCTAAAATGTTGGAATAGTTGATTCAACCCCATAGGGTGTAGAATGAAAATATGGCTCTTAACACCTTTACATTGATCTCAAATGTTCTCACAGTCAAATAGTGTGGATTTATCTAAAATTGAAAGAGGTGATTTTTTAAGGACACCATATCCACCTATAGGTCTAAATGAAACATTTGTATGCCACATGAACTATGAGAACTACTTAGTCATAATTTAGTATTTTTTCTAACAAGGCTCTTAAGAGACCTAACTGAAGGGATTGACACATATAGGGAATAAAATGGCCCCCCTAACATTCAACTGCACACCCAATGTTTTGACACATTTTATTGGCCCCATAAGATGTAAAAAAATGGTTCTTGGCGCCTTTCCATTACTCTCAAATGATATTTTTTGCTAGAATGTCTTCAATATTGCCACAATCAAATGGTGTGGATTGCATCGAAATTGAGAGAGATTATTTTGGAGGGACCTCACATCCACCTTAAGGTTTATAAAAAAAATATAGGCCCCACAAACTCTGAAAACTATTCCATCATACTTTGGCAACTTTTTGCTCCTAGGGCTCTTGAGCAACCTAGTTGAAATTGTGTAGCTTGGAGTGATCGACACACCTTGGTAATTAAATGGAGCATCCCCTATAATTAACCTTACCATAGTGATATTTTGGAATAATCAATTTTGCCCCACAAGGCGTAGAATGAAAAATATGACTCTTAGCACCTTTACACTACTCTCATTTTAATGATGTTTTTTGAAAGAATGCATTCAATCTTTTCATAGTAAAATGGTGTGGAGTTAATAAAATTAAAGAGATGTTATTTTGGAGGTATCCCACATCCAAATCGAGGTCTAGATGAAGCATTCATAGGCCACATGAAATTCCATACATACTCTATCATAATTTGGTAGTTTTTTGTTCCCAAGGCTCTTAAGAGACCTAGCTTGAACCGTGTACCATAAAAGGATTGATACACCTGGAAAATGAAATGGGGCATCCCTTAGTATTCACCCACCCATCCCAAAATGTTGGCACAATAAACTTGGTCCCAACCATGCGATAATTATAATAAATGAGAATATAGTGATGTAGGTCACATGTAGGCCATTAATCTAGGGCTTATCACTAATTAGACTCAAAAATACTAATCAATGGTGTAACAATAAATTGAACATTTATAATGATTATATAAGATTTCATGAGTCATAGGATGCTTTAACAATAGTTTTATTAATATATTGTTGGTGCAATCCTAAACATATGAAAGCCCTAACATCTCAAGAGTTTGTGTAGGTTGCATAATCCTCTAGGTAAATTATAGATCACATAGCTCTATCATTTTATAACATCACTAAGAACTCATGAACATATGAGGAATGTGTCCCACCATGATTCAATATGATTATGAACCATCTAATCACACGTCAAAAAGAGTTTGAAAGATTTTCTACCTCCTAGTGAGTGTGAGAGGTTGACACATTGCTCCCCCAATGTCATCATTTATTGAGGTGACCACTAAATAAATAATATGAAGAAAAGAGGGCCCACCAAAAATAACATGGAGTAATTTCAACTAATACTACAAATAAATTCTCAAGGGAACCTCATCCTATCGCATGAACCATAAGACCTCATTGGACTAAAACAATCACATTATTAGAACTCAAATCATTAGCAACCTTTAAAGAGTGTAGGATTATGCCATGCAATAACCTAATGCAATCAATTTTTATGTGTGCATGATCAGGGAACTAAAAGTAGGGGTACACCACAATCCACACTAGAGTTGACACATCTCCAAAATCACTATCATGTAAAATAATTTATACTTTAATTGACACATTTCATTTCATGACACACAAACTTAGCATTATAGTTTGAATGCAAAATATTGAAGGATGACATGACATCATGAACCAAAATATCAAGGATTACCCATACTAGAGAGTACATAACAAGCAATACTATAGAGAAATATGATCACCATGTCATCCTTCTCCCTTAAGGAACTAGATGAACCACATACTAATCTAAATACTTAGAGTAAACTTATCTGTTATCACCATTGACCTGATCAATCCTTTCAAATATAATTTGCAAAGTAAAGATCATGGAATTAACACTACACAATATTTTGATGTAGGAGCATCTAGTGGTGTAAGGGCAATCTTGCATCACCCAAACAAAAATTATATTTTCATTATGTTTTGTAGTTTTCTTTAGTTGTTTTGGGTCTCATGGTGACACATGCAATCTTTGGGATAGTTAGAAATTTGAAACAACCAAAAATAATCACCTACTATTTTTAGTAAGTCGGCCTATTCGGGCTCCTATGGACATGAAAACTGACCCCAAGGAGCGAAATTGAAAATTAAAATTATTGGTAAAAGAATCATCTCAAAATCTATACCATTTGGAAGATATTAAATTCTAAAATAGGTTGAAAAGTGTTGATTTTATTGATCTAGGAAAAGCATGTTGCAAATCTCTTCACAAGCTTTCCAATGATATACTACAATTGAAAATCCAACGGTCGAATCGAAAGTTATGACCCCGAGAAGTTGTAACTATATAAAATAAAATAAAAATCTTCAAGAGTGGAAAAGGGGCAGTGGAATTTTTGGCGCCAAAATAGGGTTACACCTTCCAAAATATTCTAAGGCGATTACACTTCTAGGATAAAGATGGAGAACAAGGGTTACAAATGAGGGCTTTGGGAGTGCAAATCGTGGATTTTTTTGGCTTGCAGATTTCTGTAATGAGAAGGTCCATGTGCCTATAGTCTGCTATTTTCCAAGTATTGTAATTTCACTTCATCAAGATAATAGAAAGGAAGTGTTTCTTTCTACATTTTCTGTTTATTTCTCATGTTTAGTTGTGTGTATGGTTTTGTAAGGGGAGCACCCTGCATCATATTTTTCCTTTAGGTAACAAGAAATGCTTAGTTACTCTATCAGAGGAGGACGTCAAATGGAAGGAACAATAGGGTGTTGCCACAATAATGGGTTACACTTTTGGAACATTTTGATTTTTGCTGAAATCACATATTTTTTAAAAATATAATAATTTAAGCCTTGAAAGGTTACATTTAAATGATTTTAATTAAAGAGGGTTTGATCAAATCCTCTTAGATCAAAGCCCTTTGGATAGAACCCTACTAGTTTTAAACCATACATATAATGGAGTCTCCTCTACACCTATCAAAATGCTAATTAAAAACCACTTTTGATTTACCTTTTGGGGGATCAAATGAATTCATTTAAAATTTATGTTTTGTAAGTATTTATTCCTTATTACAAGCTTCCCAAAAAATCTAATTTTAAATAAAATTTGATTATTATATTTATTTTTTATTTCTTGTGAATGCAAGTTTTTCATTAGAAATCAAGCTCTTCATTTTGCACATGTGGAAAAAATAGTAGATTACCAAAAAAATCTAAAAAATATCTATGCTCTTGGTATTGATGTCCTTGATCCAACAAAAAAAAATAATTTTGATACATACAAAAAAAGTTGTGTTATACAGTAAACCTATGTCTAAATTATAATTGGTTTGACTTCAAAATTTAATTAAGAAAAAAATATTCAATAAAACACTATGAAACCAAATGAAGGAACTAGATATCGTAGTTACAAATCTAAATTAAAAAAAAATAAAAAAATTATCTTGTATGGAAAAAAATTATGTGTTATACAGTAAACATCACTCTTTAAAAATGGTGTTTACTGTTAAAAACTAGTTATCAAAGGAGATGGAAAAAGAAATGCAATTTGATTCCAAATTTTTTAAAATATATATATTTAGAATCTATAGACAAAATGTTACAAATCACTAGTTTGCATCAACTTCAAATTCCTCATGGTTTAGCAGCTATAGGTGTCTGAAAGTGAAGATTTAGTTAAAAAAGTTCAATTCAATGTAAAGTTTGGCCAAAAAGTGTAACCCATTATTGTGGGATCACCCAATAGTGATAGGTGGATAACTAAGTGGACCCCATGCTTCTTTTCCATCCAATTTCAAATCCCTTGAACATATTGATATATATTAATCTAGGTTTTAATAAAGTTAAATTTTCTACTATTAAGGTCTCCATATAGTGTTTGCTTTAGGAATTTGTCATTTTCAAACTAGATTCATAAGGATTTACTAAATGTAATTCCCATCACTTAAGGAAGGTATGATAAATTATTTTTCAATTACCATTAGGTTTAAGAGAAGGGTATGTAGAAGAATATTGGGTGTGTGCAATCTATTGGTGTGTGCATGTATTGATAAATTATCCTTAGATGGGGACATGAATTATCTCTCCATTATTGTATGTCCTTGAAGCCCCATGGTATTTAGTAGGATTTTCTTTGGGATATATGTACATGTCTCGTAAAAATGAACCTTCATAATGCATTAAAACTTTAACAATGGCATACCCAATGTTACAAATAGATAAGGCTAGTATAAATACATGGGGATGTGTGTATGGGGATAGACAAAGAGTACAAGAATGAGCCCATCTTCACACAATATTGTGCAATCTATTGTTGTGTACATGTATGAAGATATTCTCCTAATATGAGGATAAGGATATGTGGATATATTTAAAAGAGGGGTCCAAAATAACCTTGAAACTTATGCTATGTTTCTTTTCACATGAGGATAATATAGAAGAGGATCAAAACAAACTCAAATTAAAGCTTATCTTTGCTTTAAGAAATATAAAATTAACTACTAACGTAGGATACCAAAATTAAATATATAACATACTTAAACCAAATAAATTAAGAAGTGCACAACATAGTTAAAATAAAGACCTAAACTAATAAGTACATAGCATACTAAAATCAAATAAATTAAGAAATATAAAACACACTTACAAGGTATGTACAACCTTTGTGTCATTCCACCAATTCATTGGACAATAAACCCCACAGATCTACTCTACTCTTTATGGTGTTGAGTATTTCTTCATGGTTAGGTCACAATCTTTCCATAATTTCTTATTTAATGGTCTACCCTTGTATTTGATTATATTTGATACCACAACAAGGTTAGAATAATGAAGAATTTTCTTATGTATGTCAAAGTCCTTGAACAACTACACATTGTACTTCTTCATAGAGTGCCTTCTAAGCTATGTCCCAATAAAACTACAAATCATCTAGGATTCTTAATATCTTCTCCATCTATGATAGGGGCTCCCAAGTTTTTTGTGTCAATATGATGATACAAATAATAGTATCTTATTTATTCATTATATTTATTCACAATAATTATATAAACATGCCCTATATTGATTTGTGCATTTAGTAATGATTAATTTAATAAATATTATAAAATAAGATAAAATGTTGATTTTTATTAAGTAATACATCTATAATACCTAGTTGAATTAGATCTACAATATGGTCAAATTCAACTGATGATCCCATATTTGTGAGTTCTACTGCCCCTAGAAGTGGTACATTTTGAGTCGATTTAAAATTCTAGCACAACATTCATTAACTCATCTTATGCATAATACTTAACCAATAGAACATCAATGAATTATTGAATTGTGATGTATACTTATCTAATTATATGATATGCTGATCAAATTTGATATTTGTAATTCTCAAATTACTATAGAACATCTTAAAGAAACCTTTCATAAACTCCATTAAATGTTGCAGTCATCATTGATGTATAAATGATACTCCTTGAAGATATTTCTATTTTCCTTTGTATTGTCAAGTTCATGAATAAATTATATATGCACAAATATATCAACTTGAGTGGAGTTGCAATACTATGATTGAACCTCATTCTATGGTTGTGACATATAATTCTCTACAAAGTCAATAATTGAAACAATTATTTGAAGATAGAGCATATCAAAATACATAGCTTGAATTGCAAGTTCAATCATCAACCTAAATGAGTATGTCTTGCATAAGTTCATACACTATATTCTCTCAAAATTGGATATAACTTGATATATTGGTATTTTTTCACTCACTAATTAACATTTTTTCCTTTGTACTGTTCTTTAAAGTGTGTTCCACTTTCTTATATTTTCTAAAAATTACCATTTTTGCAATTGAATGTGTATTATCCACATGTACACAATTTTTTAAACATTGCAAATCACCACAACTATCACATGTTCCATCCAAACATGATTTATTGTAAAATATTTGTTCATCCACTCTTTCACATAAAATAATTGAAATAAAATCCCGTATTGATCTAGGTGGATCTTTTGTCGTACACTCTTGAAAAATATTATTAGTATGCAAATCTACACATATGTTGAAAAGATCACAATGATTAAAAAATTCGATGTGGACTCTATAGCAAGTAGTTGTGCATGTGTGATTTATTTTGACATAAAAAGGTCTTTTCATTTCAAAATAGCTGACTAATTTTTATTTGAGAATACATATTTATAAATTTTGAGAAAACTTGTGTTTGAGTCATATCCAAAAAATGCTTTGTATGTGGCTCATATTTTTGATAACTAATTCTCCTTTACATAATATCTCTTTTATTAGGTGAAACTCTTGTGTTATTTTTCAAAAAATATCCAGTTAGCGATTTTCAAGGCTTCAATTATAACTTTATTTTTTCATGAGAATCCACCAATGAATGTTCACAGGTCATTACTATTTGAATCCTCAACTCTTTCAAACCTCCAAATAACTTCCATTAGCATTTTTCTATTCAATTTTAGTGCTTGACTTGTTTTCCTGATTAGAAAAGTTTTCTTTGTTTGATTACTTGCTATAATTGATGTAATTACATGTCATATAACATTACTATCTTTGGTATATGAAATCAAACCCACTCTTTCATATGCATTAATTAGATATTTTACAATAGACTTTTCACTATTAGTATTTGATGTTCTTAGGCCAGGAATCTTCATTATGAGTCTAAACTTAAGGTTTTTCATCATTTGAAATGAAAAATTGACATCTTCTTATTTTATTTAGTTTCTCAAAAACTGTTTTCCAAATATTATTAATATTTTCTACAAGCATGTCCAAAAATATTATCAACCATTAGTTTTAAAATGTCCTCATCAATTTAAATTAGAAATTTATATTTTTTACACAAAATTTTAGGAGGTGTTCTCAATGGTAAAATTTCTTCATTACATGAATTTGTTTCATATTTTTTTTGTTCATCTTCAAAATTTGGTATATTATTGTGTTTTGAATAGGTTGACCAATAGGTGTAAAATTATTTTTGATAGTTTCATTATAAATCTAACTATTATTTGAATAATTATTTCAATATCATATTGAGATGGGAAAGAGGATGTACCTTCAAATTCAAGATTTAATTTCTTTATTGCACAAAGTTTTTACACTTTTTATCTTTGTTGATCCAAATTATTGTTTTTCATACCTTGAATAGATTCTTCATGATCTGATTGAATTGACAATGATGAAATATATTCATTTACGGTGTTCAATTTCTTACTTTCACGAAGTTGTCTCATTTTTTCTCTATTCTCACATTCTTGGCTTCACTTTCCTCCAATGTTTGAGTCTTTGGTCATTTCCTTGTTATGATATTGAATTATATAAATCACAAAGTCATCTATTATTAGTATGTTGAATACAAAATTGAGATTAGTCCAGTCATATTACGAAAAAGCATGAAACCACAAGAAAAAAATCCATAACGAAAACCAGAAGAAAATAATAATCTGCAATATTAAGGACTACGATCCTTGAGATATCATTGATATGAAAATTAGAGAGAAATGAACAAATAACAAATAGGACATAACTAGCCATGCGGTAATTATGGTACCCATAAGTAATTCTTTCTAGCCTAAAGATAAGTAGGGCCATGAAATTGAATACCAAAAATAATTTGGATAATGGTTATCCTTAAAGTTGAAGATGAGATTGAGGTTGTATGATCATCAACATTTTTATCAACAACTAGGTCCATAACACACTACAAAAACTTCTCACTGTAATAAATAGTTGTCAGGACTACTTTATGCTCTATTCATGAATATGGTGGACTACACATAGGGCATAGGGGAACGATAGACAAGGAAGATATAGGAATAGGATAATGGGATGAATATGCTAAGGTGATTAGATATGGGTGTGTTTTTTTGAAAAATATAGAACAAAACTTAAATGTCAAGCATGCTCTTCATTCTAGGTATGTACATATTTCAATGTTAATCTAAAAAAATGCCACTATAAACACCAAACTCTCTCTTACCTTTCTAACCGTATAATTTTTTTTTACATTTCAAATACATTAAGGTTTTGATTTTGAATTTCTTTTCTCAATGTCTTCTTTTTTTGCTAAAAAATTATGTATGGTATTTTCAATTTCATTTTTATCCGTTCATTCAAATTTGGAACAAATTACATATTTACATTCTAAACTCTATTTTATACACATTCAAAAAATTAACTTTCAATTAGTTTTTTTAAAAAATAGAGAGGAGTGTGCTCGATTTTTTATTGTTTAGGATTGTGTCCACTTTGAATCAATAAAAAATAATATTTAAAAAAAAAAATAGCAAAAAAATTAGGCACATGATGTTAATTAATTTTCCATTGAAGTAATTTTTGAAATACTAAAAATTTAAAATTTTAGGGGGAGCACATGAGATGTTGCATTATATTTTCCTGACAAAAAGATGAGTACTTTGTGTGCTTCTCCTATTTTAACCACTTAATCTCCACCTTTTCAAAAATCAATAATTTAGAAACTAGATTCTTAGCACTTCAACTCTTATTCTTGTCACATATTCAAATTTTGAGTGTGGCTATCTTCTATTTCTTATTCAAAATCGCATTTTATTGATTTTTTTAAAAGGTCACTTTGACCCCTTTTTGATCCCCCATTTCCATGCACTTATCATTTGTTTCCTTAAAAATAAATAAATGTACAACTAACTAGTAAAAAAGCAAGTCTTTGATAAATGAAACCTACAATAAACTAGTTAGAAGTTGGATACGCATATCTTTGAGAGGCAAAATACCTCAAAACTTAATTAAAATCAACAACATACACATATAATCAACACAAAAATTAAGGAAAATAGTAAGAAAGTTATAGAGTTGAGGCATCATTGAAAAAAGACACAAATGACAAAATAAAGATAATGTAGAAAACATAGACATCAAAATAAAGATAATGTAGAAAAACATAGACATCAAAATAAAGATTTTACCTTAATCAATAGATGCATTAAATGATGATGTAGAGAGATCACACCAAAATGTCTAGATGTCAAAATAGAAAACAAAAATGACAAACCAAAAATCTACAAAATAAGAGAAAATATTAGTGAAATATCCAAAATTGATAAAATCTACAAACCTAGAGTTGTGAATGTTGGAACAATATGTTAGAATGTTAGTGACTAAAAAAGGTCCAAAAACCAAGAAATAAAAAATGCATAAATGATGAAAATGACCAATTTAAGGTTAAAAATAGAAGCGCCACACCACAAGACAAAAGCAACACAAAAAGGTAAAAATAACGATAGAGAAAGTGGACACATCGAGATAGACACTAGTTAATGAACTTGACCTTGACCTACAAAATAGAAGTTAGCACAAACTCAAACCAACAAAATAAAGGTTAGCACAAACTCAAACCGACAAAATAGACAATCAGATAAGATAATAGCAATAGAACTCTTAACACAAAACCCAAAAAGAAAACACTAAAATAAATGAAAATAATAGAAATGCACCTCTTAACACAAAACCAAAAAAGAAAATACTAAAAAAAATGATGAAAATAAAGGGTCTTAACCACATAGAGGCCTCAAACAACGAGACAAAAATATTGTAGGAAAGCAAAGACAACATGAGGGAAAACAAAGGCAATCATACAAACCAACAACTGAAAGATGGAGGAAACTTGCAATAAAATCAAGTCAACTTGAAACAAAAACATTAGAACTAGCAATCACACCTTGGTGTGCAATGGGTACGTCGAAGAGGTTTGGAAGGTCAATTAGGAAAAAAATTGGTCTATTTGTTTCATATATTTTCGCATTACATGAGGTCAATTGGTAGGTCATTTAGATAGAGATAGATGGAGAGATAAAAGAAGAAATATGGAGAGACATAGATAGAGAGTTAAAGAGATATAGATATAAAGGTCTTGGAAGAGGGAGAGGGAGAGAGGGATACATGTCTAGAGATAGAGATGGAAAGAGGAAGATAGCAGTAGAGATGAAGATACAGGGAGAGAGAAAGAGGGAGAGAAATCTATAGAGAGATAGAGATGGATAGAGGGAGAGATAAAGATAGAGAGAGATAGGGATTGATAGAGAGGAAGAGATAAAGATATAGAGGGAGAGGGAGAGGGAGAGAGAAATATAGAAGGTGAGATAGAGTGATAAAGAGATAGAGATATAAGGAGATATAGAGATAGGGGAAGAGGGAGATCGTGACAAAAATATAAATAGAGGGACAAACAAATAGAGAGAAGTAGAGACATAAATACAGATGGAGAGAGGGAGAGATAGAGGGAGGGAGAGAGAAATAGGGGGATATAGAGAGAGGGAGAGATAGAGGGAGGGAGAGAGAAATAGGGGGATATAGAGAGAGGGAGAGATAGAGGGAGGGAGAGAGAAATAGGGGGATATAGAGAGAGGGAGAGATAGAGATATATGAGAAGAGAGAAAGATAAAGATATAAGAAAAAGGGAGAGAGGTAGAGATAGGGAGATGTGGATAGGGGAAATAGGGAGGGGGTGAGGGAGGAAGAGATGGAGAGAGATAGAGGGGGAGATAAAGAGAGGGAGGGAGACAAAAGGAGATAGATAGGTAGAGAGAGATATCTCAATAGATAGAGAGGGATAGATTAAATGATATAGTTAGAGGGAGATATAGAGAGATAGAGAGGGACAATGAGAGAGATAAGGAGAGATAGTGAGATAGAGGTAGACAAATATGGATAGAAATAGATATAGGGAGAAGGAGCGAGAGGGAGATAGAGAGAGAAATAGATATATAGAGAAAGGGAGACAAAGTGAATACGAGAAAGAGGTAGATATAATAATACATAGATAGAGAGGGGAGAGATGTAGAGATAGAGATAGTGGGTGCAAGAGAGAGAAAGGTGACATAGACAAGTAATAGAGAGAGGTATAGAGAGAGAGGGAGAGAGAGATAGATATAAAGATAGAAATAGGGAGGGAGAAATAGAGAGAGTGTGTGTATATGAGTGAGAGAGATAGAGAGGGATATGGATATGCATAAATATATAGAGAGGGAGGGAGATGAAGGGAGAGAAATAGAGAGGACAAATAAGTAGATAGATATAGAAAGAGGGAGTGATAGTGAGGGAGGGAGAGAGAGGGACAAAAAGAAGGAGAGATGGATAAAAAGAAGGGGAGAACTTTAAAAAATTTTGCAAACTCATGAACTTTGTGACTTTGAGAACTTTACAATTTTCTCTACTTCTCATTAAAACTTCAACTTCTTAATCCCTTGTCATATTTCAATATATGGTTTCCTCTATATTTATCCATGTTGTCTATCTTTATCTCTCCTATATCTCTCTATCTATCGACCTCTTTCTTTAAATCATTTGTCTCTATCTATCTCTTTATTTGTATTTATCTCCCTCTTTTTATCCCTCTTTCTATATTCCTCTCTATCAATCTTCCTCTCTATATTCCTCTTTCTTTTATCTTTTACTCTATATCTCTCCCTCTATATTATTTTGTCTCTATATATTTATCTTTCTCATTATTTACTCTATTTGGAACATCTCTCTCTCTCCCTCTTTCTATTTTTCTCTTCATCTCTATACTTCTCTTCACATCTCTTTCTCTCTCTCTCTCTCTATTCCTTTAACTAACTATTTTTCTCTCTCTATCTCTCTACATTTATTTTTTCTCTTTTCCTCTCTATAACACTTTCTCTCTCACTCTATCCTTCTCCTCCACTTCATCTCTCTCTATTTGTCTATTTGTTTCTCTCCCTCCTCTCTTGTTTAGTTATCGAGATTATCATCCAATGCCATCATTTGTCCAAAAGCTAGCCTTGGTAATACAATTGTTCATATAATTAGCTCAAGATTAGCCCAATAGTTTTCCTCTTCTCTCTTCAATGGGATTCCAACAATTGTAATGTTCTTTTGGTAAAATTAAACCCAAGTTGGAGGTATATTTTTGATCTATATGGTATAAAATAAACATAATTTTAAATTAACTATGCAAAATATGGGAACTAAATTGGCACATATATATTATAATTCATCAACACATATGAAAAAATAAATTTTAATTATTATTTCTTCGTTCCATTTTACAGTCGTTGAGTTCATCATTTTTAGCATAAAGGTAATGCATGAGGTCAATTACGAGGTTGTTAAGTGATTTTTTGTGCACAACCTATTGATTGAGAGGTTTTAAAGGTGAATTATTGAGTTATTAGGAAAATTATTATGCCCCAATTGTAGCTCCTCATAGAAATTTGTCATCTTTGGATTATTGACATGAAATGGATGATCGATATTTAATCTCTCTTATCTCTCTCTCTCTCTCTCTCCCTTCTTTTTTCTCTTTCCATCTATCACCATATCCCTCTTTACCTATCTCCCTATCTCTCTAACTCTCTCCTCTTATATATATATATATATATATCTTTATCCTCCTCTCTCTTTGTTCTCTCTCTCTCTCTTTGTTCTCTCTCTCTCTCTCTATATATATATATCATATTTGGATTCCTGACACAAAATGAATGATCAAAAGTTAATCTCTTTTGTTAATCTCTCAAGTTCCCTTTATATCTTCTATCTCTATCTCTCTCAACTAATCTATCTCCCCCCTCCTCTCTTTACATCTTGATATCTCTATCTCTCTACCTATCTATCTATATCTCTTTATCTCCATCTCTATCTCTCTACCTATCTAGATTTCTTTGTCTCCCTCTATAGATATCTCTATTTCTTTTATTTTTTTGTCTTTCTCTACTTCTCTCTCCCTCTCTCCCTCTCTCCCTCTATCCTTTGTATTTAATTCTCTTTCCTCTTCTTCCCTTCTCTCTTTCTCTATCTCCATTTAATTTTGTCTTTTCGTCTTTTTCTTTATTTTCCCATCTCTCTTTCTCACTTATCTCTTTCTATCCTTCTCCATTTACCCTATTCCAAATGTAAATGCATTTTTTTTAGTATTACTTGTAGTGGAAGATTAAAAGTAAATAACATTTTGTTTTCAATTTAGTAGTGGAAATCTAAATTCTTGACACTATTAGTTAGTATATAGAGTTAAAGTTTCCATTCCATCTTAATTATAGTTTATTTTTTAATGGTTTTTTGTATGTTTTATTTTTCTCAAAAAATTTAATGTTTTTTATTAGATAAGCAGGGAAAGGGCCTTGATCTCGTGGTTACAAATATAAAACAACAAATAGAGAAACAAGCTAAGAAAAAAAACACTAGACACCACCAAAAAATAGCAGCAGACAAACCAAACCAGAGCCTAAAAAGGCGTGTAGGCCAAGTAACCAGAATTGCAACCACAAAACCATTATCAACATAATCGAAAACAAAATCCACAAATTAATCCACAAAATGGTACACAAACCATTTATGAGATTAACCAAAGTCCAACAGGTACGAAACCATAACAAAGATATCAAGAAATAGTAGTCCAAGACAATACCACTAAGCACCAAAATTTTCAGAACACACATTTGACCAAAGCAAAAAACACCCAATTTTCGCCAATTTGGGACAAAAAATCCCTCCAAGCAAGGCCATCTTTAAATTTCGAACCAAGCCTTATAGTAAACAAAATAGGCTAATAGGCCACCCTCCAAGCTGACAAAACAATACCCTGAAACATCAACCACCACAAGGGTGGGTAAGACAAACTGTACTTCCAACCAATACAAGCAAGATCAAGAGGATCCTGAAACCCAAACCACTAAAAAACAACTAAGCCCATCGACACTCCTTGATAGAACCATCCCACATCAAGCCTGTTACTTAGAGCAACCAAATTTGAACCAAAAGCAACATTAGCACTGATAGGGTTGAGAGCCCCTATCAACCTACTTGCCTCTCCACCTCTATAGGAGAAAGCATATTCCAAAAGCAATACCACCCAAACAGTAACATATGTAGAACACCAACCCCTGATAATGAGCAAAACCAACACATCAAAACTCCCCATCTCAAAAGAGAAGTGAGAGTCCAACAAAAATCTAAGGAGCTAAAGCAAACCAAAAGCATCACCTTAATCAAAATGCCAACTCTGGGCCTAAATCAAGAGAACAACCAACAAAACAAGCCTGCAAGCCACCCATCAGGATGTAAGAACAACAACCCTTAACAACATCCACTCTCAAGGTGGCTAAGATGACCTAAACATCAAGGCCTCCATGAAGTAAAATCTTCCAAACAAAAAACACCATTAAAACAATAGCTCATGAATAATCATAGGTCCAACACATCCAGACTCCCTACCACAATTAGGGAGTCGACAAACAAAACAAAGCACTGAGGAGCTACCACCAACTTAAAGCACCACTCTACCCAACACAACAACTCAATATGAACCTCAATAAGAGAGAGATCTCATCTATAAGAGAGGATGAAGTGAGGAATGAAAACTATGAGAGCCACCAATCTCCTGCACAAACATGCTCCACCTCAAAAGAAACCAACAAAAAGAAAGGGAACAACCCACTACATCAACAACAATCGTCTCCACCTCCATAGGAGACCCCAACTGTAAAACCCAGTAGGAAGTCAACACTTTGGTAGTAAGAAAACACACCTCATGCCATGGCAACATGAGCATCAGGTACAATAAGGAAGCAATATGAGGCAACTCAACAACCACCAAAGAGAAAGCACACCCCAATGACATCGGAACCATCGAGATGGATATGGAATGAAGCCCCGACAAAAGAGGAGCATCCAAATCATCAAAGAGGACCACAGGCATCCTCGCACAATAGGTTCCACCTTTGTAGAATAGCTTGGATACCAGCTCCAAATGGAGCCAAAGCAACATCCTCCTCAAAGAAACCCCAATCCTTTCGAGGCAGAGAAACAAAGCAACCAACATAAACATTACTGAAGGTATTACTCTTGATTAAACCATACTTGATGGCTCTAGAGAAGGAAACTAACATCTTCAAAATAGGGCATAACCCCACCACTACTGGAAAGACTTGCATAGTAAACCCACTATCACCTCATAGGCAGTGATAGAAAAACTTCTAGAATCTTTAGAAAAGTCCACCGAGAAAAGCTTTCTAGTAACGAAAATATGATTATCCACAAACACTTTGAAACCCCCAGGAGCAAAGAAATGCAGATCCAAGACAAAAGGACAAGAGAACCCGTCCCCCAACTCGAACTAGGAAGAGCAAGGAATAAAAGACCCATAAACCACTTGGAAACCAGAGTCCATAAGAAGGACCAAATCGACTAAAGTCAAGGACCTTAAAAAGGCTTTGCAGATCTTCAAGAGGGGTGAGGCAGAATCACCTAGCCAAATTAGGGAAGCAAAACATGCATAAGAAAGGGCCAATAACCCCAAAGACCCGTGAGAACACCAACAAGGGCACAACAATCACCGATACTAGGAAGGAAGGGAATAAAGAATCATGAAAGCTATAGCTTGCAAGAGACTGAAGTTAAGTGAGGGACCAACAAAAAAATTCCAGAAGGTGCAAGCCCACAAACTTGCGTAAGCAAAAGAGGCAAAGGAGGAAAAAATAATAGCGCCCTCATCCCTTGAAAAGACTACTCCCCCAGAAGCGAGCACCAGAGAGGGTCAAAAAAGAATGGCAAGGACTAACATTGTCAAGCAAAGCCAAAGAAATCACTAGTCAAGCAATAGAGAGGCCAACAAGGCCTCTCCTAATCGAGCAACAGGAAATCCAGGTGAAAGACACCGCAAAACTTGAAAACATCCTTAGATCTTGGTTGAGAGAAGAGCAACAAAATACCAGAAAACCAAGCAAAGTCATCTTCATCACCTGATTTTGCCTCACCAATTGCATTATTCTTAGAAGAATTCAAATGGTAGAGCGAAACACCCAACTCCAACAAAGATGAGCAAACCACCAAAAGGCCACTCCTGTCAAACAAGGAACAAACAACCAAGTCCAAAGCTTTCATTCCTGAAACATCCTCCAACCTAGTAAACTCCAGGTTGATACAGAGAAGAGCAAATAGGCCACACAACCGAAAGAAGGGAAAAAGGCTCGACCGAATAGACACACGGGGGAGAAAGCATCCGCAACAGAACATAAACATTATTATCAAAAAAATACGCCTGAACCAAAGGCAAACAAACCCCAACACAACCCTTATCCAAAATTGAAAGGTAGTCAAAAGATAAGAGACTGCTGAGGCCATTGGATTGCAAGAACAAGAGAGAACTTGACCAAGCAACCTCAAAGCCAACCGCAAAATCTTCAGACGCGCCCACAAGACAGGGGAACAACCAGGAGAGCTCCCCACACAAACCCAACTCAGAAGGTAGAAGCCGCCAGGCCTCCTAAAGCCAAGAAACATCATCGTCATCCTTCGGATCGGAACCCCCCTCCTCAGAATCGTCATAGGAATTCAAACTCCCTTGATCGGTTCTATTCTCGCTCACGTGCTCAACCATTACCAGTGTTTGTCACAATATTACTAGGGAATTAATTTTTTAAAATGTTTTATATACATTATTAACCTTTTTTTTTTTTCTAAACATGGTTGATACTTGGGTTTATTAATGAATAATTGACACATATAAAAGTTGCATACAAATATCTCATAACTTAATTTGAGAGATTATTTAAAAAGAATAATCATGCATGCTAGATCCTTTTTGCATCTTAGTTTATAATTGATTTGACTTGAGTCATACAATTTTACTTTGCTAGCTTTTCTTATGTATTGCTCTCTATGTGCCTATATTTCCTTCCCCCCCTCTATCCTCCTCCTCCATATATATATTATATATCTTACACACTATTTTCTATCTCTAGCTCTCTCTCTTTCTCACTATATCTCTTACCCTTATATTTATAGAGCTCAAGGTGACCTTTGAAGTCTATGTGTAGGGAATTCTATCCTCCACCATGATAATTCTATCCCTGAGAAACATTACCTCAACCTCTTTCTTCTTTGACATTTTTTCCCTATAATATTTAGTTGCATGGTGGATCCATTTGAGACTACTATCAATGTCATAGAAATTTCATAAAATTTGTGAGATTTTTCCTCATTGTGGATGGGGGATCTTTCTTGCAAAGGGCATCTTCTCCTTCTCTTCCACTCACATTCTAATTTGGGGTTCCTTAGATTATGGGGGATTACAAAGCAAATGAATGCCCTCAAAGTTGTATGTAAATATCAACCTAACTTTTAGGTTATATTTTTTTCAATTGTTTAGAAATTCTCTAAGTCGAAATTAAATTTAAATCCCATTGGGAAAATTATTACTTAGATATGTAATTGTTGAATTGAAGCCCCAAATTTGAATGCTTTTTTGATAGTTAATCTCTAGTGATTACAATACATTAGTGAGAGAGCTTGCTGATGTGAATAAAAATACTTGAGTCTCAATCTTGCATATGTAGAGAGTTTCAGATACCTACGGGGAAGCCTCTAGTCTATTCCTTGATGAAGCTACATAAAGTGTTATATAAACTAAAAATAACTAAATCCAGGAATAACTGAGATTGACTTATTGAGTTGCACGCTTCTTGAACTATCCGAGCCATGAATCTAAGAAACACATGAACCAATCAATTTTATTTTCTTTTATTTTGTAAGATGGTAGTTGTAGACACCCAAAATTGTCCATGTCATAATATTACCTAGTCGATACATGACCTTGTAAGACATTTTGTAATATTTTATCCTAGGTCATTATACTCTCCCACTTATCTCATTTATTCCACTTAATCACCTTCCCAATTAATTAAATAAATCTCATTTATTTAATTAATTCCCCTTCACATGTCTCAAAATAATTCAAATTAAATATTTGAATTAATCTCCCACTTTTACCACATTGCAACATGTGTCACATGACTACAACTCTTCACATGCACACATAATTCAAATAATTTTATTATTTAAATTATGAGATTCCCACTCACATCCTATTTTTACCCCCGTTCATTGTGCGTCATAAGCATCTTTTCTTCCAAAATAAAGAATAGAATCCCACTTATTTCCTCACATCTTAATTTTAGCCTCATGTCATAATCCACTTAATGTGCATCATAGACACTAAAATAAACTTTTAATCCTAGCCACACATATCACAAATTTGACTTTAAATCTTGGCCATCGAATCAAATCAGCCTTCTCCTATAAATCAAGCCTTTCACATGCCATTTGGGGAATCTTCTTCTAGCATCATTACTCTGCCAAAATTTCTTCTTATTTATCTATTTCCTTCTATTATCTTTCATCTTATTGTTATTCTGCAAAAATGAGCAATCAACATATCAACAATCAAACCTTCAAAATCTTGCATTCTCATGCAGGTGGAGAAGAGCAATGGAGATAAATCAAATCTAGCGTGGAGATCAGTTTGCTTTGCTTTCTTGTTTTGATTTTCATGCTAGTGTGTGCTCTATTGTGCTTGTTAGGGTTTTCATATATTGAATTGTTTTAGTTTATATCTTATTTTCCCTAACTATAGTAGTAATCGTGAATTTCCATATATATATATATATATCATTCTCTATTTTAGCTGTCTCTCTTTCCTTCTCTCTTCCCTCTATTTTCTCTATCTCTCTCCCTATCTATCCACCACCTTCCACCCCTTCCATTTCATCTCTCTAAAAGGCTAGTTAAATCATTAAATTTCTTATACATTAATTTAAATAATATATTATATAGAAATATATACATATTATATGTATATTTAATTCAAATAATATTACATATATTTAGTTCAAATACTATTATGTATAAAATTATATATCATATATGATGTTTATATTTATAATGTATATGTAATAATAAATACAATTTAAATATTTTTTAATAAAATAAATAAATATTTTTATATTATATAGAAATATAAATTATAAAAATACAAATAAATATTCAATATATATTATAAAAATATATAATATAATGAAAAATAAATATAACAACTAACATTAAACAAAATATAATATATAGTAATAATTGAATTTACTAATTCATATAAAGCGCTCGAAATGCCATTCACTAATGCTCGCCTTTGAAATGCCTTCGAAACCCTTTCTAAATTTTGTGTATGACCGTCTGCGTATTTCTCAATACCCAAAATCCTTGTTGGCTTTGCGGCAAAACCTGTTAGACTATTTTCGCCGGCAATAGATTCTATAAAAAAACGATCGGCTTCTAGAAAAGTATAAATCCACATTGACAAGAATTCACGGTGCAAATATATTCAATTGTCTTGCAATGTAAGAAGACAATACTGACCATTGATTGACTAACTCAGCTCGATCGATCACAGGGAACGCCTTCGGCGTAAAAAATAACATAAACCAACTAAAATGTTAGAAAATCTATAACTAGCTATCGCACCTTGTGCAATGGGTACGCTGAAGAGGTGTGAAAGGTCAATTAGGAAAAAAATGATTTATTTTTTGCACAAATTTGTGTAGTAAATAAGATCAATGGATGGATTATTTAGAAAATGATTTTAATATTATTAATATTTATTAATTTATATAAAAATTAGCCAACAAGAAAAAATGATTACAAGGTGTCTTTTGTAATATTATATATCTTATTTTATAATATATATAATTTACTTATATAGTATATTTATTAATAATATATAACTATAATATATAAATAATATATATTGTTAATAATTTTAATAGTAAATATAAGATATATATTATATGTAAATTTATTTATTTAATATATAATAACTATAATATAAAATATATATTATAATTATTAATAATATTTATGATATTTTGGTTATATAGATAATATATAATAAAATAACTGTAATTATTATATATAATATCAATATTATAGTTATGAATGGATATTATGAATAACAATAATAATATAGTATAATATAATATAAAAATATATATTATAAATAATAAATAAGTATAATATGTAATATATTATTAATAATTATTTTATTATAATCGATAAATTTGCTCATTATTAGAATTTTTGTCATAATTTCCATTTTATTTTAAAATCTAAATGTGCTCATTATTAAGATGTTGGTCATAATTTTCATTTAAATAAACATACTCTAAAACCCTTGTTAATAAATAAGATTTATAGTGCAAAATCCAATCCTCGATTAAAAGTATTTACCAAATGACTTTTACCATTCCGATTAAAACAATAAATAAAAATTGTCATGCAATTGGTGGAAATACTTTACATCCTCAACTTTGTAAACAACGTAGACAACCGTGCGCTGTTATATCTTTAGATAATTCAAAATTTTAATAATAAGCAATCAATAAAATATATATATGTTTATCAGAATGGTCAATTTAATAAATTCGTCCACACACCGCTCCTTAGCATTTTAAAGCTCATCAATGAATAACTTAAAAAGTTAAATGTAAAAGTCTCAATTTCAATTTCAACATTGTTGCGTCCCACCTTGCTCTATTAACGCCGTTATAAACTTTTTTTTTATCCCTTTAAATATTTATTATAAAACCCTCGCCGAAACTATATTTTCAGGGTGCGGCTCGCCAAAAAAATATCAGCGAGGAAGAGAAGAAATATAAATCTCCAGCGAGGAAGAAAGGATGCGGTAATGTTAAAACCTAAATGTGCTCATTACGGTCGTAATTTTCAACGAACCGATAGTGGCGGGGAAAGCAGAACTGATAGCGGCGGAAAAGCAGAAAAACACAGCAAAAAATGATGGACGGCTGGTATTCGTTTTAATGTGAACAAAGTTCTATTTTTCGTTTTGGACTGTTCACATGTAAAATGAGCTTGGAAAGTTCATATAAGACACGCCATCGGCGTAAAAATGGAAAATGGGTTAGAAAATGATAAGAAATGTTAAAACAAGATGGGAACTGCTGGTTCGGGTCATTCATAATTCACAGAGCATAGACATAGCAGAAAATAAGAAAGAACAAATGTGGAGTATATGCAGCGTGCACAGAGTGGAGGCATCAACCTATAGATAGGGGAATCATAAGTAGCGTTTAAAAAGACTTAAGAAAATTTATTGTAATCCGACCACCTCAAATAGATGTAAACCATGATAAATAATAATTATAGAACCACTTACAGGTAATTGAACATTCAAAATCAAGGGCATAGATGGACACGGAAGAAGGGTTTCCTGTATGGAAGGCGACAAGGCGAAAGGTGAGTCTAGACGCTCCCTTCTTTTCTCTCGGTCTTGTTAAACAGGTTCGATTTCTATTTGTACTTCCTCTGCTTCCATTTATTGTGTTTTGAACCAAATAATATTGAAATGGGGGCTCAAAATAGAGAAATTAATTTGCATTAATGTAGGCTGGTTTACCAAGTCAAACAATTAAAAACAATCTACATTCAAAATTACGCTGAAAGAAAATTCTCAAGAGTCGATACTTTCAATTCAAGCAATTGTTAGTGTATACAATCTTTGAAAAACCTGCTATAACATAGCTACTTAAGGAGAAGAAAATGTGCCCGTGTTTCTTAAAAAACAAACCCCGCCTGTTTTCAGTGGCCATTGTTTGCATTAATGTTAGCTGGTTTACCATGCCAAACAATCCCTATTCAAAATTATGCTGAAGGAAAAGTCTGATGAGTCGATACTTTCAATTTAAGCAATTATTAGTGTATACAGTCTTTGAAAAAGCTGCTATAACCATTGCCACTGAAGGAGAAGAAAATGTGCCCGTGTTTGTTAAAAACAATCCCGCCTGTTCTCAGTGGCCATTGTTTGTTTTTTAGGATTTCTTGTATATACGGTCTGGTCTTAATGCTCCTCAGCCGTTCATTAATGCAGTTGCTCTCCACCATAGTGCCTGATCACATAGCTCTCACAAGATATATGTTGGTAGCAGAAGGTGTGGGTACAGCAGGGTCGACGGGAGCTGGATCTTCCAGTTTAATTTACACCACAATTGCATGGAGGTCTGCAGCGGCAGTGGTGACAGGATTTCTTTGTTTTGATTTTTTTTTTAAGCTTTAGGTTTAACTGAAAATTATTTAATTTCATTTAGTTTTTAAATTAAAATAATATTAATTTTTAAAACTTTATTAAGTTTAAACGCTTCACTTTTTCTATACGTAAATTAAAGTTAAACTATTAATACTTGATAGTTAATATATGTACAATTAGGTTAGATTATAATTTTTAAATTTTAGTATTTTTAAGTTTATTTAAAATTTAAAATTTGAGTAATTTTAAGTCTTTAAGTTCATTTAAGTTTTAGTGTTTTTAAGTTTATTTAAATTTTAGTATTTTTAAGTCTTAAGTTCATTTAAGTATTTTTAAATTTATTATAGTTGTATATTTTAATTTAATATTTTTTTAATACTGTATCCAGCTGTACCAAACCTGGGAAAAAATCTGCCATACTGGTGTTCCTGAACCCCGAACTTGTACTTGTGCCCATACCTGAACCAGCAACTTAGATTTTCATCTTTAAAATGGGCATTGTGAATGTCAAAATATTTTAGGAGGCATTAATGTAATTTATTTACCAGAGAATTTTGATTATCTTTACTTGAAATTAATGATTTATAAGATATGGCCTTGTTTTACAGCAGAAATGACCAATAATTTAATGTTATTTAGGCATAGGCATTTACTTTAGCAAACTTCTCTAATGGGAAGTGCAAAGTATCCTTTTGGCTCATTTGATTTCCTCCCTGCTTTACAGATGGAACTGCAACTAGATCAAGAGGAAGGAGAAGACAAAGAAAGATCCAAAAGAGTACGGTGTGGCCAAGGATTTGAAAGTATTGAAGATAATAATAATGTTGATTTAGACATATCTGATTCTGAAAAATTTGCCTTAAGTTCCCCCTTTACTGGGAAAATATTTGAAGAAGGCTCTGAAGTGCAAGGCAAAGATTCTTGGAAGGAGGGGAAAGAGATGGATAAATACATGCCAAACAGAAAGGATAAGACCTCTTCTTCATATCTGCTTGGAAGTGCTCACGTTCTGTTTTCACGGTCGTTGGAACCTGTATCCACTTTTGCCTTAAATTAGTTACTGGAATACATTTTGTTTAAAAAGATTTTTCGGTTAAAAAATGCAGATTGACATGATGTGTTTGTACATTTCTGCTATTCTTGAATGCACTGAAATTTAGATTTGGACCATTTGGTTGGTCAAAGCAAGCCATCAACCTTTACATTGTGACTGCATTTTAATTCTATGAATTTCGAACTTGTTTTTTCTTTATATTGTGGAATTTTAACAAAAGTTACAGATAGTATGAGCTAAGGAAATACCAAAATATCATTACTACATTAATTCCACACTGTATGGAACCAGAAGGAAACATACCAAGACTGCAACTTGGCAGCCTCTATCAAAGTACAGATTCAAAAACTCACTAGGCAGTCATCAAAATTGGTTTTTAGTAGATTTATTTAAAATAGATTTGAGGATTCCTTTTGAATGACTGTCTCAACACCTTATCCAGCCAGGAAACGTCAACGAAAGGATCACACTCAGCCAGAGTGGCTTCAGCCTTATGGTCAATGAATTTCACAATATTTCTGTCCTCTCTTTCTTCAGAGCAGCTTCAATCTCAGCAAACTGACCAAGGGCAGCATCAACATTGCAATCCTGAACATCAACAGAATGGAGATCGGTCTACAATTCATCTTTACAGTCAGATGAGTAGAAAAAGTTAGGACACTTCCACATGTTGAGCAATTCACATCAGGAACAATATTAGGGCAAATGATCCTGAGCATCCTAATGCAGAATGATGGTTCCGTGATAGAAAATTTTGAAACTTCTTTGGAAGTGACATGCAAAGCGATAGTAGAGAGAATGGCCACATGATAATAGTCTGTAAGTGACATCCTTTTACCTTGAAAGTCCTCATTGTTGCTTGCCTTCCATAAAAACCACAAATTCTTGGCAGACACAGCAAGCGGTAAACACCTATAAAACTTATTCAGTCACTTACTAGATTAATCAAACCAAACAGAATATCAAACCAAGAAATATAGCACAAATCACCCACCCTTTCAAACAAAACTCCATACATCTTTAGCAAATTTTACAATTAAAAAATAAAAATATGAAGACAACTTTAAGCCACATTGCACAGAAAGCAAGGACCTACTCAAAAACCTAAAGAAGAAAGAGTGGAACCCACAACCAGCTTTCGATGCAGAAACAACCACTTAAAGGAGGACTTCTTAGGTCCAACAACAGAAGACCAAATGTATTCTAGTCTACAATGCCATTTCTTAGGGGACAGGTCAAGACCCCTCTAAGCATTCAATCTATTACAAAGCTCCTGAGAGAAAGCAAGCTTGCCACACAAAGTTATTTGAGGCCTCTATCAAGGGAGGGCCCTCAACTCACTCACATTATCTCAATTATCAGAATTTAATGAAAGGTCAATTTTGGGAGAAGTTTTTAGGACTTAGCCAAAGGGAATAAGTCTTCCTTTGAGATCTAGGAATCTTGAATTCAACTTTATGTCTTCCCAAGAAAGGAGAGTCATTGTTTAAACACATTTGCAAAGCATTGGATACTTTTAGCAAACCGCTATCTAATTGAACAATCTCTCAGAAGAGAAAGTGGAGTGCTATTACAACTCCAAGCAAGATTCCACCAAAGAGATCTAAATCCCTGTCAACTGCTTCCTCCCTTTGAGAAGACTTCATGCCCAACTAGAAGATGTCTCATGACTACTAAGTTTCCCAAATACTGTGAAATACAGGTGAAACAGCTGGCATAACTTTAAAAGATCCAAAGAACAGATCAAGGAGATGGAGCCCCTTTTAGTCCCTCTTTTTTGTAGAAACATGACTAGCACCTTCCAAGTGCTCTAAGTATCCGTTTGACAGCCAAGATAATACCTTGAATCTGAAGATTCTTAAGACCCATATTGCCCAGTCTCTGCAGAAGACAATGCCAGTCATAGGCCACAACATGACTCTTTGTTATTCCCTTTGCCATGAGACCACAAAAAATCCCTAACCATCTTCTAGATTCTCTCAACATGTGATTTACAAAACAACCAAGCGGAGGCAGTGTATAGTTTAAGAAGAAATAACGTTTTGACTCACTTGCACTCTACCAGTAAGGGAAATCAGGTGATGTTGCCATTTGGTAACCTTCTTATCAGTCTTATCAAAGATCCACATCCACATATCATCGAGTGAGGGAGAAAGAGCAAAAGGGATGCTTGAATATCTAACCAGTTCAGAAGGACCACCCTCCTAGTCAAAATCACCAAACCACCTCAGGAGAAATTCAGACCAACTTATGACCAAGGACTTATTAATGAAGTTTTAGATCCAAAAGCAGAAGAATAAAGCCCAAGTCTGAAGTTCAAGAGGGAAAAAATATTCAGGTTAAGAACAGGAACAAACAAGTGTCATCTGTGAACTGAATGTCCAACAACTCTGAATGATCTGACAATCTAATGCCTTTAACCTGGGGACCCTAAGACACCCTTGTTTAATGGATCTTTGCAAAACATAAGGTCGAAACAGGTGCCCATTAACATTGATTTGTGTTGAGGTATCCTTAAACAATATCAGGTATCCTTAAACAATGTCACCACGATTCTATAGAACTGATCCTCTAAACCAAGAACTTTCAACATCATCATAACTCCATTCAATTCTATCATACGCTTTTTCAAAGTCAAGCAGAGCCATAGAGGCATTTTGACCTTAATCCCTATCCCAAGCCAGCCTTTCTCAGCTAGTAATCAGATTATCTAAAATGTATTTGCTTTGAATGAAACCGATTTGAGTACAGGAAATAGTCTTAGAAAAAATATTATGAAGCCTAACAGTCAAAGCCCTAGCCAAAATTTTATATGAAACATAGAGGCATTTTGACCTTAATCCCTATCCCAAGCCATCCTTTCTCAGCTAGTAATCAGATTATCTAAAACGTATCCACTTTGAACAAAACCAATTTTAGTACAGGAAATTGTCTTAGAAAAAATATTATGAAGCCTAGCAGTCAAAGCCCTAGCCAAAATTTTATATGAATCATTAAGGAGAGTTAGAGGTCTCCAATTTTTGATTTGATATTTATCCCCATCCTCAGGAATGAGCTTGATGATACCTCTGTTTATATCTTCACTAAGAAGTAGGCAATGAACGATGCTAGGAGATTTGTCCTCTTTCAACCTATCAATCACCAAGTCAGTTTCCTCAGTAGAAATATGAGCTTCAAGAGCACTAGCATCCTTCTCAGACAACTTACAATGCACATTTCTATTACAGAAATCATGTCTGTTAGAGACTTTCTCAGCACTATTCAAAGAGAAAAATTACCATATAGAAGGGGAAGAAGATCCTTCTCATCTCCTCAGGTTCTATACAAAGATTTCCACCAACCTCAATGACATAAATTTTCTCCCTAACGTGGTTAGCCTTTTTCACCATTCTTAAGCCAAGTCAATCAAATTTCTATAACCTACAGCTTCAAAACAAATAGCTCCAGGAAAATCTTCCTCAGATTTAACAGAAATCAAAACATGTGTATATAAGTAAGAGCACATCTATTATTTTCCACTTTTAAACATGGGGAAGCAAAAACCCTTTTCTGCATGTAGAAATTCTGCAGTGGAGTCCACTGAGGAGTGGTATGAGTCACCAGATTGAGGGGAATAAGAACAGGGAACCAAGAGAAGGCTCGAAAAATAGACCTACTCATACTCCAAAATAGTCAGGTCAAAATCCCTCTTCTGTATGTAAACTTTTAAAAACAACCAGGAATAAGCCCTTTTGAACCATTCTGCAAAAAGTGATATATATCCACAGTTTTCTTGCCACAGTGTTAATTTTATGATCAGAAATGAAATAAGCAGAAATACAGAATTATGAACAATACGACACAGCAAATACCCTGGGAAAACCCTCCTTCTTGAGGGAGAAAAACCCAGCCACAAATATATCACTTATATACTGAATGAAGAAGCAGGAATCTGCTTTACAACTTGGCCAAACACTAGGCCAATCTGATGCAATCAAGATAGCACCTCTCTAGATGTGAATTTACAAGCAATAATGACTTCTCCTTAATATCGATCTCCTTGGAGCAAAATGACGATCTGCTGAAGGTATGCGAACTTGTCTTGAATTAATTGAATTACCAAATGAGAGGGAGTCGCCTTGAATATATACACATTGAGGTGTCTTTTCATGAAGAGTCGGCCTCTTACACAAGAGAGACGACTTTACAAAAGGAGGCGACTTTTTGTTGAGTCGGCTTCAATAAAATAAAATATAAATTATTATTTTAAATGAGTCGACTCTTCACTTGGGTCGGCCACAAATAAATAAGTAGCAAGTCCGACTTGCTTTATTTATTCGTTTAATATTTATTATTTAAATCGGGTGAAGGATAACAGTCGCCGCTATAACATCAACACTCCCTCTTAGCTAGGGAGGTATCCTTCCGGGATATCCATGTCATGGAGTCTCTCAACATGACACCCACAATGGCTACACCCATTTGTGGAAAAGAGTTCATCACGGATTAACGTGATATCATCATGGAGTCACTCAACATGATGTCCACCATGGCTACTCCCATGTGTGGAAAGGAACATGTGCACAAGTGCCCATCACTGAGTCACTCAACGTGATGTCATCATGGTGTCTCTCAACATGATGTCCACCATGGCTACTCCCATGTGTGGAAAAAACACAAGTACAAAGGATTCATCACAGAGTCTCTCAACGTGATGTTGTCATGGAGTCTCTCAACATGACATCCACCAAGGCTACTCCCATGTGTGGAAAGAACCACATCTCCGTCTCAGAGATGGACAAGGGCTTTCACCTCATGTTTCTCCGTCTCAGAGAAATATGCATTATAGCAAATATTACTGGTGCTGAGTCTCCCTCTCAGCAAGGGCGACATTCTCCACTACTCCAAGCTTGTCTCGAAAATATGGAAACTTCACTCTGGCAAGGGGCTTGGTGAGAATATCAACCGTCTGATCATCAGTGCAAATGTACTTGAGTTGAATTGCTTTCCTTAGCACCATATCTCTGATATAATGATACTTGATCTCCACATGTTTAGTCCTATCATGAAACACTGGATTGATAGAGAGCTTCACACAACTTTGATTGTCACAATGAATCACAGTCGGCTCCAATGTTTGACCAAACAATCCTGCAATGAGCTTTTGAAGCCACACTGCTTCTCGAGCTGCTACACATGCTGCAATATATTCAGCCTCTGCAATGCTTAGTGCCATAGAAGTCTGCTTCCAATGTTTGACCAAACAATCCTGCAATGAGCTTTTGAAGCCACACTGCTTCTCGAGCTGCTACACATGCTGCAATATATTCAGCCTCTGCAATGGTTAGTACCATAGAAGTCTGATAGAGAGCTTCACACAACTTTGATTGTCATAATGAATCACAGTCGGCTCCAATGTTTGACCAAACAATCCTGCAATGAGCTTTTGAAGCCACACTGCTTCTCGAGCTGCTACACATGCTGCAATATATTCAGCCTCTGCAATGCTTAGTGCCATAGAAGTCTGCTTCCTGCTACACCAAGAAATCATGGCAGACCCCAAACTGAAACAACATCTAGAAGTGTTCTTCCTATTAGTTACACTCTCGGCCCAACTTTGATTGTCACAATGAATCACAGTCGGCTCCAATGTTTGACCAAACAATCCTGCAATGAGCTTTTGAAGCCACACTGCTTCTCGAGTTGCTACACATGCTGCAATATATTCAGCCTCTGCAGTGCTTAGTGCCATAGAAGTCTACTTCCTGCTACACCAAGAAATCATGGTAGACCCCAAATTGAAGCCACACTGCTTCTCGAGCTGCTACACATGTTGCAATATATTCAGCGTCTGCAGTGCTTAGTGCCATAGAAGTCTGCTTCTTGCTACACCAAGAAATCATGGCAGACCCCAAATTGAAGCCACACTGCTTCTCGAGCTGTTACACATGCTGCAATATATTCAGCCTCTGCAGTGCTTAGTGCCATAGAAGTTTGCTTCTTGCTACACCAAGAAATCATGGCAGACCCCAAACTGAAAAAACATCCAGAAGTGCTCTTCCTATTAGTTACACTCTCGGCCCAATCAGAATCAGTGTAGCCTTGTAACTTCAGATCTTCACAAGAAGTATATCTCAAGCCATATCCCACTGTGCCACACAAGTATCTCAAGATATGCTTTGCTGCAACTAGATGAATTTGTCTTGGTTCACACATGAACTGACTGAGAGCGCTCATCACATAACAAATGTCTGGTCTAGTATTGACTAGATACATCAATGACCCAATCAACTGTCTGTACAGGGTGGGATCCACCAAATCTGAACTAGCTGCAGAGGCACTCAACTTCTTCATGTTTGTCTCCATAGGTGTAAACATGGACTTGCAATCCATCATCCCAAATCTCTTCAAGATATCTATGGTGTATTTCCCTTGACTTAGAATAATCTCATTGGGTCTTTGCCACACTTCCAGTCCTAGGAAGTAATGCATAAGACCGAGATCCTTCATTTCAAACTCGGAGGCTAACTCTTTCTTGCATTTGACAATGAGATATTTTGCTCTAGTAAGAAATAAATCATCAACATAAAGAACCAATATTAAAGCTTCACCATCAATTACCTTGAAGTAAAGATTGGAATATCGATCAATCCTTTCATACCATGCACAAGGTGCTTGCTTAAGGCCATACAATGCCTTCTTTAGTCTGCATACATGAGACTCCTTCCCATGAATCACAAAGCCATTTGGTTGCTCAATGTACACTTCTTCTTCAATCACACCATTAAGAAATGCAGTCTTTATGTCCATTTGATATAGCTTCCAACCTTTAGCTGATGCAATAGCAATAATAGTCCTGATAGATGTATATTGAGCAACAGGAGCAAATGTCTCCTCATAATCTATTCCCTCCTTCTGAGAGAATCCTCTTGCCACAAATCTTGCTTTGTACTTCTCAATGCTCCCATTAGTTGCATGCTTGATCTTGAAGAGCCACTTGGAAGATACAACTGATTTTCCTTCAGGTCTTGGTACAACATCCCAAACATCATTCTTGATGATAGACTAATATTCTTCTGTCATAGAATCTCTCCACACCTACTGATTGGATGCCTCCTCAAAACTGGAAGGCTCAGATTCAATGATGTGACTCATCAATGCCACATAGCCTGGAAACTTATGTGGTCTTTTGCTTTCTCTAAAGGTGACACGAGGAGCTGCATTCTTTTCTGCCTCTTGCATAGTTTGTCTAGCCCATAGAGGTCTCTTTCGACCTATAGCAATATCACTTGGCCCATCAGTTGGTTCTATGGGATCAATTGGATCAATAGTCTCTTCTGGTTCAGTAGACTCCCTCTGAATCTCAGGAGTATGATCAGGAGAAATGTCCATATCTTGAGGTGTCTCCTGTTCTTCATTGTCTATCTCCATGTAAGACCCTTTAGATATTTTGAAGGATATTTCCTCTTCAAAATGTACATCCCTGCTGATCTCAATCTGTTTCTGCCCTGGAATATAAATCCTATAGGCCTTTGAAGTCTCATTGTAACCCACAAATATTCCTTTCTTTCCTGATGGTTCTAGTTTAGATCTATTGTCTTTAGGCACATGAATATAAATAGGACAACCAAAAATTCTTAAATGACTAACCTCAGGTTTCACACCTATGAAGGCCTCTTCAGGAGTCATGTTTTCCAATATTCGATGAGGTCTTCAGTTCTGAACATACATTGCAGTTTTGGAAGCTTCTACCCAAAGGAAGGTCTGTAGGTCTTGATCATGAATCATAGCTTTGGCTGCCTCCACTATGGATCTATTCTTTCTTTCGGCAACTCCATTTTGCTGAGGGTTGTATGGAACACAAAACTCCCTCTTGATCCCTGCCTCAATGCAAAAATTACGGAAACCTCCAGAAGTGTATTCTCCTCCATTATCAGATCTCAGAATCTTGATCCTTTTCTCGGATATGTTTTCAACTTGAGCCTTGAATTCTTTGAATCTATCAAGTACTTCTTCAGACTCCTTAGACTTCAAAAAATAAATCCAAGTCTTTCGAGAATAGTCATCAATGAAAATCACATAATTCCAGAATCCACTCAAGGATGCCACAGACATTGGACCACATAAATCAGAATGAACAAGATCTAGAATTCCTTTTGATCTACTTTCACTACTATGAAAAGGACCCTTAATATTCTTACCTAGTGCACATCCTTTGCAAATGCCATCGTGCTCCAGATTGAGCTTCGGTAGACTAGTAACCATCTTCTCCATAGATGGAAGAGCTCTGAAGTGTAGGTGAGAAAGTCTCCTATGCCATAGCTCACTCGAACTGGTAGAGTCATGCAATAATGCTTGAATTGGACAAATAGAGAGTCTCTATAGGCTCTCTTGACGAACACCAATCACACCAGCTGTTTTGATGCTAGAGTTCTTAGGCCAAGCAAGAACTTTCCCTTCAGAGAAGGCAACCTGATATCCTTTGTCCTCCAATGTTGAAATGGAGACAAGATTTCTTTTGATTCTTGGTAGAAATAGAACATCACCCAAATGAAGAGGGATGCCAGAATCTAGATGAAGAGAGGTGGTCCCAACTCCTTTTACGGAGTAACAAGCATCATCTCCGATTATCACTTGTAAGTTGGTTTCTCTTTCTACCAAGTCTGAAAGATGCTCTCGACATCCTGTAATGTGTCGTGAAGCACCACTATCAATCAACCAAGTATTACTGTCGGTTGGAACATTGCTTGAAAGAGCGGAGATGAATAGAAAACCCCTTGAGTTGTCACTAGATTCCTTTTGAGGTGACATAGTATCAACATGTGCAGTAGAAGCATGTTGCTTTGATCTTGTTAAACAATCTCGAGCATATTGACCATACTAGTCACATCTGAAACATTGAATGTGAGAGAGATCCTTCTTCTTCTTTGGTTCAGGAGCAGAATCTGATTTTCTGTCTCTATTCCTCTTTAAATTGCCTTTTCTCCTTTCTCTTCCTTTCCTTTTGGAAGTTTGAGCAGCAAGGACATGATTTTCTTCATTATGAGAGCTTCGACCATTCCCTCTTGCTGCCAACCTGGATTCCTCTTGAATGCAATCAGCTCTAAGACGATCAAACTTGGGCAATTTAGATCTTCCACTAATGCTTTTGATAAAGGGCTCCCAAGATTGAGGAACACCATTCAAAGCCAACATAACCAGATCTCTATCTTCAACTATATCTCCAATGGCGCATAGCTGATCTCTCAACTCAGTAATCTTCATGAAGAAGGAGATGACTGAATCTCCTTTAGCCATTTTTATATGATGGAGTTGTTGTCTCAAGGCAAGAGCTTTGCTGGTATTGTTGATCTCATACAATCGTTGTAGAGTCTTGAACATTTCTTTGGCTGTCTTCATCTTGGAGATGATTGGTGCAAGATGATCCTTCACGAAGTCTATTAAGATCTTTCTAGCTTTTGTGCCATTCTTCTTCCATTGAACTTTCTCAGTATCATCGGATGGCTCGGGCACATCATTCTCCACAAAGTCAAGAAGATCATTTTCTTCAAGTGCAATAAGAACTTTGAATTTCCATGAGGTGAAGTTCGACGCACCATCAAGTCTATCTTCAACCTTGACTCCATTCACCATTTTCGATGCTTGGATAGACTCTCTTAGATGAGAAGAAGAGAAGAAGACTTTGCTGCTTAAAGCAAATCTGATCCGATCTTGCTTAAACCCGCTTTGATACCATGTTAATTTTATGATCAGAAATGAAATAAGCAGAAATACAGAATTATGAACAATACGACACAACAAATACCCTGGGAAAACCCTCCTTCTTGAGGGAGAAAAACCCAGCTACAAATATATCACTTATATATTGAATGAAGAAGTAGAAATCTGCCTTACAACTTGGCCAAACACTAGGCCAATCTGATGCAATCAAGATAGCACCTCTCTAGATGCGAATTTACAAGCAATAATGACTTCTCCTTAATACCGATCTCCTTGAAGCAAAATGACGATCTGCTGAAAGTATGCGAACTTGTCTTGAATTAATTGAATTACCAAATGAGAGGGAGTCGCCTTGAATATATACACATTGAGGTGTCTTTTCATGAAGAGTCGGCCTCTTACACAAGAGAGACGACTTTACAAAAGGAGGCGACTTTTTGTTGAGTCGGCTTCAATAAAATAAAATATAAATTATATTTAAATGAGGCGACTCTTCACCTGGGTCGGCCACAAATAAATAAGTAGCAAGTCCGACTTTCTTTATTTATTTGTTTAATATTTATTATTTAATTCGGGTGAAGGATAACACCCATCGCTGTAACATCAACACACAAAAGCTAACTAGACATTAAAAAAAATCCTAGAAGGAAAGGATTCTTTATTTAATGAAACAAAGAAAATGGATACATATATTTAAATTTATCCTCTGCCTTCTTAACAATATCCACCAGGATGAACAAGCAGAGTTATCAGAATTAAAGAAAGGCACTTACCATTTCTTGTTTTTCCTCCCTCTGCATGGCTTCCTTTGCCACGTTCAACAAGCTTCCCTCCATTATCTTCCACTGTTGTATTATTCCCCTGTGCCTAAGATAGACAATTCTTCACCATACATGGCTCGCTTAAATGATTTCCTGCTTCCCTTCACCTTTGCAGCTTTCTTACTGCCCAAGCAATTAATAGTTTTCTTGCCCATACTCTCAATAACAACACCACTGCCTTCACTCTCACCTTCTCCATCACCTTTGTAAGCGGTTCATCAAACATCAGCTAAAATCAAATTCAAACTAAGCTTTCAGGAGCTTTTTAATATGGGGCAACAAATGAATGCAACTTGTGGACCAAAAATGAAACCACTGGTCAAGAAAAAATACAACAAAAGAAAACAAAAAAAGTGAGCAACAAGTACCCCTAAAACACATAACAAACACCCTAGACACAAAACCGATAAGACCAAGGATGCAAAGGGCACCAAGAGTACTGATTTGCACAAGGAAGGAGGAGAGTTGAGCTTTCATGGAGGATGACTGTTGGTCTTCCCAAATGTAAGAACCCTTGTTCTGTCTGATCATAAACTTCTGACTTTTGCCTCAAGGGATTTTCACAAACACCTTTTTCTTACAGCCTCAGCTTTGCTGGTATTGAGTTTCAGTTTGCTTTGAGTGGGTTTTGATGTATGCAAATGTAATTAGAATGCCTTTGAAATGATGCTAAACAACTATTCAATGAATAGAAATGGTATGCAATATTTTTTTTGTATTTTTCTATGTATGAATATGACTGAAAATGACATCTACAGCAACTAGGCAATTTAACAAACACTTGTTATGCATCTACAGCCAAGTACAAATAGACAAATAACTGGTTTGCAACTCCTTCTTCTTATTATGATGCATAGGCTGAGTATAAACTGATTACAATGAGTTGCCAAGACTCTTGGCTTATCACATGCAACATACAATGTACTATATGGCAGCGCTTCTTACAATCATATATAATAATCCAAAGTAAGCTAAATATCATGAAAGAACCTGGAGTATGTGTGCGCCTATGCTTGATGAAGTTGTGGCAGCCTTGGAACGCCAAAGAAAGTCCTCTCCAATGGCAAATCGTCAATACAACTTCAAAAACACCTTCAATCTGCTAATGTTCGTTGAACCTTGCTGCAGTTATATCTTTCTGATTTTCGGAACTTAAACCCTATCAAAATGTGCATATACATCCACAAATATACCCCCAACAGTGATATAGAAATCAGGTTCGATAAATCTGCATTAGAGAACTCTAGATATTTGCTCAAACCCTTGAAAATGCAACTCAGAAAGATAAATCACTGTAGCAGCACTGTAGGATGGGTACTATTCACGTCACTGTAGCTCGGGTACTATTCATGTCACTGTAGCAGCAGATCGATAACTTCTGATTTTTCTTCTCCAATGATGGTTATTTCAACAATCTAAAATCTGCTCTTCAAACCCTTGTAAACTTCTCAAATTTTTCACCAGTGAAGCTCAATGTTGACTCCTGGATGAAGCCAATCCACGGGCAACCCTTCAGAAGATCTTTCACAACTTTAGTTATGCCAATCAATGAGAGTTTTTGTTCCCAATGATCAATAAATGTAGAAATTGTAGAAACCCTAGGTTTCTTCGTCTCCACAACAACGTTCTTCATAATCAAATATCAAATCCTTGATGATCAATAATAGCTTGGTTGATCCCTTTATATAATTTTCACCAAGGAGATGTCGACCCTCTAGAGGATTCTTTTCCATCATTAAATAATATTAAATGTGCATTTAATAACTTTATTAATAATTCCTCAAAGCGGGCACCCAAAATAATTATTCATTAAATGCACTTTAAGTCATTAAATGGCCCCTCTAGATATAAAGTTATAATATAACTTTATAATATACTTTTAATGATTAATTATTACTAAAGTCACCTTTAGTAATAATTAAATAATATAACTTGCACATTACTCCTTATTTCGCTTGGCCAACTGAATACTGGGATCAACACTGAACTCACCACATGCTGAGGTGCCTTACTATAAATAGAAACGCTGGAATCTCATGACCTGTTGACTTACTATAAATAGTAAGTGTGTGAAACTGAGTCCTAAATCACCAAACGAAGGCCAACCTGAACCAAACTCTACTCTGGAAGAAAAAACGACCAGATAACTGCCAAACAAGACCCTCTGAACAACTCCATTAGCTTACGAGGGTTAAATGTAGGCTAATCCTCCAACTCTAATGCTCGCAAAAATGGTGACATTACAGTCCGCCCTCCCTGAAATTGCTTGTCCCCAAGCAATCTCTACTGCAAAGAAACACCATTCCATCGGAGGTCCCATAGAAGAATGTGTAATGTCCCACACATGAACACAAATGTTGCAGCACTAGCATAAGCTCAACTGTGCAAAGAGAGACAACAAACCAGTTTTTCGATCCATGCACACTAAAATTGTGCATCAAACTCAACTCATGTACATGTGAACCAAATGCGAGGCTGCGAGGAATCCACACCATGTACATGCCACAAAACTCACTAATGAACTCTGACTGGAACCCTGATGCACACAAAGGATCCCACCGCACACTGGAAAGTGTCCAACAAAATATACCTGGATCCCAAATCCAGAATAGAAGTCTGCCAGGAATAACACTCTCAAACTTCCGTTGCTCAACTCTAATCTCAACTTTATCATGCTGAAAATGGTGAAGCCAACCAATGGAACCCATCTAAACTACAGTGCTAACTCTGTCACCACCTGGATCCCAATATAAATGGTATTCACATCCATCCATCATAAGGAAGTAAGAATATCTGGAAGCATTTGCTACGCCACATCTCTCCACAACCTTCGCTAAACTCTCATGGATGTGATATCCAACCGTGCCATCATGCCCGTTGCCACAACAACCTCTAGGAAGCCTTGTCTCCCATTGAAACCCAGAAGTAGCAAACTCTGTCAGATACACGCTAGCATGATGGTAATCCATCCTCTGATTCTGCAAGTAATCCCCTGCAAAAAACTGCGTCGAGTACTTGCAGCCTCTTGTCTCATCTTCTGAAGACGGTAACTCCGAGCACATAAATGATTTGCTTCCCCCGACTGCGCTAAGAAAACCATTATGCACAATAATTGTGCATCGAATACAAGTCATGTACAGGTTGATCAAAGGCAAAACTGTAAACACTCCTCATCATGTACACATTGTAAAACTCCTCTGTGAGCCCTGTTTGGAATCCTGATGCACCGGAAAGATCCCAAATATTGTGATTATCGTTCGATCCTGAACTAGTATCAGGAGAGTGATTGGCTTCCAACTTGAAGAGTGGATTATCATAAATCAAACCACCATCAAACTCAAATAATGGATTATTCACAAACTGCACAATCACTCCATGCTGATCTGAATCATCCATCTCTGAATCCCTAGAACAATAAATTGAATCGTACTCCTGAATTGGCTCAACAAACTGCTGATCATAATTAACTGCATGGGATGAAATGACTCATTTGTTTCCAGGAGAGGGAAACAAATCAACATAAGAACCAATCTCCCAACTAGATGATACTCTGCATATCTCCTATGGAGAAGATGTGGTAGTGTCATGAGTTGTCATACAACTCCGTGGTGAATTAACTACTATGTCACAAGAGCTATCAATAATCTGCCCTGCATCACCTGACATGGGACTAACCTCAAGAGACCCTGGTGCAACACGTGGTTCCCTGCAACTCTCAACCAATGCACTCATTCCATCTGTATCAATTGCACTCGTAACCGTGATGGATGTAACCACATCCTCAACCTGCTCACAACCACAATCCGTGGATACATGCTCCTCACCAACTGCTGACTTATCACATTTTAAACCAAACTCATCATAGAGACTTTTGGATACTTCACTTGTAGATACACTAAGTCTCTCATTTTTGTTTCGTGATGAGGTTTGTCTTGAAATGAAATCTTCATACTGCTGCAAGCTACGAGCTAATTTTCGTTGTGAAAGAATAAGTGTTCACTGAAGATCATTCGAGATGTCTTCCGTCTGTTTCTCCAAACTAGGCTTCTTCTTCTTTGATGGTGAGGCGGGAAGGAAAGTGGGCAACAATCTTCCATCCTTAATTCTACACCTGCTATAGGTAGCCATTTCCAACTGAGTTCTGCTAACATGCAACCATCTAGGTGTTCACCAAACTGACATGCAATAATGAATCACCAATAGGATGGCAGGATTCTTGCTCTTATACCACTGTAAGAACCCTTGTTCTGTCTGATCATAAACTTCTGACTTTTGCCTCAAGGGATTTTCACAAACACCTTTTTCTTACAGCCTCAGCCTTGCTGGTATTGAGTTTCAGTTTGCTTTGAGTGGGTTTTGATGTATGCAAATGTAACTAGAATGCCTTTGAAAGGATGCTAAACAACTATTCAATGAATAGAAATGGTATGCGATATTTTTTGTATTTTTCTATGTATGAATATGACTGAAAATGACATCTACAGCAACTAGGCAATTTAACAAACACTTGTCATGCATCTACAGCCAAGTAAAAATAGACAAATAACTGCTTTGCAACTCCTTATTATAATGCATAGGCTGAGTATAAACTGATTACAATGAGTTGCCAAGACTCTTGGCTTATCACATGCAACATACAATGTACTATATGGCAGCGCCTCTTACAATCATATATAATAATCCAAATTAAGCTAAATATCATGAAAGAACCTGGAGTATGTGTGCGCCTATGCTTGATGAAGTTGTGGCAGCCTTGGAACACCAAAGAAAGTCCTCTCCAATAGCAAATCGTCAATACAACTTCAAAAACACCTTCAATCTGCTAATGTTCGTTGAACCTTGCTGCAGTTATATCTTTCTGATTTTCTGAACTTAAACCCTATCAAAACGTGCATATACATCCACAAATATACTCCCAGCAGTGATATAGAAATCAGGTTTGATAAATCTGCATTAGAGAACTCTAGATATTTGCTCAAACCCTTGAAAATGCAACTCAAAAAAATAAATCACTGTAGCGGCACTGTAGCACGGGTACTATTCACGCCACTGTAGCACAGGTACTATTCATGTGGGTACTATTCACGTCACTGTAGCAGCAAAACAATAACTTCTGATTTTTCTTCTCCAGTGATGGTTATTTCAACAATCTAAAATCTGCTCTTCAAATTCTTGTAAACTTTTCAAATCTTTCACCAGTAAAGCTCAATGTTGACTCCTGGATGAAGCCAATCCACGGGCAACCCTTCGGAAGATCTTTCACAACCTTAGCAGCAGAACAATAACTTCTGATTTTTCTTCTCCAGTGATGGTTATTTCAACAATCTAAAATCTGCTCTTCAAATTCTTGTAAACTTTTCAAATCTTTCACCAGTAAAGCTCAATGTTGACTCCTGGATGAAGCCAATCCATGGGCAACCCTTCGGAAGATCTTTCACAACCTCAATTATGCCAATCAATGAGAGTTTTCGTTCCCAATGATCAATAAATGTAGAAATTGCAGAAACCCTAGGTTTCTTTGTCTCCACAACAATGTTCTTCAAAATCAAATATCAAATCTTCAATGATCAATAATAGCTTGGTTGATCCCTTTATATAATTTTCACCAAGGAGAGGTCGACCCTCTAGAAGATTCTTTTCCATTATTAAATAATATTAAATGTGCATTTAATAACTTTATTAATAATTCCTCAAAGTGGGCGCCCAAAATAATTATTCATTAAATGCACTTTAAGTCATTAAATGGCCCCTTTAGATATAAAGTTATAATATAACTTTATAATATACTTTTAATGATTAATTATTACTAAAGTCACCTTTAATAATAATTAAATAATATAACTTGCACATTACTCCTTATTTCGCCTGGCCAACTGAATACTGGGATCAATGCTGAACTCACCACATGCTCGAGTGCCTTACTATAAATAGAAATGCCGGACTCTCATGACATGCTGACTTACTATAAATAGTAAGAGTGTCAAACTGAGTCCTAAATCACCAAACGAAGGCCAACCTGAACTAATCTTTGTTGTGGAGGAAAAAACAACCAGATAACTGCCAAACAGGACCCTTTGAACAACTCCATTAGCCTACGAGGGTCAAATGATAGGCTAATCCTCCAACTCTGATGCTCGCGAAAATGGGGACATTACACCAAACCAGCTCAAGGCCACTCTCCATTCTCTCCATAGTGGGAAAACAAACTTCTCTTGTTTAATTACTAGTACAACTGACTATAAAAATTTCTAAATATGAAGTAGAAATGATTGGGCATTGGAGCAACGGGTGATAATCCCACATGACAGAATTTAATTTATAAAATTGTTGAGCCCATTGAACTACATTTTGATTACTTTCACAAATGCATTAGTAATATTGTTTGCCTTCTCAAGGATAGAGTCCCCTAGGGTTCTTTTCCATTCCTCTCTTTATGTTGGATGTCTAATAAACGTTTTTGTTTGCTTTGGGTAATGTATTGTTTAGACTTCAGATATCTGAATGGGCATGTCTTCATCATACTTGAATGGAAATTCTATTGCAAGTGACAGTGACCTTTTGATCTGTGTTAAAACTGTTGTGGAACTAAACATAAAATTTATAGTGATGCTATTATTTGATTAAGTATGATGCTCTCTGACTTGTTGGATTGCTAGCTGCTGGCTTGTAATCACCACAATTGATATGGATTTAAGTAATTAAGATTTAAGTTGATTAATCAGTTTTCAGAGTCTTTAAGTTTAATGCATGATATTTATGTAAGATGAACGATTTGGTCTTATGTTAGATAGCCTGGCTTGTTCTTTTCCTCACACTTAAGATGCATTCTGTTTTATTGTTTTCTTCTTAATTGTTACACAAATAATATTTGGATGCTGCTGTACAAATGATAGGAAAGGAACCTCCTACATATTTTGTGTTGAATTGTTTACTTTGTATGCTTTTTGTTGACTTATTTGTTGCATGTTCAATTCGTATCTTTTAATCGACATTTAGCTTCTAATTAATATGTGGCCATTTGTATTTCTGTACGATGAATTGGTTTCTTGACTTGTCCCAGGAGGAATCAAGATACATTGATGGAAGTGAGTTCTTATTGATACAAGATAATGAGAGAAAAGAAAAGAGTTCATTGTCAGAACAAGAAGTTTTTGGTATGGTTCCTGCTTACTTTGCATTTCTTTTTGATGTAAAAAATCTCAAATAATCAACCTTAGGGAGACTTGTTTAATCTTGTGTGTTTTGTATTTTCTTCTGCACAGGGAGGGATGTTGTACAGTCTGTATGGGATGCTTGGCAACGGATGGATGAAGAAGCTATAGATAATATTTTAGTGACAGCCTGCGAAGAAATTCTGAAAACTCCATTTAGTCCGAATCAGTATCACTGCATAAACTTTGCATATATCTCAAAAAAGATGCCAGAAGCATTTAGCTTACCAAAAGTGTACAAGGTAGTCAAATTTTCTAAACCAAAGGAGTGTCATATATTTTGCACTCAATTTCCACTTCTTTTGTCTGATAGCTCTTATTGGAGTTTTTTTTCTTAAATTTTCTAAAGATGATTACACTATCTAGAGTATCATGGCAAACAATAATATCAACATTCTTATAAATCTGATGTAGAAAACACTTATGAATATTCTATAGTAAATCTAACATATAGAACTAATCAAAATGGACCCCAGTAGGATAAAAAAAAGCACCAAATTAACTTCCAACCATTTCTTTTATCTTTCTATCAAATTACTATTTCCCATTGGAAGCTGACAATATAGAGGTTACTCATTTTTTCTTAAGAGGTGTAAATGTAATCAAATCTTTCTATAAATGGGATCCTAAAACACTAAGATAACACTAAGGTCAAGAAAATCTGTACAAGAAAATTTCTAAGACAAATTATATTTATCCTATAAGATCAGATTTGCGATTTCCAGATTTCGATTTCCAGATATAAGCTTCTATTGAATGTGCTGATTGCAGAACATTGTCCGATTTCTATGTTTGCATATCAAATGAGGAACCACCATAAATAAGGGAAGAGTCCGCCCCTAAGAGGCGCGCCTCATGAGAGGACGTGTCGAGTGGAGACACGTCCACTCATGGGATGCGTCCTTTAGGGTGCGGGCTGTTTAACAGAGTTGTTTATCACTTGCTATGTATACATTAACACGTATACACCCTTCTACAAGATGGTGGATCCTTTTAAGAGAATTCCGATTTATATTAACATCTTTAATATTTCGATTTATATTTGATATTTCAATTTTATACACATTATAATTTCAAATTTACTTATCTCAGAAATATAAGTATGAATAGCAATCTGATCTAATATAAATGAAGATGATGCCTTAGGCAATCAACATTTATATCAGACCTAAGCTATCATTCATCAACAAGAGGCCACAGGATCATGTGCATGTTGCTCTGTCAAATTATCCCTGTCAGAACTCTTCCAACATGAAACTGAATTTATATTGACTGTTTGTCTTTCTAGTTCATTTGAATTGAGTCCTTTACTCTTTGGTATAAAGAAATAGAGAGAAAAATATATTCTAATTACAGATAGATCCTTCACAACAATGTTCAGGTTCTACCTATATTTATTATTAGCACTTATAAGTACTCTATTCTGGCCTCTATATGCAATTATTATTACAGAAGCAGCATTGTTTACAATAAGTTGCCAACATTGGTCATTGCCCATCTCCAACTGAATAGAACCTGCAGAATGGCCACAGACAAGATGAGTTGAAGTACAAAGTCATAAGGCTTCTCTCCTTGACTTCAAGAACATTATTCAATGTACTCCCTTGAAGAAGACCAAGATTGGGGATCAAAAATAAAGTATGAAGGATTCTTGGGTGGTCCTGCATGATTAAAAAATCCAGAGTCAGGCTTGTAAGCAACAATCAAGTATGGATGAAAGTAAGTGCAATAGTATTGATTAAAATGTATGGTTTCTGGATACTCGTGCATTCAAGCATGTCATACAACATGGATTTTCTTAAAACCTGGAATGAAGATGTAGAAGGTAAAATGGTCCTCATTATAGTTGAATCCTAGCCTATCATGGTCATGAATGTTATATCAGTATATTAAATCTTTGCATAACTGACTGAAAGAGTTTACCAACGCATCAGACGATATGAAGCTGAGGGATGCAGTGGAAAGAGGAGAGCAAAGGATTACAAAGACAAAAACAGAGCTGCTTTCATTCCATTAAAGAGTAATTAGTCATTATATCTTCCCATTCCAGATTTTTATTGACAAATGAAGATAAGGTTTACTGCAGGTTTTCAACAGATTTCCAGCAGGTGTTCATTGTTGGAGGCGCCTTTGAAACTGATTGTAGGTTTCCATCAACATACCAGCATTGTCTTCCATCCTCAAACACCTATGACAGACTTTTGTCAGATTTCTGATTATTCAATCGGCAGTAAGCATCAGTTTTTCAGACTTGTAGGGTTTTTTAAGGTCTAATTTCTGTAAAAGGAGGACTATATGATGGTTTTCAGCATTGGCACTCTGTGTTCCATAATTCCTCATGCCCCAGGGTTTCACAACACTCAATTTGCAGATTTGTATAAGGTTGCTAGGATTTGAAGGATTTCATTATCAAAAATCACTTATGAATCATGGAAGCTCCATCCAGGTCTATTGTGCAAATAACTGAAGGTCAGCGACACAGAGCTAGGGCATGTGAACATATAAGAGGTTGATTTGGAGGATAGGATCAAGAGTGGCAACAAAATCACCAAGAGGTTGTAAGTTAGTGGGCTCATCGAAGCCACTTCTTTTCCTATTTCTGCTCACAGTCAAGAATTTGTAATTGCTTGCACCAAGTATTATGAGCCCGAGAAGAGCGAAATCTGTACAGTAAGTGATCGTGTCCTTGCTAAGTTTGATGTTGATTCCATGGAAATGCTTTCAATTTGTTGCCATATGACGTGTGCAAGACATAAACCTCAAAAAGTGAGGAAATATGGAACAAACACCTTCAAGAGTGTCAAAAAATAACTTGGAAGAGATTGGTTGAAGGAAGCTAAGTGGTTGAAAGGCTTTACAAAGTTGAAAAGAAGGAATGAATTCAATGACGAGTTCTCTTTGATGATCACTTTGCTAAAGTGAATAATTGGGCAAGAAGCAAGATTAGTCAAACCTTGGATGTTCTTCATCACAAGCTCCATTTGAGAGGGCAAAATCCACTTTTGCTGGGGTTTTTTGATCAGTGGTTGTATTCACAAGTAGTTGTCAGAGTTTGAGAAAACCTGCAAATTGCACATGGTGTCCTATTTGGTCTATTCCATGGCAAAGACCAGATCCTTTTTTGTTGACTAGAGTGTCAAGGTTCAATACTACACAAGTCTATAGATACCTACCTCCATTAGAGGACTATGAATTACTAAAATAGTACTGTAGGTGAATGATGCATTCTTGATGCATTTGGTGAGGAAGATGAATGAGCAGTATCACATCATGGTTTCAGAGCAAGCAGGGTAGTGATTTTTGAGTGGACTGATTGGTTTATACAGTTTCCAACATTTTCCTTACATGGTTCTGAAATACCCCAGTCATCACAATGGAGTATTGTAGTCAAATTTCTAAGGTACAATTCTTCTTTAGAGAAGAGAAAGACATAAATAAGTTGAGTGTTGGTTTCCCAATTCTACTTGGCATCTACAAATGAAAATCAGCCCTTGATTCCAAATATCTTAGCAATGTTTAGGTTAAATATTTTATATGAAAAATGTTTATAATTCTAAGGGTTTTCTGTATAAAAGATTTGAATAGAGATTCAAACATGTGCCACAAATAGAAGGCTATTGGGAAATTTGCGTTGAGGAATCTTGTGGGCAAATTCCTTGTATCGTGTGTTGGTATTTATCCATGTAGTTTTTCCTTTTTGAACCTTGTGTGCATTGGATTGTTTGCTCTACTTTAGCTAGTAGGAAGGTGTTGTAATCTATAAAATCTTACTTGTGAGACAAGAGCTGTTATTGGTCTTGTGCTTGTACTTGAGGCAAGAAGACAAGAAGGAAGTTATTTCATTATTGCAAAACCTCCAAAAGAAACATTGTATAGTGTGAATAATTGTATATTTGTCTATAAGCTTGTTGTACCCAAACCAAATTTTTTGCTTCATTAAGGCATTTTGCTTAAAATGGTCTAAACCTTGTAAAAATGAGGTCAAAACTCAGTTTTTGGGCAAATAAAGTATGGGCTTTTAGTCAGTGTGATGCCAGGAAAATACTGGCAAAATTTGGAAATTTTGAAAATTAGGGTTTCTGAACTCTATTTTTAGCTCAAAACCCTAAAAAATAGGAACTTGTCAGAATTGGCTGAAATTAATTTTGATTGGCTTATTTCACATCACGATCACAGTGGTGAAGTCAGTTTCAATTAAAAGTTAGTTTAAGGCTAGTGGGTAGTTTTCACTTTTTCAGGAGAAAAGTTAGGACCTCTGAGGTTGTCAGTGGCAGTTGGCCAGTACCAGGTAACAATATCTAAGCCTGAAACTCAAAGCAGAACGCTCTACGATGAAAGATGTTGAAAAATATGCTTTTTGGTGGAGGGGATTTTCAGATTGGCAAAAAGTGCTAAAATATTCCTAAGTTTGGGAACTTTTCACTATGTAACGTAGTAGACACTTGCGCAATCAACGTGCAAATCAAATTTACAGTGTCCGTACATGTGAAAATGATGAAGTATAGTCATACACACACCTCGGCAGTTGCAGTGCTTCGACGTGGTCAAACCTCAATAGTAGATACGGTGTTTGTAAAGCATAAAATGGTGAAAATCAGTGAATTTAGAGCAAATCCGCGTCCCTGTAGCCTAGGGGTGCCCTTCCATTTGAAGGTCAAGATTTGATTACTTTGGATGGAGAATACATTCATTGTGTTCAGTTTTCAGTCAGCTTTCCGACTAGCCATGGAGCAAGGTCATCTGAGTTATAGAACTCTGACAAACGAAGACGGAAGCAGAGACTACGAAGGATGTATTTCACATGGAGGCAGTCTAGAAATGCTGATTTGCGCCCCTGTAGCCCAGGGATGCCCTTCTTTTTGAAGGTCAAGATCTAAATGCATGTGTCTGCTAATGGATTCAATCTTTGCAGAATTAGTCTGGCTTTTCAACGAACTATCAAGCGGAGGCGTACTTAGTGCCGAACTCCGGTTACCAATGCCAGAAGCTGAAGCTGCAGACAGGATACATGTGATCAAAGATTGCTAGTACATGGTTTGAGCACCCTTGTAGCCCAAGGGCGCCCTTGAATATGACTCCTCAGATGGATGAAATTACAGTGGAGGTCTTCCTGAGATCTTTTCCAGCTTAGTCCAACTTTACAACGCAGCAGTTCACAAGACGATTTGGTATTTTGAGTGATCATGATAGAGGTTCTACCTAGCACGTAAAACAGAGGATGGTGAAGCATAGCTACACAAAGCTACACATTTGTAGGCTAGGGGCACCCAGCCTTTAGGCCTGACAGATGGGGTTATTTGCAATTGCAGTCTTCACAAGACTTGTGTGCAATTACTCCAGCCATTCAACGAGATTAACCGCCAGCCTCTGGGATTTGGCGAATGCTCGTACGTGCGAGGTCAAGGTGACAATGCTATAAAGTGGAGGTGGTTGAAGACAATTCAAAAAATGACTAAGTATAAACTAGAATTTTCCTTGAAAAAGGCGATTCTCTTTTAAGGGCCTTAGAAGCTATTTTTTGGCTTCGTCGTCTCCAAGAACATCTCTTGCAAGTTGACCAAAATGTACAGAGAGACAGGTGGCACGCGAATCGGAGCATTCCAACTCCCAGTATCAGGGGTCAAAGAATGGTGTTCAGATGAAAGTCACACTTTTGTCAAAATGGTATTTGTGCTGTCACAGGCCAGGGGCGCCCATCCTTTTGGGGTTCTTGATTCAATTTTCAAATACCTTACATACAGTCATTAGATGCAGAGTACTTCCAGTCACCTAATGAATCTACTATCCAGTCAATAGGGTTCATCATTCATCGTCAGCGACAGTTTGAAGCATCAGAAGGAAAAACAGAGAAATGGCTAAGTCTAGAATCAATGCATCAATTTAATTAGAGGCGCTTAATTATCAAGGTGTCAGATGTTGGTTTTAGCAGTTGCAGCTCCCAACAGACATTTCATCCTTGTCATGTAGGCTTCGTAGTGGATATCTCAGCACGGTCGCAGGCTCATTCAGTCAGCCAGAAATCAGAAGCTGAACATGGTCAGTTGTAACTTTGCAGTCAGCTATAAAGTAGGAGATACTAAAAAATCTCATAACTCTTGCAAATGGACACTTAGAAGGGCATTAAAAAGTGACGAATTTCTTCAAAGAGATAAATGTTGGCCCCTCTTTTTAGTTTGCATGTTTTAAATTAAATATTATTTTTATTTGAGACTCAGAGACAGTGGCAGTTCAGCTGGTGAATGGCCAATCAAATTCTTCCTTCATAGTTAGGGTTTGAGCTTGCAGTCTTGCATTTTTGGTATGATTTTGCTTTAGTTATGCAAGCATGGCATTCATCATTTCATTCATCTAGCTTGAGCAGAGGTGAATTCTTTCCAGAGTTGGGCGAATTTCTTCAGCAGTGAGTTGTGAAGGCATCAAAAAATATTCTTTTGCAGGTACAAGTCCAGATTCATCAGCAAAATTCAAGGTAGAGTGGCGATTTTGATAGAAGAAGATAATAAATAAACAAACTAAAAAACATCTTTCTTCTCTAAAATTCTTCCATCTTCTCATCTTAAATTCTCTCGCATGTTTAAAGAATTGGCGTTTTTGGCAAAACAAATCATCTGGGTTGATTCAGAATTGCTTTCTCAGCAAAACCCATGTGCTAGAATTTTCAGGGAAAATTTGTTCCAGAGCATCAGTTCTTGAGGCTCTGATTTTTTGAAGTGAAATTCCTTTGCATGGTGGAGTAGAAGTCAATATTTTTTGAATCTAATGCTGTGGGTTGTCTTAGAATTATCTTCTGGACAAAACCCATATCTCAGATTTTCTCGGGAAAAAATGTCCTCACAGTGCCTCAGATCTCAACTGAAAACCTTTTGCATGCGTGCCTAAATAACATTTTTTCACAATTTTGACATTGTGGGTCATCTTAGAATTTGATTCTACATAAAACCCACATCTCAGAATTTTCTGTGAAAACCGCCCTTCGACAAGCTACTTTTAGCCTCATTAGGAGAGATTTTTGGTTTTCTGGAGAAGTTGTCAGAATATAGCCATGTTCACAGTCAACAGGCGAGTTTTTCAGGATGTAGTTCACGTAGAACGAATTCAAGACCAAGTCAGTCTTAATCCATGATTTCATCAAAAAAGATGACATCGATTTGTATCAAGCGCATCGAGAAGGTTGACAAGCGTAGTCACTCAAGTTCACATGGTTTCATGCCTCATATAGTTGATTGTCTTCCAAGGCCAGTTTAGAGGGTTGATACCGTTGGGTTTCTGCGTATGCAGCAAGTTCATTTGCATTTCTCACAACCAAAGTGTTTGCAGTCAAACTTTGTGGTTTCATCATGCAACATTCTTCCATAGAGAAAAGCGTCAAAAACGTGAGAAGCATCAAGTTGTAGAAGAAACAGTGGCCATCACTTCAATTGCAGAGCCGCCAGAGTTACTAGTCAGTGAAGTGCCAAGAGGTTTCTAGGTTTGCTTGAGTTGCTGACAAGCAGTGAATTGACAGTTAAGACATGTGATGACCTCTAGATGGTGATGCAGTCACTAATCTCGTGGAGGGGTTACTTGCTTGAGATCACAGCCAGTGAACTCCAGATCAGGGCGTCCCACCTTTCCAGGATAGACATCAAACACAGGAGTTAAACTAAGCGTTTCTTTTCTGAGTTAACTTGTTCTCATGCATCTCACGCATGTCTATCTTGGAAACATCTACATATACTTGGAGTTTAGATTAGTTAGTTTTCATTTCAATAAGGACGTGCATGTTGCACATGTCCATTTTGTTGATTCTTGTTTCAGTTAACTGATGGTATCTTTCCAGTTAACGGTGTAGTTTCATTCAATTAGGGTTTAGGAATAAGATCTTGCATGTCTTGCAAGACCGTAGTTGACTCAAGGTGATTTTAGGGTTGCCTACACCTTGATGTCTATAAATAAGAGCTTTCAGCTCATTTGTAATTAGCTTTTCCTGGTGATAAAGAATTGCTACATTGTCGGCAACATAGCTATTCTCAAGATTGGTTCACCCTTGTAAATTAGAACTTTTGCTTGATAGCATACATGCTGCACCTACCTTACCTGTAGTATTGCTATTATTGTATCTGTTCAAGAGTGATTGCTGTTTTAATAAATAGTTGTGCCTACCTTGCCTTCATGTTATTATCATGGTGTTTATTCAATCTTAGTTAAATGGGGTTGCTGGTTTGATCGTTATTGCATGCGTGTTTCGTCTATACAATATACTGTCCCAGTTGCTTACCTTTTGTTTTGTTTATCATGAGCCTATTCAGAAGAGCAAATAGTTGTGCCCACCTTGCCTTCATGTTGTGAATCTGTAATCAAAGCTTAGCGTTTGATGTGTGTGATAGTAGACTCATTCAGCCAAGCAGATAGTTGCGCCTACCTTGCCTTCATGTTGTGAAGCTGTACCAGGTTTATCGTATTCTCGTTTGTTCTAATAAGCTTCTTCCCGGATAAGCAAATAGTTGTGCCTCCCTTGCCTTCATGTTGCAAGCCCGCACCTGAAGTTTAACGTGTAATACATTCCCGCTCCATTTCCTCATGCTCTGTTTCTTGAGGAAACTGGATAGATTTAAAGAAGTTAGCTTAGTTGTAGTTAGATGATCTGCGAAACCAGAAAATCCTTAGCTGCAACGTTCTAGGTTTTCTTAACCTTGTGCCTCTACCAGCTGTGAACAAAAAGATAGGATATTAGTTTACTTTTCCATTTCATGCATTCCAACACAACGAGGGAGCTTCCCCTCCTAATTTGAAGAGCACTCATTACGTAGTGTGCATAGCTGTCCGTACAAACTTACACTCCAGAGGTGTTAGTTTTTACGCCAACAAAGCTTACTGTTTAGGGTTAGTTCAGATCTCAAGGAGTTTCCCCTTATAATTTGAAGAGAAATTAAAACACTGACAAAGAGTAGGTTCTGTGAGATTGAACAACATATTGTCACTTTCATTACTGCCATTCCTTGCTCTTTCCATGATGAAAATGGTCAAGAAATCAAGGGTTGAATTCCAAAGGTTTGTGAAAGACAAACTTGTAGAGCACAAAGCCTAGAAAACGTGGATAAGTTGGGTTTCATTTTTAGTCACAATCAAGTGAGAAGAAGTGCAAGCTGAGATTGATACTTTGGTTAAGTATGTCTTAGATTTCCTAATCATTTGTACAAATTGTCATTGGCTGATGTATCGCAAGTTTAGAGGCTCATTGATAAATTCTAGAGAATATGGGATACACAGGATGCTGCAGCTGCACCAGGCCCGTTAGTTGAGGTTTTACCGTTTTAGAGTGGCTATTTTTATATTATGGCTATTTTTGGATGACCTTCTTGAAGGTCTATCTTGGAGGCTTTACATTTTTGGTAGAAATCTATTTGAGTATTTCTTTTTTAGATAATTTATTCGTAGACAATTTAGTACTTAGAGTTAGCTTTGGTTGCCAAACTATTTCTAGCATATGAAATTTAGTAGTTTGTTTTTCTATTTATCTCGAATAAATTACATTGTTGAAGCACGCAAAATATTGTAAATACTTATAAACAAGTGCTTTAGTGTTTTGTGTCATCTTGTTTGTGTTGATTTGGTAAATTGAATAGCTTTTATTGAATATTGCAGGTTTTGTATAGCAGATTTCATTGAATTGGTTGTTGTAGCTTTGTGTACAATTTCCTTCATTTGGTTTGTTGAATCGTATTTAAGCTTTATGTTGTACTCATGCCTTTTAGTCTTTGCATTTGGCTAGAAAGTGCAAGCATTTGTTAGTTGTTAGAGGTTGTTTTCTTTCATGATAAAAAACGAAAAAATCTTGGCTTATGTAGAAGTGTTGATAGCTTATAAGCCTTGTGCTCATAGCCAAGAACCAAAAAGATAGGTTGATTTTGTTGCTTATAATTCTAGGGTTTTTAGTTTTATCTATAAGAAATCTTTCCTTTCTAATTTGAAGAAAGACATCTTATCACATAGTGTTCCATTTTGTGTTATTGTAAAAAGAACGAATTAGAATGCCAACAATTCCTACACCTTGGGAGGTTCTAGATAGTTGCCAAGAAGGCCTAGGAGCTTGCAATAAGGAGAATCAATTTCCATTCAAGTTTTCTTAAATTTTTTTTTGTATATATTTGTTTCTTAACTTCATGACAGATTTTCTCTCTTTTTTCTTAAAAAAAGGTTTATTGTTTTTTAATATTTTGTACTATTTTTCAACAAGTAATGTCTCCTAGAGTTATGTTATTTTTTTTCTTGATATTGTTTTTATTTATGAATTTGTAGATATAGCTATATTCTAGAATGGTTGGGGTTATAGCTCTATAGGCCAAGGGTGTTCTAGGGGTTTCAAAATCATCTGTTTGTCTATGCTTTAGTGATTGAGTAGTTTCCTAGAGGAAGGGCTTATCTTTGGTGTTGTAACTCTTAATTGTTGGATAAAAGCCTATTTCATTTGTGAAAATGCTACTACCCCTATAGAACACATCTAGGACATTGTCAATATTTGCTCAAATAACAATATAATAGAGGATAAGGTAGCTATTAGGCTTCTTGCCACTTCGTTAAAGGATAAGTCTTTATGATAGTATAGGGGGTTGCTGCCTAATTCAATACATAACTGGGATGACTTAGGCAAGAAGCTTGGTGAATATTTTGAAGAAAAAAGTGACCATTTGTCTCTTGTAGAGCAACTTACCACTATTGAAAGAGTCCCTCATGAGTTCACAGGAGACTTCAACTTTAGGTACCAAAAGACTTGGGATAGACTTCTAGTCTTGGTTAAGCCTCAAAACCATGCATTCTTGTACTATTTGAGGGCTTTAAACAATTATGTGGTTGTCATGATATAGTCAATGGGGGGAATAACCTTACCTATTCTTATGACATAGCCATAAGAGCTGAAAATTGCCTAATTCAAGCTGGGAAAATAGCTCCAAGGCTTCCAATGCCTTTGTTTTTGTATCCACCTGCTCAACCAATATTGACACCTCTTCTTGTAGCAACCAGTAAACCATCTCCTTGTACTAGTCCTTCCAATGAATTGTATGAAGTATAAACCTTGTTACAGAGCTTTGGGAACAAATTAGTGGCTTTAAAAAGGCAACAGGGCCAAAGTACTAGACTTTATCAACCTTTTAATCAAGCTTATCAACCCAATAGGCTATCTTATCAAGGAAATGCTCAAGGATAATGTCAGTTAAGCTAAGTTGGGTCTTTGAACACCTTAAATCCAGCCACTACAAGCTCTTCCAAAACTTTGGTTCCAATGCAAAACAACAAAGTCTAGGACCATGAATGGTGCTACCCATGCAATCCGTCCCATGACAAAATTCATGCCAAAATGGGGTTCTTAGCCAAGTTTTAATGGTCCAAAGTGCCTGAACATTTTTAGAACAGTGAGTTGAACCAGACGAAAAAAGAGTACTGAGGAAAGAATAGGTGCAAGATGAATCCATCGTAATGAATTGGGATGAAAGTGATGGTTGAGTTTGTAGGTGGGTAGAAGAGGGTGTTGGTGCACTATATGAGCACAATACCTATGAAGATGATTGTTTTTGCATCTACCTCCAGCTGAATCAGTCATCCATCGATGATAACAAAACGGAAAGGGCATGTTTCTCGTCACCAAACTAAAAATCAGCATGGACAAGGATGAAGGTGTATGCACCATGGAAGATTTAGATGAATCAGCTCATGGGGTTAATTATATAGAACATACACAAGTTTGTGATGAAATTGGTGAACAAGAAAGCCTTTTCTTGTTTGATATCTTAGCTTCTTATGTCCCCTTTTTTGATACTGAGGCTATTGAAGTTTGTATGCATGAGGAGAACAAAGAGGTGGCTGTACTTGATGATAAAATTGCCGAGGTAAATATTAGTGTAGTCACTAATTTTCAATTTGATGACCTTTCCCTTGAAGAATGTGAAGATGTTGATCATGTGAATGCATATGAGAACTTGTCTATTTGGTGCAAGAAACACTATATTCCTCATGTAGTGTATACTTCAATGAATTTACCAAAAATTGTTTTCTAGTGAGCGTGGATGAAGAATTGTGCCACAGGTTTGATTCTTATAGCAAATATGTCATAGCCAGTCACCAAGAAGGAATTGAAACAATAAGACAATTTGAAGAATTTAGTTTTTCAACTAAAGTGTCTCATGGTTCTAAAATTTGTGTTAATGAAGTTTGCATTAGTACACGTTATAGTAAGGTATGTTACCTATTGTCCTTGAGATTAGCAAGGTTGAGTACTAGGTTTTCATTCATAATGAAGATGTGACCTCTTATGAAGATGTCCTTGAGTTTGAGTGTTTCACTTGGGTCCACCATACCAGTATTGAAGATGTTAAATGACAACACATGGGTCACGAAGGTAATCAACTTGTTCCTTAGCTTTATAGTATGCCAAAGCTTCAAAGTTTTCAATTTGATGTGCGTGTAGAAGAGCTTCCTTGTACAAATCAGCAAGTGTGTGGCATATTTTTCATTACAATGTGAGTTGAAAACATTTTCTTATTGCTTCAGTTCATGTAAGGAGGTTAACAAATGCAACAACAATGTGCCCTTGCGTGAGGAAGGTTTTGGTCCCTCCACAAGTTGTTCTTTTGACGCTGAACTAATTTCAATTTTTATAATCCATGCTGCTATGTGCAGATTTGATGCATCATTAGATAGGTCTAGCACCTATTTTTTGTTAGTTTTAGGATCAGAAATGAAAGCAATCAGAAAATGCAACACATAAGACAATGAACACCACAAGATACCCTGGGAAAACCCTCCTACTCGAGGGAGAAAAACCCAGCAAATATATCACTTATATATTCAGGAATAAGAGCAGAAATCTGCTTACAACTCAGGCCCAACACAAGGCCGAATTTGATACAATGAACAATAGCACCTCTCCTAGATGTGAAGATACAAAATGAATGTATTTCTCCTTGAAATATATTCGCTGCAACAATGTGAAGATCTGCTGCTCAAGATGATGATCAGCTGCTCAAAATAATGATCTGCTGCTCAAGTGCTAACTTCTTCAAGGAGTGCGAATGAATGAATGAACTTGATGATCAAATGAGCAAACTCCACCTTGTATAAATACAAAATGATGTGACTCTTCAAATAGGTCGGCCTCATAAAGGATTGGCAAATAATAAATAATAAATATTATTTCTTTAAGTCGGCCCCATTTACAATAATTAAATGTTATATTATGTTGCCAAGTGAAGCACCTCTTCATTTTAATAAATAAATGAATAGCCGTTAGGCTATATGAATTTATTGTCCAATAATCAAGGCGGAAGTATGTAGCCCAAAGCTACAACATCAACATTTTTTATGGTTGCCATGTATTGACAGTTGATAGTGAAGTGAATCTTCACTACATGGAAAGTATTTGTGATTTGATGCATGCAAGAAAAAGGCTTCATTTGTTATAGTTGGGCAATTAATGTAATTGTGGCCTAAGGGAGATCAACTCCTTTAAAATATTTGTTTTTGATAAAGGCAAGTTGTTTGGTAGTTTGATACTCAAGATTTACAAGCCATGAACATATTAGAGTAGTTTGTTTCTTTTGCAAATAAGTGTTGTCACACACTTTGCATTCCTCCAAGTGCATTTTGCACATGTTGCCTTCTATTTCGCCTGTGCTTCAAGGCATTTTTCAGTTTGTTGTGTGGCTAGTCATGTAATGTTCAGGAAGAGTTGCTCCTTTAGGTTGTTTGTAAGGTTTACAATGACTCCATGTTTAATGGATTGATAATGCTACCAGATTCATGATTAGCAAGAAATCATCTTGCAGAGGTTGCCAAAATGTTGTCATTTCATTCCTCATTTGACCCATTGTTTATAACTGATTGAGACATCCTAAATGGGTCCCCTAAGTGTCGATGGGGGAAAAAATCTATGAGATTCTAAGTCTAGGCTTTTCTTGGCATTTTCCTTAGTGATTTTGTGTTTGTTAGAGTTTTGAAGTTTCAAGGTTGTTCATACCTTCATGCCTTCCCTATTGATCTTTATATCCCTCTTTAATCCTTTTGAAATTGTTTAAGTGTTGCGTTTTTGGCCTTCCGGAGTTTCGGGGCTTCCTATACCAATATACCTTCCCTATTACCTCTAACTCCCCAATCCTGACACCCTACTAAGTATTTGTCAAAAATTGTTTAAGCGTTTCGATAGAACATTAATGAGAATGACAACTAGGTCACGAGCATTCTCTTTAGCATACTCATGATGGATCAATTTTTTTATTGCTGCTTTGATGTCTTCTTCCATGGGCATTAAGGAGCCAACAATCCTAATTTGAAAGAGAGTTTTAAGTTCCAATTAATGGGGCATAATAGAAAATCACACTTCTCTATAATAGCTTTGTTATTATTTGAAGTGTAAAATGTATTTGTAAACCTTGCAATCAATAAAAGATTGACATTTTTCCTCCTATGGTTGTTATATTGTATGTTTTTTGGGTTTGAGTTGTATTTTGTGAGTTTTAGTCTCTTTTGACCTATTTCAAGTTGATTGTAGACATCTCAACCCTCTTACAGCTATATTCTCTTCACATTTTATCTCTTAACAATGTTTACTAGAAGTTGTGCAATCCATTGTCAGCTTTGAAGATTGTCTTGTGCATTCAAATCAAATTAGAACTCAATTAAGTCTTGGTGCATCACCGCCTTTCCTTTTTGGTTGTTTCTCTTCTCCTTTTCCCTTGTGATTTATTAGAGTAGGAGTAAGCATCAATTTTAGTTTGCGCTTAGTTGGATCAACACCTATACTTTTCCTTAGAAAGGAACTGGCCTTCTTTGGATGGCTGATCTCAAGCTAGCAAGGTCTCACACCAGAGAGATCGTTCCCATTGTGACTCTAAAATTTTGAACTAGGTTCAACAAGGGTGCAATTTCAAGTGGCAATAGTACCCTAGGTACACATCCCTAGAAATGTTTTGGGGACGTAGGGATGGGATGAAGACATCCCCTTGCCATCCTCTACCCCCAAAATTTTTAGGAAATGTCTTTGAATGCTAGAGAAAGAATTGAAATACTGTGGGATGTTTAGAGTCTAGACATCTCTCAACTGTCTAGTGGATGGCTGGTCAGTATTCTCTTTGGCCTAGGTTTTCTAAAAACAATTTTGAAGAAAACACAAAAATGAGAAAAAGGAGGCAATGTCTTGATTAATATGTCCACTAGCATTGGTAGCCATGGTAGGGCCTCAACCTTGCTTGTGACCCCTGCACCAAAGGCATTGCCTATAAACCCCTTGTGCTCTCGCTTCTTACTCGACCTTTGATTGGTTTGCTACCACAACTTTCAAAACCCCTGCCTTTCACATGTTATCTTGTGGTGTGATCTTTGCATTCAACTCTTCATTCTATGGACAAAATAGTAATGTGTTGAAACGTTGCTTTGTTTGTTTTGACATACATTGTATTTTTTTTACTTTGTGGTTTTGCTGCCCTCACCTTGTGATAGTTGTGGTATATGTTAGGAGTACACATACGTTACGTTTTTCATATTATATATTATATAATATATTAAATGATATATTCATGTTGCTTTTTATTTGTTATACTTATATATTATACAATATATTTCATATATTTATGTTTATATTATGATAAAATATAAAATTATATTATATTAGAATGTAATTTTTATATAATAAAATGAACATATTATAATATATATAATATAATATTTTATATTATGTTATATAATTTATATATAATACAAAACAGGATGATTTTAATAAGGTTCTATAATGTATATGATGAATGCCTTTTCATATGAATATTTGAAAATTTCCCTATTTTTAAAATTTGTTTTCCCCTTTAAAATGGGCTCCCGTAAAAGCTGTCCTGAAAATGTGCCCCCCAATCCCTTGCTGTCTCTATCCCAAAAACTTGATGGAACATAAGATTTAACTGATAAGCATCCACAATAACATGCACTATTAGAACAAAGAGAGGTAATGAATACCTTAGCAAAATACTATCACTTTTGTACATTGGATAGTGAATAATAGATGAGGCACAATCCCCATATTTTTATACAATATGAATGGTTACCAGTTATCCCATGGACATGTCGATCCTTTTGGTAGTTTAACTATAGGGATTATAGTTAAATATTTCAAGGTACAAACTGAGGTTTATCTTTAGTCACTAATCACCTTGAAACTGTTTCTTAACATTACAATAGTTGCACATTTTTATATCCAAATCAATTGCTAGTATTTTTGTGCTTACCAAAGTTTACTGTTGGTTTTTTAAGTAGGCTCAAAGACCTCTCTAAACGTGTTCTTTATATGAATCTTATATTACAATTACAATTCATGGTATTGAATTTTTTTAAGGTGTATCTTTAGTCAATAACCACTTTTAAATTGTTTTTTAACATTACAATAGTTGCACATTTTTACTTCCAAATCAGTTGCTAGTATTTTTGTGCTTACCAAAGTTTACTCATGGTTTTCTAAGTAGGCTCAAACAATTCTCTAAACATTCTCTTCATTTGAATCTTATATTACAATTACAATTCATGCTATTGAATTTTTTTAAGCTATTCCCGACTTTCAAATTTACATCATTTAATGGAACATTCAAAATTTGCAATATGAAATAGTTGTTAAGTTTTCACTGTTGTTATTGTAGGCATTACTCAAATTATTAAGCTCCAGTGATCCAAAGTCATTGACGAATAAGTCAAATTTGCTGCCAATATTTGCTTCAAAATTACTATATCAAGCATTTATTAGAGAATTTGAATGGCCTATTGAATTTATTCAGGTGAGAATATCTTAATCAGTGGCTTTTTTATTCTTTGCAGGCTAATATTGTAGGATTCAAATTCTTGAGAAGTTGTTTGTTGAGCTGTTTAAATAATATTACGTCAAAAGATATTTTACCTCAGATATACATGAAGGATATTTTGAGGCTCTTCTCTAAATGAATGCAATTTGTTTTTTTATTTTTGTCTGGATAAACTATGGTCATGAAGACTGCTCCCTTGTCATTAAAATATAATACATTATAATTTTCTAGATTTTGCAAAATTCCAGACAACTGCCTTCTATAGGGTTTATGAACAAAATGCCCTGTTGTATACAGAGACTTTTCTAACATGCTACTATCAATTTCAAGGCTATTGAACAAAATGCCCAAAATACAAACAAAATTCTACATATTTTACCGTACATAACATTACATCTTAAAGTTATACCTAAAATGATGCTAGAGCACTAATCATCCTCTTCCTTGGAGCTATTGATCAGCAAAGACATCATCCATTCAATGCCAGGTTCCTTGCTCAAACCCACTGCCTATTTCAGGAAATCCATGGCTTTTTTGGTCATGTGCCTCCTCTTGTTCTTCATGACGTGTTTACAAGTAGTAATGAATGGTTTCCATGCAGCAGTGGAAGAACCATTAGGTGAGGGGGCTCTGCCATCCATTGGAAGGCATAGACCAGGAGCTGCAGTCAGCGACAAATCTTTTAAACCTCCCAATACTTGTTTTTTCACCAGTGTTTTAGCCATTGCACAGACCATTTCCTTCTCTTCTCCTAGGTTCAACAACAATAGCACAAACATGGAAGACATGTTGGAATTCACCTGTTATCTATGCTTTTAGGAATTTCTCACCCAATACCCTCACAAAATGATCCATTGTGGAGGCTTATAAAGACAAGAGAAGCAAGAGGATGCCATAAAGAAGCCCAGAAGCAGCTCAAATCCCAAACCAAGGAATGTTGATAAATTCAGTTTCTCAAAATACTATGGACTCTGTCCTTTTTTCCTGTTTGGGATGAGCTTGCAATTGTCGAACCCATCTTAGTCAATTGTTTCTGAGTCAATTGTTTCTGCGTAGAATGATTCAACTGCAGCCAAACCTCTAAGATGAAGTTGGCTACGGTCAAACTTGTCACTCATGATCTGGTCTTGTCCGGCCTCAATACCTCAAGTGTCCAGAACACCCAGTGCACATCTGTCTCTGTTTTGTCCTGACAATCTAATTTCTACATCTCTTTCAGTTAGCTGCTTGTTAAAATGGGTAATCATTTGTGTGAGAAGTAGAAGGATAAGTTGTGAGAACATCATTGGATCAAGCTAGCTGATTACACTAACTTTATCAAACCATTTTGGATCAATCAGTCCAACAAATAAGACAATTTGATGGCATGGGTTGTAATATTAGGAAGTTATAAAAGAAACCTGTACCAATTTGAGCTGGATTAGGCTTGTATCGTTTTGAGAGAGCATGCTTGATCAAATGAGAGATCATCACCTTGTATTTATACAAAAGAAAGTGTCTCTTCATGTAGGTCGGCCTCCTTAAGGAATAATAATAATAATATTATTTAGGTCGGCCCCGTTTAATTATTCACAATAATTAAATGTTATATTATAATTTCCAAGTGAAGCACCCCTTCACTTAATTATCATGATGAAATAAATAGCCAAAGGCTATATGCAATTTCATGTCTTCGATTAGGCTGGAAGAATGAACCCGAAGCTGCAATAACTTCAACAAGGGATGTGTCCCCTGGACTTTTGCCTCCCCTACCCGTACCCGAGATGTTTCGGGGATAGGGGATGGCAAGGGGACGGTCAACCCTCCCCGGGACAGTCAAGGGACGCCTAGGCATCCCTCGACCGTCCTGGAGATGGCTGGCAGTCCCCTTTTTTCCAGCAACTTAAAATATTAAAAAAACAGTCCGAAAATTAAAAAAATGTTTTTGCATTGTGGTTTTAGGGGAAATCACTTTTGTCTTTTTCGCATGCATCTTAGTTGAGTTACATACAGTCCTTTCTGTTACAAAATTACAAACAAATTCACTTTTGGTTCACACTCAACAACTTGCATATAGCACTAGATAGACACATCCAACATTCATTCGATACACTTTAACTATTTCTTGTGACATGATATCAATTACTAGCAGAAAATTAGAACATTGCTATACAATTCTGAATTCTCTTCCTTGAATGAAAATTACGAATGCTAGATGGAATAGTAATTATATTACAACAGATTGTATAGTTACTTTCATTAATACAAACACTAGAACAGTGTCAAAATGAAATGAGCTAGTCAAGTTTTTCCTTGACTTAACACAACACAAACTAGCATTACGCCAATAATTAGCATTAGCTACAAAGGATAATCAAATGGAAAGCAACTCTACGCCAAAAGTGTGCACACAAGATCCTTTAGAAGGAGGTGCTAACATATGGCGGAGTAAACTGAATTATAATTGAAATTGAATACAATTGAAAGTAGAAAGAGGCGGTGAACCAGCCATGAGAGATTTCCACGCTACCACTTAAAAGTGGGGGGAAAAATAGTACAATTTAAAACTAATTCATCCGCTGCGGCAGGCATCCACTCAATAGTGGGAATTCTCCACTTAACAGTGTGTGATAAATGTGAGTACAAAGTAAATTCCTCCACACTGGTGGTAAACCGTCCAGGGGTTAAAGTGTTTGCATTAGAAATCACAAGTAAATGTAGTAAATACAATGACTGGATTAGTACTACTGATGCACAGCCTTACAATGAAAGAAATCTGCAATTTACAAGTGTTACAATGATATAATTAATGCAAATATATGAAGGATGAATCTTTCAAGTTTTAAGCCTCTCAAATACTGAAATTGAAGCCCAAAATCTGAACTTAATGAAGTCTGATAACAAAACCAGCAAACTGAAAATGAATAACCAGCAAACTGTAATTCAGTAGAATGCTCATAACTCCTTCAAAATACCTCCGAATGATCTAAAACGAAATGCAAATTTTCTCTAAGAGGTTGGTGTCCAAGAACCAATACATAAACTGCATCAAAACTCAATGTATGATTTAGCACGAATCCCAAGGCCATTCAGACATGGTACGACCTGCCAGAAAGGGCGATTTCTCTTGAATAAAATGCACACTTCATAATAAAATCTGAAACTCTCCAGGAAGGGTTGCCATTAGCTAAGAAAAGAGATGAGCAAATACCCAAAACTAAATAAAAATCACATAGGAAGCTGTATACAAAATCGACCTTCAGCTGTGATAGAACCAGCAACTCAAAAACTGAAGGAATCTCCAAAATTCATCACCTGTGAAGCCCAATCTGCTAGTCTGGATGAGAAACAACAATAAAACTGTTGTACCCAAACCAAAATTTTTGCTTCATTAAGGCATTTTGCTTAAAATGGTCTAAACCTTGTAAAAGTGGGGTCAAAACTCAGTTTTTGGGTAAATAAAGTATGGGCTTTTAGTCAGTGTGATGCTAGTAAGATACTAGCAAAATTTGAAAATTTTGAAAATTAGGGTTTCTGAAATCTATTTTTAGCCCGAAACCCTAAAAAATAGGAACTTGTTAGAATTGGCTGAAATTAATTTTGATTGGCTTATTTCACATCACGATCATAGTGGTGAAGTCAGTTTTAGTTAAAAGTCAGTTTAAAGCTGGTGGGTAGTTATAACTTTTTCAGGAGAAAAGTTAGGACCTCTGAGGTCATTAATGGCAGTTGGCCAGTACCAGGTGTTAATATCTAAGCTTGAAACTCAAAGAAGAACACTCTACGATGAAAGATGTTGAAAATTATGCTTTTTGACGGAGGAGATTTTCAACGAGGTAAAAGTACTGTGAAATTGGCTAAGTCTGGAGGTCAAAAGCGCCACTCTCAGCTAGGGGCGCCCATCATTATGGAAGCTGTATTCAACTTTTTGTGAGATTTTCTACCAAGATGACTTCTCCAGTTTCCTGATAGCTTCGCAATGAGCTAGCCATCAAGTCCGACGGAGGAGTAAAACGCTTGAAAACGGAAATTCAGTACAGAACGAGGGAAATGCAAAGTAGATAATTTTGAAGAGAAAAAGCGCCCCTGGAGGCCAGGGGCGCCCATCTTTTTGAAGATTCAGATGAAGTCTTTTGATCAAGTGACACCCAGGAAGTTTGTTTCCATTTTTGGTCCAGCTTCGCGATGCATCTGTTAGCAGGTGAATCTGAGTTGCCGAGTTGCCACCATCAGTGGTCAAATTTGAGGTTTCAGACTGGATCAAAGATTGTTCAGAAAGGACAAAAGCTTTTAAAACCTTTGATGAAATCTGTTTGATGATTTCATAGGTTCGTCTCGTTCGCGTCAGTTCCAGCTTTCCGTTCCCTGTCTCAGCTGGGTCAAAAGATGTCTTGGCAATCCGCAGCCGGAAGTTGAGTAATTTTTGCCAGTTGCAGTAATGGATGACATTGGTTGGGAAAAGCGCCCTTGGAGGCCAGGGGTGCCCATGATTTAGGGAGGTTTAAAGATGTTTTTATAAAAAGTGTTCATCAGGAGCCTTTGCTTAGAATTCAGTCTGCTCCGCAGTGAGCTAGTCAGCATGTCTGAAGTTTTGTCAAATGCCGAGAAACGTCAAGTGAAATTTGGTCAAGTTATCAGTGAAAATGATGAAAATGCCTGAAAATATTCTAACACTGAGGTCAAAAGCGCCCCTGGAGGCCAGGGGCGCCCGTCTTTTTGAAGCCTCAGATGGTTGAATTTTGAATTGCCACCTCAAGGAATCTTCTTGTCAGATTTGGTCCTGCTCTTCATCGAGATTGTCAGCCAGTTGATCAGACGTGATAGTCAACCAGAATCAGTGATCGAACATGAGCTTCGTTTGAGGTTTTAGATTCTAAATTTTCAGAAAATGTCTAAGTAAGGAAGAACGCCTAAAGTCAAAGGTTGACTTTTTGAAATTCAAAAGTAGAAGTGCGCATGAAGAGAGTTTTCAGTTTGCCAAATTTTGATCTTTAGTTACACTCTTTTAAGTTGACTTCTATTGAACCTATTTTTAGTCATAACTGGCTAAACTTAGTTTGCATGCACTAGTTAACTGAATCTTCAAGATGGCGCCCTAACTTGGGTTGGTTCTACATCTAGTTAACTGAGTTTGAAGCCAAATATAGGCCATGCGTGAGTTTTGAAGCACCAGTTGTACTTCAAGCGCCATTTCCAATGCTTGGCATGCATTTCACACGCCTTAGAAGATATTTTTCTATATATTTTGCTAATGGCGTCCATTATTCTTCATCAGAGTTGACAAGAAACATCTTTCTTGAGCATAAAATTGATCTGCAGGTGCTACAGGTGTCAGATTTCAGTATTCTTCGTAGCTACAGATTCAAATTGTTCAACGGGAGATTATTTCAGACTTGGTTTCTATTTTGCATGCAGGTTTTATCAGTTCTACTTAAAGCATAGGCGAATTTTTTACAGAAGAAGAGAGAAAATAAAAAAAAATAAAACTTATATTCTTCTGTCTTACTTTCTTCTATTCTCGTCTTAGATTTTCTTCACATGTCAAAGAAAACGGCAGATTTTTCAGAAAAGCATCATCTGGGTTCGAGTATTTCAGCATCAACAACAATACCCATGTCTTAGATTATTTTGCGAAGATTGCCCCGTTGCCTCTTTTCTAGAAGCACTGTGCTTTTTTCCAGAATTCTCTTTGCATGTGGGCCTAAATCACGTTTTTTCGCAAATCTGTTGATCTGGGTGGTTTTAGGATTCATTTCTACACAAAACCCATGTTCTAGATTTTCGCGGGAAAAATTTGCCCCCAGTACCCCTAACTGCCAGTTCAAATCTCAACCGAAAACCTTTTGCATGCAAGCCTAAATCTCATTTTTTTGCAATTCTAACATTTTGGGTTGTATTAGAGTTTGATTCTACACAAAACCCATATCTTAGAATTTGTCCGAAAAAATTCAATTCCCTTTGCTATTTTAGCCTATCCTCGAGCTTTTTCAGTTTTTCCGAAGTTGTCCAAACATACCCGACTTTACAGTCAAAAGTCTAGTTTTTCAGAATGCAGTATAATCCCATAGACTATAAGGCCAAACAGGTCTTTCTTCATAACTTTATGAAAACTACCGATACCGACTTAAGTCATGTTTTTCCCATCGTCAATCTGAACTCATTGGAGGGTATCAGCAGTACTACAATAAAAAATCTTCAACGGTCAGGGATACTTGCAGCGGTGTCCATTCCTATCTCAGTCTTTGATCTTGAGTTCGTACTTGCTTGTGTTAAGCATTATGACTCATCTACCAGACAAATCAGATTGACAGATGGAAGGATTATTTGTAGCCTTAAGCTGAGGGATGTAGAAAAATGTTTTTCTATTCCTCCACGTTCAGATCATTTCGTTGTATCCATTTCAGATTGTGACAGAATATGGGAAGAGGACAAGGATAGATCACAGAAGAAAGTAGCTCAACGATGGTTGAAGGTTTAGAAAACCAACATGCCAAGGAAGATTGCACGTGGGGATTTCAAGGACGAGATTGCTATTTTGATAACTTTCCTTAATCGGTTAGCAGGTTTTGAAGAAGCAAGCGTTTTCCGAACATGGATGTTCTACCTCATCTCACGAGTTATTGATAAGAAGGAAACATTTGACTGGGCCATGTTTATCAGCGAGTGTCTTCACCAGCAGATTACAAAGTTCTTTAAGATTCACGAATTTCATATGGTAACTTTTTTGGTTTATTTAGTTGCATTTCAAGGCAGCTTTAAATTATTAAAGACCGATGGAGTTCTGGGTGTTCAGTGAGTGCACGAATACTACCCTCAGTTGGAGTTTTCGAAAGCTAAACAGGACTTTACAGCAGCGAATGATCACTTTCTTATGAGAACAGTCAGAAATTTAGATAACGAGATGCATATGAGGAATTCTACAGAGGCATAATCAGCAATGGAGAGTTGGGCAGATTGGTTTATCCAATTTCCTACTTTCACATATATTCGTGTATATGGATATATAGGAGAGCCTCTGATGCTACCGAGGTACCCATCGGATAAAGTTCTTTTCATGGAGTTCATGAGACAGGCACATGAGGTTCACACTTTTCTTCGCAATCGACATAAGCCAGCTTTCACCTTTCCGTTTGAGTTAGGTATTTACAAATGCGAAACAGCTGCTGATTGCAAGTTAATGGCACACGAGTTAGAGAAACTTCAGCTTGGGTGTTTTCCTCAGAAGCGTGCCTATGATCCATTGGGTCATTATTCAGCAAGGTTGGAGCGAAATGTTTCACATTCAACAGCGCTTGAGGACTTTTGGGTCAATTGTGAGGGTGAATTTGAGGTGCGCCATCGTCATTATTGTAGGCTTACTATTCCACAGATTGCTGATTTCTTGTCGGAGGATGTGGAAGGTTTGTCTGATGATGATGGCGAGATACTACTTCATTCATTCATTAGAGACCAAGTTGCTCGCCAGCCACTTCGCCAACCTGATTGGTATATCCCAGTGAATACTTCAGTGAAAGACTTATCTAGGTCTGTTATCAAAACCACCATGTACTTCCTTGAGAGCAAGCGGAAGTGAAGGGTGATCCCAGTTATAGAGCCGCTAGCAGTGGTAGTTTCTTCTTTACCTTCTACTTCTAGAGCTAAACCTTGAGTCAAGGTTACTATGAGGCTGCCTGAAGGGGTTAAGATGGGAATTAATTCAAAAGGAAAAAGCATCACCAAAAGGAAACAGGTTGAGAAAGAGCCAGCACTTCCAGTTGAGAAAGAGCCAACGCTACCAATTTCAGAGACAGTACTTCCAGAACCAGTTATTTCATCGGAACCAGTTATTCAGACTGAGGCCGGTTTGTCATCTCCAGGTTCACCTTTTTCACCACAGTCGTCTCCCATAGATATTGATTTGGAGCCTGAGACTCAGATACTTGAGACCTTCATACCAGTGGATCCGCCAGCGGCTGATACAGTAGAAACAACTCCACCTCGAGAGGACAGTATTCCTTATTCATCTTGGCTTGAGAAATCATTGGAGAGGGAGAGGCGTATGCCTTCATATAATCTTGATTTATCTGAGTTTGGTGAGCCCTATCAGAACAGGTTGAATAAGAGGGCCAAAAAGCAGATAAATATTGAGAAGAATCTTGAGGCAGAGATCGTCATAGAGGTTGCTATTCCTCCAGAAGGCAAATACTTGGATGAAGTTGATGTTGGTGATTTTACCTTCATCAAAACTAATCTAGGTAAGAATACTCGACACACCAACGTGAATCTATTCAGAGTCGTTGCGAGTAATCTAGAGGAACGTGTCATGAAGGATGGTGAGGATAAAGTAGCTCTCAAGGCTGAAATCAGGCAACTCCGCATGTATATTTCGAGTTTACTTCATGGCAGCGAGGGGCAAGCACCTTTACTTCCACAACTTCGAGAGACCGCCACAGAACAGCAAAGGATTCAACACTTGGTTAATCGAGGAAAGCTACTGGATACCTGGATTGAGGACTTTATCATTGCTGGTCGACACCTCCTCACAGAGCTATATCAGTTGAGGGTTGACGCACATAGTCTTCGCCAGAGAATTCAGGAGCTTGAGATTTTCATGGCCGAGCGTAAGCCGAAGGATTTGATTATGATATCACAACTTGCAGGAATCTATGACGCCATCACAGCAGATGGAGATCAAAAGAAGGTCTTCACTTGGAGAGAGTTATATCTTTGCAGGGTGGAGACATATGACAGGATTTCTGCTAAGATGAGCATGATTCAGGAAAAGGTTGTTGCAGCTCTTCGTTTCATCAGCGAGTACATCACTCAGATCCCATGTCATTATCGGCATGAGGATGGTACATACACCGAGTTAGAGGTAGTTCAAGTTGAGTTCGAAGAGTTAGTTCGTGATAACCTATGTGGAGGACTAGAGGCGTCCAAGATGGAGGAGTTTACAATGCTGACTATCAGTTTCAAAAAGGTGACCACAGAGGTTAGAGATAGTCAGAGGGAGATCTGAGATGGAGACAAAGAGTTGGACAAGCAGTTAATCATCGTGGACAGTGTCAAAGTGCCAGATGATGATACTATTGATAAATTCCTGGAGGAAATGATAAACTTGGAGTAGACTTTCAGTTAGACCATGCAGTTGCTTACAATGATGAGTCATCAAAAGCAGTTAACTCGAGGCTTCTTTTCGAGTTAACTTGCTGTTACACATTGCATGCATGTCTTTCTTGGAAACATCTACATATACTTGGAGATTAGATTAGATTTTTTAGTTGACTGATGATAGCATTCCAGTTGACTTGCTTTCAATAAGGACGTGCATGTTGCACCTTGTCCATTTAGATTAGATGTTTTAGTTAACTGATGATAGTTTCCCAGTTAACTGTATAGTTTCATTCAATTAGGGTTTAGGAATAAGATCTTGCATGCATTGCAAGACTTTAGTTGACTCAAGGTGATTTTAGGGTTGCCTACACCTTGAAGTCTATAAATAAGAGCTTTAAGCTCATTTGTAATTTAACCTTTGCTTGATAGCATACATGCTGCGCCTACCTTGCCTGTAGTATTGCTATTATTGTATCTGTTCAAAGAGTAATTGCTGTTATAATAAATTGCTGCGCCTACCTTGCCTTCATATTATTGTTATGGTGTTTATTCGACTTTAGTTAAATGGGGTTGCTGGTTTGATCGTTATTGCATGCGTGTTGCGTCTATACAATCTACTGTCCTAGTTGCTTACCTTTCATTTTGTTTATTATAAGCCTATTCAGAAGAGCAAATAGTTGCGCCTACCTTGCCTTCATGTTGTGAAGCTGTACCAGGTTTACCGTTCATTTGTTTGTTTTAATAAACTTCTTTTCGGATTAGCAAATAGTTGCGCCTGCCTTGCCTTCATGTCGTGAGCCCGCACCTGGAGTTTATCGTACAATACATTCTTGCTCCATTTCCTCATGCTTCGTTTCTTGAGGAAATTGGATAGATTTTAAAGAAGTTAGCTTAGTTGTAGTTACATGATCTGCGAAACCAGAAAATATTTAGCTGCAACGTTCTAGGTTTTCTTAACCTTGTGCCTCTACCAGCTGAAAACAAAAAGATAGGACATTAGTTTAGTTTTCTATTTCATGCATTCCAGCACAACGAGGGAGCTTCCCCTCCTAATTTGAAGAGCACTCATTGCGTAGTGTGCATAGCTGTACGTACAAACTCACACTCCAGAGGTGTTAGTTCTTACGCCAACAAAAACCAACTAGGTGTTGTCTTTCAAACACGAAATTGGATAAATGCTAGGAGTTAAGCATTCCTCGAAGCCAAATACATGAAGTCATTTTGACAACATAACTTTAGCATAAACAATGGATACCAAATGCTGGAGCAAACTCACTCTTTTAAAGAACTTGAGGTGACTGTTGACTTTCTACCTTTTCTCTCCAAGGGACGCCCAAAGAAAGTGAATCATTTAATTTTTAAAATACAAATATTTCCTCCTCAACTTTGGCATCCAAATTCCAAAGCACTTTTTAAAACATAAATGAAATATTAAATATTTCCTTATGAGGCGTCCACCCCTTCATGAACACTTTTAAAAACAACTTCAAGTTATCATACTAGGCCAAGGGGTCAACTAAATAATAAAACATTAATAACTTGAAGTAACTTATTTCTCCCATTTTCACCTTAAAAACCAAAATCAACAATATTCAACTGCTCCAACTAACAAAGAAAACTTACTGAACTGTTGTCAACTGGAACACTACCAAAAATAAAACTTACTAAAAATAGTAAATTTTGAGAAATACCAAAAATCCTCCTAACAAGGAAACCTTGATTTCACCTCAACGAGCCTATGGGCTTCCAGAATAGGCTGAAGAGCTATTGAGCTGATCACTGACTAGAAGGGGAAATTACACAAAATCATACACTTGGTAATATAGTTTGATCTCCATCTAATATAGAGTTAGACTATAAATCAATCCCCAAAAACAAAACAAATATTAAAAATTAAAAATTACACCAATATAAACTTATGACAAATTTAATAGTATAATTTATTTTTTAATTTTTCTTATTGGGAGGGGATGACAAATAAGCTTGGGAATGTCCCCACCATGTCTCCTCATTCCTGTGTATCTGGAAATAGATTATCCATCCCACAAACCTCTTTTCAAATACATTTTAGACAAACACATAAATAGAAATTACAGATCAATGGTAATAACAAACTCGTTTGCCATGCCTGCAAACTTAAGGTATATAATGTGGGTAGTAATGAACATAGAATAAAACATCCCAAAAGTGGTGTGTTGTGTTAAAAAACACAACTTCATAATATATTTCCATATTTAATGATATATATAATGCACTTGTGTTAAGAAACACAACTAAATAATTTAATTTGTAACTTATAGATGCAAACACAAATGTATATATAGAGAGAGTTGGAAATATGCACAAACAATTGTATGTAAACATATAGTAGTTGTTACAACTTTAATTATATAGATAGCTATATAGCTAGCCATATATACAAGTATATATAGCTGTATTCATGAATGTACAACTCTACATTTTGCGTAGGGAACTGTATATATTTGGACGAATATGTATAGACAAATGATTTGTCAAAAAGTCTGTAAACATAAACACTAAATAATATTTACATCTTTGTGTATCTGAAGGTACATACAACTGGATAAAGTGTAGTACCCCTGTTATAGAAATCACTGTAGTGTCCCTGTTATAGAAATCACTAATGTCTCCCTCTCTGACCTTAAGTTTATATGTCCAGTTGAAAATTAGGTGGAAATTACATACACAACAGTCATACAGAAGAACAAATTTCCCTATAGTTTTAAAATTTATCTATCAATATATATATATAGCTGTCCCCCAAACCCCAAAAATCCCCTAAAAAAATCCCGTCCCCCCCTACCGAAAACTTGGTGGAACATAGATTTTAATCAATGGTGGATGACTTATGCCCCCAAGAAAGCAACCTAATAGTATTTTATTTTTTGGCTTTTTAATATGTTTTGTCTTCAATTGTCATTTAGACCAAGTAAGCTAATAATTTTTTTTACTTAGCCACCTCACTTTGAATGTTTAAAATATGATATTTTGCCATTTCAGAAGCATCTGTGAACCAGTTTCAGCTAAAAACATGTAGGGATTTTTTGCAAAAATTATCTTAAAAACTCTTTCAATATCCCAACAATCCATATCATTGCTTTTCTTTTATGAGAAAATATTTTATTTCAATTGCAACAATGGCATCTACAATTTTATTGTGATTTCCCTATCTTTTTAATTAAAATAATGGAGAGCAATGAGCAATTTTATTGTGGGGAGGCAAAAGATATATTGTAATGTCCCCTTTTTGATGTCATGTTGTTCAATGAGCATTGGTTAGTTTCCAGGGTTTTTCGAAGGCTTCCAGGTGAACTGAGAGAGTTCCAAGATCCTTGGAGGATTCATGTCTGCTTGTTTAGAGGAGTATATTGATATTGCCAACGAGCTTTTGTGAGTTTTTCTTGGTTTTTTCTCGTTCTTGGTCAACAATATTACTAGTTTTAGCAGTGGCTATTTTTAGTAACTTATTATTTTTAGTAAGTTCTAGTGTGACTCAGTTTGAGCCAGTTTGGAGATTTGACTCACTTATTATTTTAAGCAATTTTCTATTTTTAGTAAGTGCTATTTTTAGCACTTGGTACTGGTCTCTTTCCTCTAGCAGTTCAGTGCCTTGGTTTGAAGTTCAGCTTTGGTGAGTCCAAATGTTTTGGGAGTAATATTTATTTGCCATTTACTTAAGTCTTCTAAAATGGTAACTTTATGACTTAAGTAAAAATCATTTGTGACCCCCTTGTGCTCATTGCCTAGGCAATGGTCACTTAAGTTGTTTTTAAAAGGCAAATGTTTATTCTTAAGGTGGATGCCTAGTTGAGTAGAAAAATGAAAATAAAATATTTCTCTTAGAGATGGGGCATCCCTTTTGGAGGGAAAAGGAGTTTGAATTTGAATGCCCTAATTTCTATATAAGCTCACCTTGGGCTCTCATTTTGGTTATGTTGAATAAAGATAACGAAGTGCTGTCTATTAAAATAATATTTAGATTATTAATTTAATTGTCAATATATTATGTATTTTATTAGATGAGAATGTTTCCTTAGTTCTCTTCAATTTCCTTTTAGAAACTTTGTATTTTTGGATTCTTTGTAAACTCTATAAAGATATTTCATCTCTTTAATGTATATACATCGAATATTTCAAATCTCTTTGTTGCTCTTCGTTTCATGGTATCAGAGCGGGAAATATTTTCCTAAGCTTTTTGTTTTTTGTTTTTTCTAAAAATCTCGACCTCCCTGTTGAAAAATTGTGGCTGGTTTAGGCATCTTCTTTTTGGCATGTTTATACCTCTATTCTGGCCGTGATTTTTTAGTGAATCCGTTTTGCCAAAAAGAATCGAGGGTTTGAAGGTCGTTCTGCTAAAAATCGCATCTGTTTCTTTTGAAAAATCGGAGTTGCGTCTGTACCTGTAAATCGCGACTCTCAGGCGTTTTTTTCCACGATTTTCCTTTGTTTGTGTTGCGGGTGAGGGTTTCTGGGAGTCTCTATCTGTTTGCGACCTTCTGTATTTTTTTGAAGGGATTTTGGATGCATTTTCCTAAGCGCAATTTCTTCACATTTTCTGGGTGAAAATGGAAGAGACCAGCTGTCTCTAACCAATGCAAATTCTGATCTTCTATGGAGTTTTGAAATTTTTGAGAAAGGTTTGAAATTTTCTTGTGTTTTCTTGGAGTTTGGCTAAGTATAAATTTGTGCAAAAATGAAAGTTGCCAGAATTGAACGAAACTCACAAGATATGTGTTAATGAAATATAGCTTCGGTCAGAATATAAATAATGATTGCTGTATAGCATTATCATGATTTATATATGATCGATATTTGACATATTTTTAGATTAATAAAATAAGTAAAATCGAATTTCTGAGTTTGCTTAAATTCGAAAATAAATGTTTAAATAAAAAACGGAACTCATATAATATATATCCGCCATGTATGTGAGGATATATGTGTTAAGATTGTTAAGCCGAGTGTTAGTTGGCTGTCTATGAGACCCGCGCGCCCAAAGGGACACGTCCCTTGAGCGGACGTGTCTCCAAGTGTGGAGACATGTCCTCTCAAGAGACGCATCCCTTAGAGGCGAGTCTCTAACATATTAAACATGGTTCCCTAATCGATATGCAAACATCGAAATTATTAATGTTCTACAATCAACACATTCAGCATACAGAGTAGAAATTTGGAAATTCGTTTTTTGAACTTAGAATTTTCACACAGAATTTCGGACCTTAGTATTTCCTTAGAGTTAGTAGGATCTTATTTGAGAAAGATTTGATTACATTACATGGTATTAGAGCCACGTTGTGTGAATCCAAATCAAATCTAAATATCAGATTGCTCCAGAAATTCGTATTTTCTAAAAATCGAATTCACATCACATTCTTCATAATGTCAAGTGTGATCAGATTTGAAGATCGTCTTGCAGGAGCAGACAACTTTACATCATGGAAATTTAGAATCATGATGATCCTAAAAGAGAATAAATTAGAGTCACTTGTGAGAGAAAATAAAAGGGAACCAGAGGCTGAACCTGAGAAAACTCAATGGATTGAAAACAATGAAAGAGCCATGAAAATCCTAGTAGATGCAGTTAGGGATCATATAGTGCCTATCTTAGCAAAACATGAAACTGCATATCATATGTTCAAATCCCTTGAGAGTACCTATGAGATCAACAACACCAGTAGGACTCTTGCGTTAAAGAGGCAAATCAACAATGCTCAAATAAACAAAGGAGAGTCAATTAATGCATACTTTATGAGGATCACTGAACTCAGGGATCAATTATCCACAATTGGATATCAAATTGATAGCAAAGAGTTAACCCTAATTGCACTAGGAGGCCTACCCAACTCATGGGAGTCATTTGTTCAAGGAATAATTGCGACATCTAAATTCCCCAAGTTTGATAGGCTAAGAACTGACTGCCTTCAAGAGGAAACAAGACTCTCCACTAAGGAAAATAAACAGAAGAACATGGATGAAGACATTAATGTACTCAACACATCGTCTAATAAAAGGAACAAGAAAAACTCCTACAAAAGAGGATTTTTTAAAAGAAAGAGAAATCCCAATGGAAAGGGATCTTCTAAGAAGAAAGACATCTCTCAAGTGCAATGCTTTAGATGTGATCCATATGGTCACTATGCAATGAAGTGTCCTAACAGATTAAAGCAACAAGCATCTTTTGCCAAAGTAGGAAAGACAAATTCAGATCATGAATCTAAGAACTTTGTGTTCTATTCGGCCTTGTCTAGCCAAACATCTAACAACACCCACAACTGGGTAATTGATAGTGGTTCTTCCAGACACATCACAGGATTCAGAGAACACCTGGACACTATGACTGAAAGGTCTGATGAAGTAGTAACCATTGGGGATGATTCTGCACACCCTGTAAAAGGGGTTGGAACTTGCTCCATCAAACTAAAATCTGGTCTCACTCTTCAACTTACTGGAGTCCTATTTGTACCTGGAATTAAGAGGAATCTAATATCCATCTCTGCCCTTGAAGACAATGGATATAGAGTTACCTTTATGGATGGGAAAGTTTTAGCATGGCCTAAGAACTCTACAATCAAGAAAGCCCAAACCATAGGTGTAAGACAAGGGTACCTCTACAAACTATGCACTGAAGTTAAACAAGCCCTTACCCTTAACACCTTTGATTCAAAGAAGATTAGGACACCTTCATTTCCGTGCCCTACCTACTGTAGAAAAACTTGTAACAAGCTTACCTAAGTTAAAACCATCTCATGAAGGAACTTGCAAAGGTTGTGCCTGAGGAAAGAATACAAAGGGGTCCTTTCCCAATAGTGTGAGCAAAACCCTAAATCTGTTAGAACTAGTTCACTCAGACTTATGTGGACCCATGTCTGTTCCCTCTAAAGCAGGATTTCTATACTATGTCATATTTGTAGATGACTTCTCTAGGAAAACCTGGATGTATTTCCTTAAATGTAAAGAGTCAATAGAAATCCTCAAAAGGTTTAAAGAGTTTAAAGCCCTCACTAAAAACTTCTCCGGAAAGAAAATAAAAACCTTAAGGATAGACAATGGGAAAGAATACACCTTTGAGATTTTTAAAGAATTCTGCATGAGTGCTGGAATTAAGAGGGAGTTCATAGTTGCCTACAACCCTCAACAGAATGGGGTTGGTAAAAGGAAAAATAGAACCATTGTAGAAGCTGCTAAGGCAATGTTACTAGACCAAAACATTGAAACTTCTTTCTGGACAGAAGCCTCTAGGATTGCTGTCTATATCCAAAATAGATGCCCTCATTCTCATCTTGATATCAAAACTCCTGAAGAAGCCTTTACCGGCATAAAACCTTACATTAGTCACTTTAGGATTTTTGGGTGTCCTGTCTATATTCATGTGCCCAAAGAGAAGAGATTCAAGCTAGAACCTTCTGGAAAGAAGGGAGTATTTGTGGGTTATAGTGAAACCTCCAAAGCCTACAAGATATTCATACCCGGGTAGAAACAAATCGAATTGAGCAGAGATGTCATCTTTGAAGAAGACATTGCATTCAAGAGGGCAAGAAGTTCTAGTGAGATAGAAACCTATTCCCCTAGAGTACCTTAAGAGGAACCTGCTCCTGAGATTCAGAGGGAGCATCCTGAGGAAATGCCACATGAACTTCCTTCTACTTCAGATGAGAATACAAATGACAACGACAGAAAGAGACCAATTTGAGCCAGAAAGATGATCAAAGAAGCCGAGGATCATATGGCACCCAAAGGAACGTTCAGGGAGAGTAAAAGACCCAAATGGTTCTTTAGCTATGTTGCTTTAATGAACAGCATCATAAACTCAGAACCTGCCAGTGTTACAGAAGCCTTCAGACATCAAGCTTGGAAGGATGCAATGACGGAGGAATATCAGTCCATCCTAAAGAATGATGTATGGGATATAGTGCCTAGACCGAAAGAGAAATATGTTGTCTCTTCTAAATGGCTCTTCAAAATCAAGCATGTTGCTGATGACAGTATAGAAAAACATAAAGCACGATTTGTGGCAAGAGGTCTTTCTCAAAAGGAAGGCATTGATTATGAAGAAACATTTGCACCTGTTGCCCGCTACACATTGGTGAGAGCAGTATTAGCCATTGCTGTAGCTAAAGGCTGGAAGATCCATCAAATGGATGTAAAAACTGCTTTCCTAAATGGAACCATTGAAGAGGAAGTCTATTTGGAACAGCCTAAAGGTTTTGTGATACATAAATCTAACTCACATGTGTGCAGGCTGAAGAAAGCTCTCTATGGACTTAAATAGGCTCCCAGGGTCTGGTATGAAAGAATTGACAGCTATCTCTTGGGATTAGGATTTTCCAAGAATGATGCTGACTCCAATCTCTACTTCAAGGTAATCAAAGGTGATATGCTAATAATTATTTTATATGTTGATGACCTGTTGATAACAGGAGAAGATCACCTCATTGTTCAAGGGAAGCAGGATCTAATTTCTGAATTTGACATGAAAGACTTGGGCATTCCAGACTACTTCCTAGGTTTAGAAGTATGGCAAAAATCAGAGGGCATTATACTAAATCAAGGGAAGTACACTATTGATATTCTGAAGAGATTTGGAATGTTGGACTGTAGACCCATGTCTACACCTATGGAAACCAACCTTCACAAATTGAAAGAAACAACAACAGAATCCAAGTGTGCAGATCCAACCCTTTACAGACAGATGATTGGATCCTTGATGTATCTGGTTAACACCAGACCTGATATTTGCTATGCAGTAAATGTTCTCAGCCAGTTCATGTATGAACCAAAGGAAATTCACTTAATGGCTGTGAAACATATTTTGAGATATCTTCAAGGCACTATTGGATATGGTCTTCTTTACAAGAATGATCAACTAGATCTACATGGGTACTCTGATTCAGATTGGGCTGGAAGTGTAACCGATCGGAAAAGCACATCAGGATGTTGCTTCAGTTTAGGATCGGCTATGATCTCCTGGATTTGCAGAAAACAATCTTCAGTTGCACAGAGCTCAATGGAAGCTGAATACATTGAAGCCTCAATGGGAGCAAGAGAAGCAGTTTGGCTTCGTAAATTGCTTGTGGGACTCTTTGGTGAGCCTTTGAATACTACAATTATTCATTGTGATAATCAGAGTTGCATCAAACTCTATGCAAATCCTATCTTCCATGATAGATCTAAGCACATTGAGATCCCCTATCATTATGTAAGAGATATGGTGGAAAGGAAAGTGATTCAGTTGGAGTATGTTAGTACAAATGATCAAACTGCAGACATTCTCACCAAGCCTCTCTCCCGAATCAAGGTAGAGCACTTCAGGAAGAAACTTGGTATGGTTGAAATGTAATTTGTTATTTATGTTTGAAATACAAATTGTTTATAAAATTGTACTAATATATAAAGATGTTTAATGTGTAAACTCTTTTGTCATGTGTGTGACTCCATGACTTTATGGGCCTACTCCATCTGTGTACATTATTGAAAGGTGATGATCTTTCTAATAATGAACACTTGTATTTGACATTGTAAAGTGACGACTCTACAATGATAAACTATCATGCTAGATATCATGTGACTTGATATCTGTGGACATGTCATGATAGTATCTCTGGGACACTTTGATTGATATCATGAGACTTGATATCATCTGTAGATCATTGTGATCCTTAAGAGATAATCATGGTGGATATTTATATCCGTGGATATGCCATGAATTATGGTAGACATCATGTGACTTGATGTCAGTGCACATACCATAATAAAGATGTGTTATGAAGAATGTCATGTGAGTTGACAATATTGAGAAATCATACCATATGTTAGATATCACGTGCTAAGGTGATATCTCTACTTATTTGATTTGAAAATCTTCCCTAGCTAGGAGCGAGTGTTAATGAAATATAGCTTCGATCAGAATATAATTAATGATTGCTGTATAGCATTATCATGATTTATATATGATCGATATTTGACATATTTCTAGATTAATAAAATAAGTAAAATCGAATTTCTGAGTTTGCTTAAATTCGAAATAATAAATAAATGTTTAAATAAAAATCGGAACTCATATAATATATATCCGCTATGTATGTGAGGATATATGTGTTAAGATTGTTAAGCTGAGTGTTAGTTGGCTGTCTATGAGACCCGCACGCCCAAAGGGACACGTCCCTTGAGCAGACGTGTCTCCACGTGTGGAGACACGTCCTCTCAAGAGACGCATCCCTTAGAGGCGAGTCTCTAACATATTAAACATGGTTCCCTGATTTATATGCAAACATCGAAATTATTAATGTTCTGCAATCAGCACATTTAGCATACAGAGTAGAAATCTGGAAATTCGTTTTTTGGATTTAGAATTCTCACACAGAATTTCGGACCTTAGTAGGATCTTATTTGAGAAAGATTTGATTACATTTACCATAGTTGGAATACTCTGCTGGACTCGCCGCGGACTCGGGAGTCTGCAAGGTGGTCGAGTCGATTCGGCGCGGACTCGCAAGCCGAGTCTCTGGCTTGGACTCCCAAGTCCTGTGCTGGGACTCTCGAGTCCTGTGCCTGGACTCTTGCTACAGCTGGAGGTTGCTTTCTCAGCTTTAAAACATGATTTTTTTCAAAAAAATTTGCCGATTCCGTGCCGAGTTTTTTGCCGAGTCCGTGTTGAGTCCCGAGTCCGAGTCCTATTTTGGGTTGCCGGGTCCACGCCGAGTCCGAGTTTTCAAACTATGACATTTACAATATGTTTGAAATGAATTATCTTAAACATTTATGTAGTCAGAACATGAATTGCACACCAATTTCTTGCAGCTGTTTGGAAATTCAAAATTCTGGAAAAATTATTGCAGGAGCTATATAGATAATCTATTTGCGCAAAATAACAGTTCATTCACATCAAATTTGATAGCTAATGCATAACAATGCTCATTGGTCATAGGTTACAACTTTTAGAAGACTTTGAACATACCCGATTTCATATTCAGCCTAATGGAGCAAATCTGGAAATGATTCTCAACTCAGCCTTCAAACCGTTGAAAAGTATTCAGAAATTCTTCAATAAAAAGCCCTTAATACTGTAGCATTACTGTAGCGCGTACTATAGCAGCCAACACCAAATTTGCTATGCAAATGATTAACTCTTAAACTTCTGATCTGCAAATAGATAATAATGAAACCCTTGGAATGCATATATTTCTTCACTAATCTGCTCTATTTTGACTCCGGAATGAAGCCAAAACTCGTGCAATAATTCCGCTGATCTTCCACAACCTCAAAACTGCATAAACAATGAAGATTCACAATCTCCAATTGCATTGATGCTGCTGAAACCCTAGGTCTCAAGCTCAAATTTCAAGAAACTCACAAAGCAAAGTCAAATGATCATCAATAATCAGTTTGATTTGCTTTTTGAAACCTTTTATATCTTATCAACTCTTAAATGCCTTTAATTCTCTTTTGAAATCCACTTTTAGGGTTTTAATAAAACTTTATAATAACTTTTGAAAAGGGTCGATCCCTTCATGTGCAAGTAAAGTCACTTTTTAAACATTTTAAATGCTTTTAATATCATTTAAAATGATATAACATGTGCACACTTTGACTTTATTAAATATTTTAATATTCAACTTCCAAATCGTAATTCATTAATGCAGTTTAAGTCACTTAACTTGAGGGTCATGGCCCCATTGGATATAAAGTGCACATAAAACTTTATATTATGATTTTATAATATTTTGTTATCATTAAAGAGACTTAAATGATAGTAACTCCATAAATACTTATTATTTTTCCATACCGTCTGAACTTGGGGGTTAACCATTATATCCATTGTGCATCCAATTGCCTTACTAAATATAGTAAGGGTCCCTCTCTATCAACCACTGACTTACTATAAATCCATTGTGCATCCAATTGCCTTACTAAATATAGTAAGGGCCCCTCTCTATCAACCACTGACTTACTATAAATAGTATGTCCCTCAAAACGGAACCAGGAACCTCTGAATATCAATGCCTCGGAACACATCAAGGATCTAGAGAGAGAAACACTGACAATTGCCACCTGAAGAGCACCTTAACACCTAAACTGGGCCCTCTAATCTACCATACTAGCCTACGAGGGTCAAATAATAGGCTAATCCCTCGAACTTTGATGCTCGCAAAATCGGGGACATTACAGTCCGCCCTCCCTGAGATTGCTTATCCCCAAGCAATCATGACTGCAAAGAAACTCCAGTCCACCGGAGGTCCAAATGAAGACTGTGTAATGTCCTGCACATAATCCCAACTGCAGCAGCACCAACATAACCAGAACTGCGCAAAAAGGAACAACAAACCAACTATCCAACCCCTGCGCATTGAAACTGTGCATCTGAAACGAAACATGTACATGAGGATCGAAAGTGAAATTGCAAGTAACCCACACCATGTACAAACTATCATACTCCCTAATGAACATAAACTAGAACCCCAATGCACACAGGGGATCCCACAGTATACTGAAGAGTGTCCAACCAAATATGCATGGATCCCAAATCCAAAATGGAAGTCTACCAAGCCTGATACCCTCTGACTTCCTCTGCGCTAATCTGATCTCAATTTCACCATGTCGTGAATGGTGAAGCAACTTGAAGAGACCCATCCAAAACAGAGTGCCAATCCTATTACCACTTGGATCCCAACACAACCTAACCTCACATCCATCCGCCATGAAGAGATAAGAATATCTAGAAGCATCTACAACACAATATCTATCTACAACCTCTGCGAAACTCCCATGGATGTGATAAGTAACCAAGCCATCATGCCTACTGACACCATAATCTCCCTGAAACCATGTATCCATAGGTAGACGTCGTGAGATAGAAGTAGCAAATTCTGTTGGATACATGTATGCATGATGGGAAACTAAATGTTGTCCCTGCAAGTAATCGCTCGCTAACAATTGAACCGGGTACTCATAGCCTCTAGTTCCATCTACTGAAGATGATAATTTTCCATCCCACAATGGATGGTATAATCCCCGAGACAATCCACACCGATGCATCATCAAGTCCGCCATGTGTGGATGAAAAGAAAAATGATGAGCACTCCTCACTATGTAGTTTCGATAAAACGCTCCAACCTCGGTCAATGGCTCATCACATACAACACTGGAATCAGGCGATGGCCCCAATCTCTGATCCCGAATCACTGGTTGGGTAGGACTTCTGGCAACCTGCTCTGCAAACCCAATCACCAAATCTCTATCAGGCAACATTGAAGTCAGAGTATCTACAAAGACTCCCACAAAACGCCTGATAGCGCATGAACCATGAATGAGAGTATCCCTACTGATCCCAAATGGACCCTCTTGAAACTCCAAACTCTCAAGTAGGTAATCAACAAAAATGTTGATGTGATAGAAACAAAACAAGGTTGGGTCAACCATATCCTCTGAAATCTGCAACTGATCACTCTAAAACTATGACACCACAAGCTGTCTATCATCATCAGCTACATGAGATGAAGTAACTGACTCGCTTCCAGGAGAGGGAAACAAGTCAATATGAGAGTCGTACTCCCAATCCAATGATGCACTGTGAATCTCCTATGATGACACTGAAGTAGAGTCATGTATCAACACACAACTCTCGGGAGAATCCGCCACTGTCACACAAGAGCTATCAGAAATCTGACTAGCATCATCTGTCACTGTACTAACCACGAGAGAACCTGATGCAAAAAGGGGTTCTCTACTGCTCTCAACCGAAGTACTCACCTCAACAATGTAGATTGCGCCTGTATCAGTGATGGATGTGACCACATCCTCACTAAAACTTGTGGAAATAAGATCATCACCAACTGCCTCTGTAGGAATCTGTATAGTATCAACAGTTGGTGAAGTATGTGCCAAACTCAACTCCACGGTAAGCTCCTATAACCGTGACTGAGACTCCTGAAGGGCCAACTGGGTGCTCTCCAACGAGTTCAAAGTCACCTCAAGCTCATGGGTGAGCTCATCAACCTCCTCCTCCTTTCCCCTTAGTGCATTGTAGCAAGTGCAATCCCACTCGAGAAGGTAATCTCTATCAGCCAATAACTGCAAGTAATTTTGTTTCATAATTCCAATAGCTTCTCGAAGTGTATAAAACTCTGGAAGGGAAAGATCACCATCATTCTGCCCATTTGTCTCAGGAATACACCACCCAAAGGTAGTCAACATCTGACGAGCAAGATCAAAATGCTCCAAGGCTGTGTCAATCATGTCATCACTAACCTTCAACTGCCCAGCTAAATGATGATACCCCTGTGACACATCATCTCTGCCCAGATCAGCACTATGGTATGAGGCTGAATCCTCAACACTCACCACATGATCGGCAGCATCATGTGTGCTAAGAACTGTGCACACATCAACATCTGAGGTACTACTGCTATATACCTCCTCGGATGGCTCTACTGGTAAAGTAGAAGTTGCTGATACGACAATATTTGTACCCACTTCCGCCACCAAAGTCATTGAATGTCCATCTGACTCACGATCCTGGGATTCAATGCCGTTAAATGAACCTTCTGACTTATTTCCTAAGGTCTGATTTGAAAAATAAGACTCATCAAGGCATGAATCTCCCATATGCAATGCATCATTAGTACTCAGCTCAAGAGAACTTTCATGTGACAACTCTTTAGAAGCATCTCCCTCATGTGTAGTTAATGTTGTCTCATGCTGATGCAAAATAATCTCACCACTGTCATGAAAATCAGAACTGCTGTGGCTCTCATTCTCCATGCTATCTTCATGTTTCACACTTGTATCTTGTTTCCTAACACTCAAAGGTTTTTCCACAACATTTTCTGCATTTACCATGACTTCCCATTCGTCTTCAGGCTCAAGTGACAACTGCTGTCATAAAAATCAGTCTTGTTATCATGACTGACAACACTTTCTTGAATGCTAATAATGTCCACTTTCTCCTCAAATTTCACCTTCTTTGCCTCCATAGGCTCCTCCTCAACCCAACAAGGTTCCAGCTTGCTTTTGCACCGCTCAAAAACACTGCATACTAAAACATAGGCAGCGGGAGATGTTAATTTCTCTCGCTTGCGAACTGCTAGGAGAAGTGCCATAATGGGTGGAGAAATATCATCAATATTATCCACAATGGAGATCATAATATCTCTCATGAAATCATGTATACACGGATCATGCCCTGAACTGATGGACTCTACAGAGAGTCTGAATAGTTGCAACACAAGAGCATGCTGATCAAAGTCAAGCATGGCCACACACGATCTAACCTCTGCCATGAGCTCCAAGACCATTACCCTCCGTGCATATGTGAGACCTCCAATATCGCCAATCCCATCCATGCAATCAATGATTAGCTGAAACACTCCTCTCATGGTATCACCTGTATAAGGAGCTTGAGGAGCTGTGAGCCGCAAAATCTGACTGTAGGATAATGCGATAGCAAGCCTGATCTCATTATCAGAGTGCCTGAAGCACCTATGCTCACCCAACACCTTGATTGCAGAATCCTTTGCCATCTGGATCAATGCTGAAGGTGACTGTCCTACCATACTTAGGCTTTCCTCTAATTTCCTCAAAATACATAATGTGTCAAATCTGGATCTGGTTTGCGATGTCTTGCCAAGATTTTCACCCTATTCATATATAACTCTTGCTAACCATTTCCCATCACCAGATACAATTTGTTCGCCACTGCTAGAACTCATTTTGAAAAACATGATTGGAAATAACAATGAAGTTGAAGAGTGCTGATCACTCAAATGTATCAAATGTGAGCGCCATAATAATTTTTTATTTTTTTATTTTTTTTAATGAACCCCAACAGGATGGCAGGAAACCGCTTTGATACCACTGTAAGAGACCCTCTGTCTCTAACCAATGCAAATTCTGATCTTCTATGGAGTTTTGAAATTTTTGAGAAGGTTTGGAAATATTCTTGTGTTTTCTTGGAATTTGGCTAAGTATAAAATTGTGCAAAAGTGAATTTGCCAGAATTGAATGAAACTCACAAGATATGTTTGAAATGAATTATCTTAAACATTTATGTAGTAAGAACATGAATTGCACACCAATTTCTTGTCGCTGTTTGGAAATTCAAAATTCTGGAAAAATTATTGCAGCAGCTATATAGATAATTTATTTGCACAAAATAACTGTTCATTCACATCAAATTTGATAGCTAATGCATAACAATGCTCAATGGTCATAGATTACAACTTTTAGAAGACTTTGAACATACCCGATTTCATATTCAGCCTAATGGAGCAAATCTGGAAATGATTCTCAACTCAGCCTTCAAACCCTTGAAAAGTATTCAGAAATTCTTTAATAAAAAGCCCTTAATACTGTAGTGTTACTGTAGCACGTACTATAGCAGCCAACACCAAATTTGCTATGCAAATGATTAACTCTTAAACTTCTGATTTGCAAATAGATAATCATGAAACCCTTGGAATGCATATATTTCTTCACCAATCTGCTCTATTTTGACTCCGGATTGAAGCCAAACCTCGTGCAATAATTCGGCTGATCTTCCACAACCTCAAAACTGCATAAACAATGAAGAGTCACAATCTCCAATTGCATTGATGCTGTTGAAACCCTAGGTCTCAAGCTCAAACTTCAAGAAACTCACAAAGCAAAGTCAAATGATCATCAATAATCAGTTTGATTTGCTTTTTGAAACCTTTTATATCTTATCAACTCTTAAATGCCTTCAATTCTCTTTTGAAATCCACTTTTAGGGTTTTAATAAAACTTTATAATAACTTTTGAAAAGGGTCGATCCCTTCATGTGCAAGTAAAGTCACTTTTTAAACATTTTAAATGCTTTTAATATCGTTTAAAATGATATAACATGTGCACACTTTGACTTTATTAAATATTTTAATATTCAACTTCCAAATCGTAATTCATTAATGCAGTTTAAGTCACTTAACTTGAGGGTCATGGCCCCATTGGATATAAAGTGCACATAAAACTTTATATTATGATTTTATAATATTTTATTTTCGTTAAAGAGACTTAAATGATAATAACTCCATAAATACTTGTTATTTTTCCATACCGTCTGAACCTGGGGGTTAACCATTATATCCATTGTGCATCCAACTGCCTAAATAAATATAGTAAGGGTCCCTCTCTATTAACCACAGACTTACTATAAATAGTATGTCCCTCAAAACGGAACCAGGAACCTCTGAATATCAATGCCTCGGAACACATCAAGGATCTAGAGAGAGAAACACTGACAATTGCCACCTGAAGAGCACCTTAACACCTAAATTGGGCCCTCTAATCCACCATACTAGCCTACGAGGGTCAAATAATAGGCTAATCCCTCGAACTTTGATGCTCGCAAAATCGGGGAAATTCAGAAATTTGGATGCGATTTTCAATCTTTTTTGGGCATTTTTTTTCTTCTCCCTACCTAGTAAGAGCAAATTTCTTGAACGCATTTTTGGTGGAGTTGTCTGGTGTCACGTCTTGTGCAAGAAAAGAAGCCACGTGTCTGTATTTGCTCAAGACTGTGGGCTTCTTTTTTTTGGACCGGCGTTGTCTCTATCTACTGCTGGTTTTTGTGGGCCGCTCTGCTCTCAATCCGAGTCTCATCTTTGTGTCAGATTCGTTCAACAAATCTCGTGATTTGTCTTTTTTTCCTAACAAATTTTTGCATTTTTGGGGTATGGTGCCTTTTATTTGTCGGATTTTGTGACCAATGGCTTCTTTATCACACATTATGCTCGAGGGCAGTGAAAAATTTAACGAGCGCAACTATAAAACTTTGAAGCAGCGAATGATGACTATCTTCGAATATCGCTGCCTCGATCAGATCATTTTGGGTTAAAAGACATGACCAACATTGGGTGATAAAGACCAAGAAAAGTCTGATGAACAAAATCGTGAAGTGGTGATGCTCATTAAGCTGTCTGACACCGATGCTCACAGAGAGAAATGCATTAAAGAAAATCATAGAAGATCACTGAAGCTGAGCCTCCCTCTCAACTAGGGCTTCATTCTCCACAATACCAAGCTTGTCTCAGAAGTACACAAACTTTACTTTGGAGAGGGGCTTGGTGAGAATGTTTGCCGTTTGCTCATCAGTGCTAATGTATCTCAATTGGATTACTTTCCTCAATACCATATCTCTGATATAGTGGTATTCGATCTCAACATGTTTGGTTCTGCCATGAAACACTAGATTGAGAAAAAGCTTCACACAACTTTGATTATCACAATGAATGATAGTTGGCTCCAATGATTGTCCAAACAATCTTGCAAGGAGCTTCCGAAGCCACACTGCTTCTCGAGCTGCTACACATGGTGCAATATAATCTGCCTCTATGGTGCTCAGTGCCACTAAAGATTGCTTCCTGCTACACCAGGAGATCATCGCAAATCCCAAACTGAAACAACATCCGAGGTGCTCTTCCGATTAGCAACACAACCTGCCCAATCAAAATTTGTATAACCATGCAGCTTCAAGTCCACATTAAAAGAATATCTCAAGCCATACCCAATTGTGCCACACTAATATCTCAGGATATGCTTCGCTTTAACTAGATTTATTTGCGTTGGTTCACACATGAACTGACTAAGTGCACTCACTGCATAGCAAATATCTGGTCTAGTATTGACTAGATACATCAACAATCCAATCAACTGCCTGTACATGGTGGGATCCACTAGATTTGAACTAGTTGTAGCTTCCTTTAACTTCTGAAAATTGGTTTCTATAGGTGGACATGGATTTGCAATTTATCATACCAAATCTCTTCAGGATGTCTATTGTATACTTCACTTGACTTAGAATGATCTCATTAGGCCTCCGCCACACTTCTAAACCAAGGAAGTAATGCATGTACTTGAGATCCTTCATTTCAAATTTAAAAGCCAACTCCTTCTTACATTTGATAATGAGGTTTTCTTCTCCAGTAAGAAATAGATTATCAACATAGAGAACTAATATCAATGCTTCGCTATCAATTACCTTGAAGTATAGGTTTGAATCAGCATCATTCTTGGAGAAGCCCAAGCTCAGCAGGTATCTATCAATTCTCTCATACCAAGCATAAGGAGCCTGCTTAAGGTCATACAAAGTCTTCTTCAATCTGCAAACATGAGACTCCTTCCCATGAACCTCAAATTCATCAGGTTGCTCAATGTATACCTCTTCTTCAATTACACCATTTAGAAATGTTGTCTTCACGTCCATTTTGTGTAACTTCCATCCTTTAGCTGTTGCAATGGCAATGATAGTCCTGATGGAGGTATAACGAGCAATTGGAGCAAATGTTTCCTCCTAGTCTATTCCCTCTTTCTAAGAGAACCCTCTAGCCACAAATCTAGCCTTGTACTTCTCAATGCTTCCATCAGCCGCATGCTTGATCTTGAAAAGCCACTTAGAAGATACAACAAATTTGTCTTTTGGTCTATGTACAATGTCCCAAACTTCGTTCTTGAGGATAGATTGATATTCTTCAGCCATAGCATCTTTCCATGCTTGTTGACTTGAAGCTTCCTCAACACTGGATGGCTCACACTCAATCATTTGACTCATCAATGCAACATAGTTTGAAAACTTCTAAGGTCTTTTGCTTTCTCTGAATGTTCTTCTAGGGGCTGCAAACTTCTTTGCCTCCTGCATTGTTTTCCTAGCCCATAGAGGTCTCTTCCAACCAATAACAATGTCTGTAGGCCCATCAGTAGGTTCCAAAGGCTCAATTGGATCATCATCTTCTTTAGAATCAGTAGCCTCCCTCTAAATCTCAGGATGGTGAACTTCCATATCCCGAGGAGACTCTTGGTCTTCATAGTCTATTTCCGTGTGAGACCCTTTAGATCTTCTGAATGCAACAACTTCTTCAAATGTAACATCCCTGCTGATCTCGATCAGTTTCTGACCTGGAATGTAAATCCTGTAGGCTTTTGAAGACTCACTGTAGCCCACAAATATTCCCTTCTTACCAGATGGTTCCAAATATGTCCTTTTATCTTTAGGGACATGAACGCACACAGGACAACCAAATATTCTCAAATGGCTGACTTCAGGCTTCACACCTGTGAAAGCTTCTTCAAGAGTCACGTTCTCCAAGATATGACGTGGGCTTTGATTTAGAACATACACAACTGTCCTAGAAGCTTCGGCCCAAAGGAAGATTTGTAGATCTTGATCATGAATCATGGCCTTAGCTGCTTCTATTATATATCTGTTCTTCCTTTCTGCTACACCGTTTGTTTGTGGATTGTAGGGAACACAAAACTCCCTCTTAATTCCTGCTTCAACACAAAAGTTACGAAAGCTTCCAGAGATGTATTCTCCTCCGTTGTCAGATCTCAAAACTTTGATCCTCTTCCTGGACAAGCTTTCTACTTGAGCTTTGAATTCCTTGAATCTCTCAAGCACTTCCTCAGATTCTTTAGTCTTTAAGAAATAAATGCAAGTCTTTCTAGAGTAGTCATCAATGAAAATTACATAATACGAGAAACCACTAAAAGAAGTAATAGACATTGGACCCACTAAAAGAAGTAATAGACATTGGACCACACAAATCAGAATGAACAAGATCTAGAATGCATTTAGATCTACTTTCACTACTCTGAAAGGGTCTTTTAGTATTCTTACCCAATGCGCATCCTTGGCAAGTACCTTCATGCTCCTAGCTGAGTTTAGGAATGCCGATGACCATCTTCTCCATGGTTGGAAGCGTTCGGTAGTGAATATGAGCAAGTCTTTTATGCCAAAGTTCACATGAACTTGATGTATCATGCAACAAGGCTTGTAGAGGACAGGTGGAAAGTTTGTAGAGACATTCTTGCCGAACACCAATCACACTGGCTGACTTGATGTTAGAGGTCTTTGGCCATGCAAGGCTGAAATTGAGACAAGCTTCCTCTTGATGCCTGGTACAAATAGTGCATCACTCAACTGCAAGGAGATGCCAGAATCTAAGAGAATAGTGGAGGTCCCAACACCTTTCACAGAATAACATGCATCATCTCCAATTATGACTTGAACACTTGAATCTCGCATCACCAAGTCTGAAAGATGTTCTCTAAATCCAGTAATGTGACAAGAGGTGCCACTATCAATCAACCAAGTGTTGCTATTTGCTGGAACATTGCTTGATAAGGCAGAATAGAATAGAAATTCCCTTGAATCCTTTTGAGGAGAGATCTCATCCACATCAGCAAAAGAAGCATGCTGTTTTGGTCTAGTAGGGCAATCCTTTGCATAGTGACCAAACTTGTCACATTTGAAGCACTTTAGGTGGGAGAGATCCTTCTTCTTCTTAAATGGAGGAGCACCATCAGATCTTCTACCTTTATTCTTCTTGAAGTAGCCTTTCTTTCCTTCTCTTCCTTTCTTCTTTGAAGATTGAGCGGCAAGAACATGAATGTCTTCATTTGTAGAGCTTTGACCAATGCCTCTTGCAACCAACATTGATTCTTCTTGAATACAATTTGCTTTCAATCGATCAATCTTAGGAAGTTTTGATCTCGCACTGATTCTTTGAATGTATGACTCCCAAGATCTCGGAAGTCCATTGAGAGCCAACATAGTCAAATCCTTGTTATCAACAATATGCCCAATGGTAGAGAGCTGATCTCTCAACTCGGTGATCTTCATGAAGAATGAGATGACGGATTCTCCTTTCGCCATCTTGATATGATGAAGTTGCTGCTTTAATGCAAGAGCTCGACTTGTGTTGTTGATCTCATACATCTCCTCCAAGGTCTTGAACATATCTCTTGCTGTTTTCAACTTGGAGATGATTGGCACAATGTGATCTTTCACAGAATGAGCCGACATCTTTTTCGCGTTAGTGCCATTTCTCTTCCATTGAGGCTTCTCATTCTCTTCGGTTGGTTCGGGAACTTCGCCCTCCACGAACTCAGCTAACTCATTTTCCTCCAAAGCGAGCATCACTCTAGACTTCCAAGATGTGAAGTTTGATGCGCCCTCAAGTCTATCTTCGATCTTGAGCTCGTTCACCATCTTGTCAATAGGATAGATGTAAACAAAGATGAGAATAAGAATGGAGGATAATGCTGCTTGAAGAATTCTGATCACAATCTTTCTTATACCCGCTCTAATACCAATTTTAGTTTTATGATCAGATATTCAAAACTCAGAAATGCAGCAAATAAGATAATGAACACAACAAGATACCTAGGAAAACCCTCCAACTCAAGGGAAAAAATCCCAGCAAATATGTCTCTTATATATTGAAGTAATTAGAGCAGAAATCTGCTTTCAACTCAGGCACTACAAAATGCTGATTTTAATACAATGAATAATCGCACCTCTCCTAGATGCAAATACAAATGAATAAGTTTCTCGATTTGCTGTAGCAAAATATCTATCTGCTGCTTAGGTGCGAACTTCCTTTATGAAAATGCGAATGAATAACTTAATCATGAACATGAATGGAGGATCTCATATATATACAAATAGAGAGGAGAGGTCGCACCCCTTCATGGTGCAAAGTCGGCCACCAAGAAACGCTTCTCTTATGAAGTGGCACGATTATCAAGGAAAAGTCGGCCCATATAAAATAATAATAATAATTATTTATCATTAAGTGAAGTGCCTCTTGACTAAAGAGTATCAACAATAAATAAATAGCCATTAGGCTACATTTGATTTATTGTCTTATAGAAAATCGTGCCTAGAAGTAAGAGGCCCATGGTTGTCAATAACATCAATAGAGGCGATTGGTCGGAAAATGGAGGAAGAAGATATGGTAGTCATCACTTTGAAAAGTCTACCAAAATCTTACGAGCATTTTATCGAGACTCAACATTATTTTAGCTAATGTTGGTTTGAAGTTTTCAGATCTTTGCACCATACTTCTGTAGCAGGATTGCTGGAAACGATAGTTCTGTAGCGGTGCTAGTTCGTCCTCCACTGAGTAGGCATTTCCTACCAAGAACGTTCAGAAGAACAAGGGCAAAAATCAGCCTTCTTAGCAGACTAGTCAAGCGCAGTCTTCAAATTCTTCCAAAAAGAAGAATGTTCAGTGCAACTATTGTCATAAGTTTGGTCACATGAAGAAAGATTGCCGGAAACGCTTGGCTTCTGAATAGAACAAGCAAGGAGAGTCTAAGCCTAAAGCCAATGCTGCAGAGCACACTGAGCAGAGGGAGTCTGCATTCTACCCTTCATGGCCAAGAGTCCAGCAAATCCTGTGAAATCTCCTGCTTGGTACATTGATTTAGGTGCTTCTCGACATTTCACTCATCGCCGAGATTGGTTTATTGAGTACACGCCATTCAAAGATTGAGTCATCTTTGGAGGAGGGGAGGAGTATACTGTTGTCGGCAAGGGCAACGTACAGATTCACTCTGGAGGGAGAAATTTAATATTTCTTGATGAATACTTCGTACTTGGCATGGAGTTGAACCTTCTTTTTGTCAATCAGATTATGACACACTCTCCTCAGTTGGATATTGTTTTCAGCATGCTCACTTGCAAAATTGTTGACAGAGAGACAGGTACCATAGTCGTTCAGGGCATTGAGGATCATGGTCTTTATAGACTCGTTGACTCTGGTGATTCTCAAGAGCACGCTATGGTAGCCAACAGTACGTCCATTGACAGTCTCTTGCATTAGGTTATGGGCACCTAAACATGCAGTATCTCTTTCAGTTAGCTCGTGATGATTTGGTTGGTGGCCTCCCTGCAATTCAGACTCAGAATCATGGGGTATGCGAGGCTTGTCAGGCTGGAAAGCAACACTGGACTCCCTTCTCGGATGGTGACTCTTGGCAAGCTTCCAAGGTATTAAAGTTGGTTCACGTTGATTTATGTGGTACAATGAATACTTCTTCAGTCACTGGCTGTAGATATTTTTTATTATTTGTTGATGATTTTAGCAAAAAAATGTGGGTGTATTTTTTGGAAAACAAATCAGATGTGTTTGGTATATTTCAGCAATATGAGGCCTTAGTTGAAAAAGAGTTTGGTTCTCCTATAGTCACTCTTAGGTCTAATAATGGGAGGGAATTTTGTTCTTCTGATTTGTCCACATTCTGTGCTGCACATGGCATTAAGTGCCAACTCACCGCACCATACACCCCACAACAAAATGGTGTTGTAGAACGTAGAGATCACACCATCACTGAAATGGCTTGCTCTATGATGGAGCATAGATATGTTCCTAAAAAATACTAGGTTGAAGCAGTTTATACTGTTGTTTATCTTTTGAACCAATCTTCAACTCATGCGCTTAAGAAGATGATTCCTGAAGAAGCCTGGTCCGGATGAAAGCCTATAATCAACCACTTGAAAGTTTTTGGCTCTATTGCTCATGTTTGGATTCCAGATGCCAAGCGCACTAAGTTGGATTCCAAAAGCCAGAAACTCATGTTCATTGGTTATAATGAAAATCATAAAGCATACAGGCTGATTGATATCGAGACAGATCGTCTCATATTCAGTCGTGATGTTGTGGTTGATGAAACTACTAGGCCTTTCTTTTAGTCTTCTACATCTGTGCCTCCTGAGGATTAGCCTCCGACAACTTTTAAATTAGGTGTTTGTCTTCCCCTGAGTCCACTTGATGGGAGGGAATTTGCAGTTGAGCAGCCACCTCAGCAAAATGTTCCACCACCCGCCCCTCCTCAGGACAATCTGGATCTTGATCTAGTTGATTTTGTACCAGCCACACCTGGTGATGTTATTTCTCTTGATTCAGATATTGGTACTTCTACTCTCAGGCCTAAATGATATACTAAAACCATTAGTGATCTTGATGATGATGAATTGATCGAGGGTAGAACTACTCGGAAAAAGAGCAAGCAACAAAAATATTGTTAATTTTGCTCTCATGGCCAATCTGCACAGCATCTCTGAGCCTCAGTTATATTTAGAGGCTAAAGGCATACTTGAGTGGGAATAGGCTATGGAAGTTGAACATCATAGCCTTTTGAAGAACAACACTTGGGTGTTTTCTGATCTTCTGCCTGGGAAGAAGCCCATTGGCTACAAATGGGTGTACAAAGTTAAGTATAAGGTTGACAAAACCCTTGACAAGTATAAGGCTCAATTAGTAGCCAAAGGGTTCTCACAGACAAAGGGCATTGACTATGAGGATACTTTTTCTCCTACGGCCAAAATGAGTACCATTCGGCTTGTCCTCGCTACAACAACCCAGTTTGGTTGGAAAGTCCATCAGATGGACGCCGAGAGTACGTTTTTGAATGGTGATTTCTAGGAAGAAGTCTATATGACTTAGGCTCCCGGTTTCAAGGTTCCTGGTAAAGAACATCAAGTTTGCAGACTTGTGAAAGCACTCTATGGCCTTAAACAGGCTCCATGAGCATGGTACATGAAAATTGATAAGTACCTTATTGATCATGGTTTCTAAAGGAGCCCTTCTGATTCAAATTTGTATGTCACATTCTAGTGATGATATTCTTGTATTGGTTGTCTATGTTGATGACCTTATCATTAGTGGCAACTCAGAACATTTGATTAAGGAGATAAAACACAATCTTAGTCAATCATTTGACATGATAGATTTGGGACTTCTTCATTATTGTCTTGGTGTTGAGGTTTGGCAGACAACTGACAACATCTTCATTTCTCAGTCTAAGTATGCTCGCAGTTTGCTTGATAAGTTCAGGATGAGTGACTGCAAACCTGCATCAACACCTATGGAGAAAGGGCTCAAACTTTCAGCAAAATCAGATTCGCCTGTGGAAAATGAATCCGCATTTAGGCAACTAGTAGGAAGCCTCATTTATCTCATTGCTACTAGACCTGATCTTAGTTTTGCAGTGAGCTACATCTTTCGCTTCATGACAAACCCTAAAGCAGAACATTGGGTTGCAGCGAAGCATGTGCTGCGATATGTGAAAGGCACTTCAGACTTTGGCATTCTATATGGAAGGTGCAAAGATCCTAAGCTGATTGGTTATATAGACTCAAATTGGGCAAGTTCTATAGATGACAAAAAGTCTACGTCAGGGTATGTATTCAGTTTGGGTAGAGGTGCAGTTACATGGACCAACAAGAAGCAGCAGGTAGTGGCTCTTTCCTCAACTAAAGTTGAATATTGAGGAACTGTTAAAGCAACTTGTGAGGCAGTTTGGCTTCGAAGGGTGCTTTCTGACATGCAAATGTCTCAAGCAAGGCCTTCCCCCTTGTACTGTGACAATCAAGGGGTGCTCAAACTAGCCAAAAATCTAGTCTTCCATGAAAGGACAAAGCATGTTGAACTTCACTGTCATTTCATTCGCCAGCTTGTCGAAGATGGATCAGTAGTATTGCAGTATGTTTCGACAGAGGATCAGACTGCTGATATTCTCACCAAGTCTCGCAATCCAGATAAGTTTGTAAAATTCAGGAGCATCTTGGTGTAGTTGATAGATTGACCAGTAAGTGAGGGTATTAAAATAGTATTTAGATTATTAATTTAATGGTCAATATAGTATGTATTTTATTAGATGAGAACATTTCCTCAGTTCTCTTCAGTTTCTTTTTAGAAACTTTGTATTTTTGGATTCTTTATAAACTCTAAAAAAACATTTCATCTCTTTAATGTATATACATCGAATATTTCAAATCTCTTTGTTGCTCTTCGTTTCACTGTCTAATTGGGGATTAAATCCTTCAAGGGCTTTGAAGACGAAAACCTTCAAAGTTGCTCTAGTTTTGGAGTTGAGAAACACTCCTCAGCTGGATATAGGAGTGGCTTCACTGTAGGAGTCACCAATGTTCTTTGGTGAAGATTTCAGTTTGTTTCTATGATGATTTTCTTTGATGTTTTTTAGTATATGCATATTTTGGTGTGGTTACTGACTTGCAGAGCTTTTGGGAGTGAGTTGGAGTGGTTTTTCTTTGTTTACTACTTGCTGGATTTACCATTTCCATGCCTAGGACATACCACTTCTTGGCTCATACTGGTTGAGGCATTACATTTCATTTTGTGGGTATTGCTTCATTGTTTTCTACTGACATGGGCGACCTGATTGGAGAGTTTGCAGATGTTTTGGTGGAAGAATGGATTTTTAGGAGCTGGTCACCCCTCCCAATAGGCCGTACAGTTTGGGGGTTTGTGGTGATTTCTGTCCCCTCTTTCCTTGCTGTTTCAGATTGGTTTGGAGGCGCTAATATCAGTGGTGACACTTGCAATCTTTTGTGGAGTGATCTTGGGTCATGTTGGTGATGATTTTTGGGGCTGCCTGTACTTGCACATAGCATTTTCTAAGTGTTACAAACCTGCTGCGACTTATCTTCTGAGATAGACGAGTCCTTTACTTGCTGTTATACTTAGGTATATTTACGTTGTTTCATTGGGGCTATATCATTTCAGTGGGTTGAATGTATTTGGGGCATTGCTATCATATTTCTATCTCATTAGCAGCTGGGTTGTAATTGTTAATATCATTTGTACTGAGCATCCTATTGCAACACTGATTTGGTAGTACTATTTAGTGATTTGCTCTTATTTGGTTTTGTTACTTACCCTGAATAAGTGGTATTGTATCTCACCCCACTGAGAAAGGTCTTTGTTCAACCAAGTGACTTGGTTCTCCATGCAGCCAAGATTTGGAAATATCTTACTTATCAGGAGCCATATGATTTTCTAAATCTACTTCCTCCTCACTGTCACTTTGATCAAAAGTTATGGTAGCCCCCAACTCAAGCAATGAGTCACTATTGAATGTTGATTTAAAATCCTCATTAGGCTCCATTACGTCATGCTCCTCTATTGGATTCTCTAAGAAGTTGAATTGACGTTCTTTGTGTATTGGAGATCCCCACTCAAAAAGTAGATTACCATCACTGGAATGATGAAGATGCTTCCCAATAGGTGCTGTTTTGAAAATTTCAGTAGCATCAAACTCTTCATTAGTGGCTGCAACCTTCTCAAACAAATCAATCTGGAGCTTCGCCATACAAGCTTCTTCATTAAAGACATCTTCTTCAACAACAATCTCATGGCGTACATTGTATTTTGAGTTTTGAACATCATCCAGATCAAAAGGAAATTCATCCCACGTAGGATCCTCATTATGCTTAGGTGCCAACACACCCGGGTCCCATGAGATAAAGGGCTGATTGCTTGGCTCGAGGTAAATGTGATCACTGAACTCCTCATGATCAGTTGCCACTGTGGTTAAATCTCTTCCTAACACCCTAGTATTGGCATCAATCATTCTCCTCCATATCTTGCAACAGCAAACCAGTCCTTTCCAAACCTCTTTGTTCACCACATATTGGACTTTCTGGACTGCCATCATATGTATGAACAACATCCAACTCAACATCATCTAAGCCACCATTTAATTCCTTGCCAAGACAAGGTAAGGGTGATGAAGCAATGCTAGGTTCCCCTAGAGGAATAACCAACAAACTCATACTTCCTTGATATTGATCCATCATGGAAGGTTTGACAATTTCCATGGCAGTATCTTCCTCAAACTTCATGTTCTTCAATCGCAGTTTCAATAGGTGACTTTTCTTCAATCGCGCAGTCATCTTGAAATGTCATGTGCTCTTCACTTGGAGTCCCATCATCAATGCATGTTGACTGATTTTTGCCTTCCTCATGCTTACTCGTTGGTTGGAAACCACAAACAAGTACTTCTTTCTCTGACCCTTCTTCAATGGCAAGTTCTGATTATTCTTCTAATGTACTTAACCAAACCCATTTTTCCAGGTTTCAATATAACAACACCTAAGAAAGAGTAAAAATAAATCGTGTTTCTAAACCCGCTAGGCATGCTTTGATACTCTTTAAAGAGTTGGGTAGCCTCTTGTTCATAACTCCTCTTGATATGTTCTTCATTCCTGTTGAAATCCATTGTCATAACTCTAAATTTTACTGATCTTCCAATAGGCTGGCAAGAACTTTGGCTCTGATACCATTGTAATAACCCACCCTTAATTTTTTTTTTCAAAACTTCACAACTTGCTAGCATTAGCAAATATTCAAGATAATCAATTGAGTAAAGTCCCTTCCACTTTTTGATCACCAGGATCCTGATGTGGGCAAGGTGAGAGCATATAGTGGTAAGGGTTAGAAAGACATGCTACTAAACAAACCACTTGTTTAGTGGGGTGAGTATGAAATCTTCAAAATAAGGAAACATCCACCTTTTTAGAGGGAATTGCATCATCCATAGCACTTGGCGGCAAGCCGACCAATCAAGAGAGATCCTCTGCTCATTCAACGGGTATAACATAAAGTAAAGATAGCTCAATCACTTATTGAATGAGAGCACGACTTATTTAGTGGGGTAAGAGAATGACATGAAAGTAAAGAAGCTCAACTGCTTATTCAGCGAGAGCTCCACTGATTCAGCGGGGTGAGTAAACAAGAAAGATATAAGAGCAATCACCAATGGTACTACCAATATTGTTACAATCAGCTCATTAAGAAAAATGCTTCAAAGTTCAAACATCATTTACTGTTGTTATGATAAAGAAATGACAATAACATGAAGCATAACTCCACCTCAGCGTTGCTACAATGAAAATATAAGCACACCCCCACCAAATATCACAAGTATACCTCAATATGAATTTTCGTACTTCGCTGCTACAGGTCTGATGCACTTTCCAGGTCTGATACAAAGTGAACAGCAAGCTGGAAACACCAATCAGCGGCTATAGAATGAGCATAACTTCATTGTATTGCAATAGAGTCACTCCCAAACACTTGCCAAGCCCAATGCTAGGCTAGGCGCCAAGGTGCAACCAAGGAAACAACTCCAAAAGGTCGAAACAGCAGCAACAACCATCCAAACTCCCTCAAGCCAAATTGTACGGCCCAACAAGTAAAAATCAGGTTCTCCACCAAAAGTTTTGTAATTTTGCAAAGAGGGGCGTCTAGGGATGGAAAAACCAATGCAAAGGCACCCACAAAATGTTACCAAGTCCTTTGATCAGCAGGAGCATAAATACTGGATTTGCCAAGGTGAAAAAGGTCTGACCAGCAAGCATAAATCCTCTGAGAAGCATTCCCAAAGACTCTAAACCTCTACACAAATAGTTATCATACCCAAACATAGCTAGAAATCATCATAAGTAACCAAAAATGAAAACAAATCATCACCATTAAGCTCCAATGGTGATTACTATATGCAATCACACTCCACTAGCTAGGGATTATCTTTTGAATCCGAAACTAGCAATCTAAAGAGGGTTTTCATCCTCCAGAGATTTAGGAAAAAACACTCTGGTTCCAATCCGGCATCATAATGTCATCTCCAAATTATATAACCCAAAGAGAGCAAATGAGGGAGTATTTATAAACTTTGAGACCCAAAAGTTTGAATAACAATTCCCTCCAAAAAGGGATGCCACACTTGGCGAGAAATAAATTTTATTTTTCTCATTTTAATCCTTTCCTAGGCATCCCCCTAGAAATACACATGAACATCTTTTAAAACAACCTTTAGTTGTTACTCCTAGGTGTGGGGGTCCAAAGAAGGTGACTTTTAAAACTTTATAATTTAACGACTTAAGTTGCCATATTTCCATTTTCGAACTCCAAGACTGTTGGAGCACAAACTACCGAAAGTAACAAGATACCAAGAACTGCAATTGCGACCCCTACCAGAAATAAAAATCCTGCATTGAACTGGTGTTCGGACCATTGCTAGAAATAACACTTACTAAAAATAGCATACTACTAAAAATACTGTCCGAACTCAAAATAAGCACATTCTGAGATGCAGCTGCGACTTACTAAAAATTGGAGGTTCTAAAAATAGACATTGCTAAAAATAGTAGTGATCGCTCACCAAGGATCTTAGAAAACCCAGAAAGACCCAGAAACCCATCTCGCAAACTCCTGCAATAACCTCCTGAAAAGTAGACGAGAAACTTCCAAGAGTCTTGGAATCCCTAGAAACGCCTTCGGATAGCCTGTGGGATTCCATAAATAGGCTAATAGTCACTGAAATGCTTAGGGCTAAAAAGGGGACATTACACTCCCTCACAGAATGATATTGAACATCAATATGCTTGATTCTAACATGGTAAATAGGATTGTTGGCCAAGCAAATTGCACTTTGTGCATCACATTTTACCACTGTTTGACTCTTAAAACCAATACTACCACTCAACCTCTTCAACCACATTGCTTCCTTACAAGGAAATTTTGTGGGCTTAAATTTTGCTTCAATAGTGAATAGGGCAATTGTTTATTGCTTGTCATTCATGCAAAGTATTGCTCTACCAAACATGATAACATAGCCGTTCGTTGATCTCCAATTATCAAGATCACTAGCCCAATCCAAATCTACAAATCCCTTTACATTCAACACTTTGCCCACATCATTAGTACCATAATAAGTGAAGCAATAATCCTGCTTGGGCAATGCTTGGTCTTGTGTAGACCATCACATATACGAAACTTTCTATTGCACTACAATTAGGAACATTACTCATGTCCTTCAAATTCTCCACAGATTTAGGACATTGTTCCATACTTAGTTTTGTGCCAATTGGTAGGGTTGTACTTACTAGTTTATTGTCTTGCATTCCAAACCTCCGCAAGACTATTCAAGATACTTCGTTTGAGTCGGCCATAGTTTCTTGTTGGTCCTATCCTTGTATATCTCCATACCAATTATGCATCTAGCAACTCCCCAATATTTTATATCAAACTTACTAGACAACTAAGTTTTAAGTTACTGAATTAATGCTTTATTGCCTCCAACGATAAGCATATTATTAACCTATAAAACAATAATCAGAATTTGATTATGTAGTTGTTTGAAGTATGCACAATGTTTTGCTACACTTCTTTCCAAACTCACTTCTAGCACATGTGTCAAATTTTTGATTCCCCATCTATAGGGACTACCATAATCCATATAATGATCTATTCAACTTGCAAACTAGTTTCTCTTTACCTTTCACCATAAATCCTTCAAGCTACTCCATGTATATTTTCTCCTCTAAATCTCCATGCAAGAATGTTGTTTGAACATCCATTTACTCAATATTTAAACCAAGCGTTACAACAATAAATAACATCTTAATAGAACTCAACTTAACAATAGGAGAAAAGATTTTGCTGAAGTCAATTTGCTCAACCCAAGAATAACCTGTTTGCTACCAATTGAGTTGTCTACTAAAGTGATCCATCTTTTCTAAATTTCCTCTTGAGCATCTAGTTGTAGCCAATGGGTTTCATGTCTTTTAGCAAATCAACCAAATCCTAGGTCTTACACTGGTTCAATACCATCATCTCCTCATTCATGGCATTCTTCCAAGAGTTTTTCTCTTTAGAGTGAGAGCCTCTTCCGCAAAACTCGGTTCACTATCATTACAAATAAGAGAAAATAGACAACAAAAATTTGGTGGACTATGTCTATCAGGTGATCTTTGTTGTCTTGTAGACCTTCTTAGCCATTTGTGAAGATTTTATTATTGTATCTGCACCCTCTTCTCATTTAAAGTTATTGCCATATGTGCTTGCCTCTTCTTCTCTCAAACTATCTTGTCCACATCATTATTTATTTCGGATGCATTTTGTTCCAATTTTATTCCAAAATGCAACTTCTCCCTCTGATTCTCCTTTGATTCTACTTCCTTTGTCAAGACTCTAAGTTCTCTGAAGGTAACATCTCTTGAGTAGATAACCTAAAGCTTGTAGCCTTTTACATTCTGACCATAATTAATGAAAATATACCCTTTGGCATTGAAATCGAATTTAGACCATCTCTTCTTACACAACTAAACAAATGCTTTACAAACAAAGACTTGCAAATGTGCTGCAACAAGTTTTCTGCTACTCCACATTTCATATGGCATCTTGTCTTTATGGGAGACTTGATCTTCAAGTAGCATGTAGTGCTCATTGCCTTGACATAAAAATCTTGTCTTAGACTTGCACTATTCAGCATACTTCTATCTTGTTCCAACAAGGTTCAGTTTAACCTTTCAGCCACTCTGTTTTGTTGCGGTATATATAGGATTGTTCTTTGTTTCACAATTCTAATATGTTTAGAGAATATGCCAAACGCCTTAGAGCAGAATTCATTGTTATTATCTATTCTTAATTTCTTAGTACCTTTATTTTCTTATCGGTTTGACTCTCAACAAGATACCCAAACTCCTTAAACTAGAGAAACACCTTAGACTTTATTAAAATATTTATTGTAATATTAATGGTCATCTTAGCTTTAGTTAGTCGTCAGTTAACTTAGTTAACATTTAGTAACTTCTGTTTACGTTTTATTGGTTTTGGCATCTTTCTGTTTTTTAGCTTTAGTTTATTTCAGTTAACGATTGTTTCTTTTTAGAAACATCGTCTTGTAAATTTCTTTATAAGGAGCTTTCCTGTTGTAATTACACAATCATGAATATCAATTATCTTTTCATGGTATCAGAGCTCAGGCTTGAACCTGATTAGTTTTAGCTGATTTTTTTTTTAAAATCAAAGATTTTGTTTTTTAGAAATTTTTGAAAATCGAAGTTTTTTTAGTGAAGAATTTTGAAGGAAATTTTTCATGGATCTGCGTCTGCATTTTTGGTGATTTTCTTAAAAATCATGGGCAATCTGTTCTTAGTTTGTGGGTCTGAGCAATTTTTGGTAGTTTCTTTTTTTTTTGGGCAATTTTTTGAGTTCGTGGGTGTGCAATGACCTAGGGCTTTCTTCTAGGTGTTTTAATCTCCTTTCTGGGCGATTTTGTAATATCGTGTTATTCACTGTTCGTAGGTAGATTTGATGCTTTCATAGTTTTTTGACGGGTTTTTACTGATAAAACTCATGATTTCGTGGCTGCCTGAAGGGTTGATTTTTGAGCCAGTTTTGACATAATTGTTTTGGGAAAAATAAAAATTTCTGCAAAGAGTTTTTCGAAATTTTTTCTATAAAAATTTTGCAATTTTTTGAGAGTTTTTTTCTGAAAAATATCTTACTTTTTCAAAGTTTTCGAAGGTTTTTCTAAAAAATCTTACAATTTTTGAGCCTCTTTTTAGACGATTTTTGAAATCATGAGTTGTACCAGTTGATTGTCTAGGGTTTGTGCCAGCTGATCACAGTGTTACCTCGTTTTTGGAAAACGGGAGGGATGGCTTCTTTGACCAACGTCATGTTGGAAAGTACGCAGAGGTTCAATGGGAAAAGTTATAATACCTGGAAGCAGAGGAAGCTCACAGTTTTCCAGTGTCGGTGTCTAGATTTGATTGTTCTGTGGGAAAGGATCGGTAATTGCGAGGCGGTTATGCTTCTCCAGTTATCTGTCAGCGATGATATGTTTCCAGAAGATTATGGGTAGACTTAGTTTTTGTTTGTAGGATGACCATTAAGGGAGGGTATTAAAATATTTATTGTAATATTAATGATCTTAGCTTTAGTTAGTCGTCAGTTAACTTAGTTAACATTTAGTAACTTCTATTTACGTTATATTGGTTTTGGCATCTTTTTGTTTTTTAGGTCTAGTTTACTTCAGTTAACGATTGTTTCTTTTTAGAAATATCTTCTTGTAAATTTATTTATAAGGAGCTTTCCTGTTGTAATTACACAATCATGAATATCAATTATCTTTCCAGACTTTCTCCTAAGAAAATATACCCAATGGTACCCAAAATAATATTGGTGAATGATATCTATTATGCAAACTTACCAATGGATTGGATATCTTAGGACCAAACACATCGCTATGTATCACTTCCAAAATTTCCTTTGCTCTAGTGCATCTAGAGTTAAACCACACTCTATTTTGGTTTCCCAACACACAATGCTCACAAAATTCAATACCAAGAGAACAATCAACAAGACCATCTACCGTATCATTACTTACCAAGGTTTTCAAACTTTTTCCACTCAAGTTACCCCATTTAAGATGCCACAATAACCTTGTTTCAAATATGGTTACATTAGCACTCTTGGATAATGTTGATGCATCTATATGAATTTTGGATAGAGCTTATAGAAGATTGCAAAAGATTTACACAAAATAATATTGCTTCTCTTATTTTCAATCAAATACATTACATATTTATCGGATTCTCATATCCTATTTTAGAAGAAACTCCCTAAATGACTTCCCTAAACATATTAAGAAACAAATCAATATAAACAAACATTCGTACAACCAATATATTAACCTATTCAATAAACTATAACAAATCTAATAAATTATTATTATATGCATCCTATAATTGCTCTAATATTCTAACACCCCCTCATATTGCATCATTCTCCAATTGAGGATAAGTGGACCAACAATACTTGATGACCACGTTCAATAGTTCATCATAAGGTATGAGTAGGGACATACACATCTACTCGTGACAAGCAATAGCGGAACTAGCCTCACTATGGTCACTGTACTTTCATTCAAGGATAGGGACAAACACATCTACCCATGGAGCCAAGGATAGGGACTAACAAATCTATCCAAGGTCTTGCAACAAGTTTGGACACAAACAAACACATCTTTTCAACATCAAAGCTATTAAAATATTATTTAGATTATTAATGGTCAATCGTGTATTTTATTGTATTCTTTAGATAAGAACATTTCTTATCGTTCTCTTTCAGTTTCTTTTTAGAAACGATATATTTTTGTATTCTTTGTAAAATCTATAAATGAAGCCTCACTTCATGTAATTAATATATCAAATATTTTTACCATCTTTCTTGTAATATGGTATTAGAGTGGGCTCGGTCGGCGAGAAAAAAATTCATTTTTCTAAGCATTGATTTTTTCCTATTTGTTTGCATGTCTCCTTGTGCAATAAAAAATCAATGATCTTGCTCATGAAAAATCCTGACATCCTCCTTTTAGAAATCGCGTCTGCTTCTATAAAGAAAAATCGCAACCTTTTGAAATTTAATCATGTCTCTTTTCTTTTGTAAAAATCGTGACGAAACAACTTGCATGGTATTTCGCGCATTTTCTGGCCGTGTCTCCTTCGTTTTTCCGCATGATTTCTGGGCATTCTTCTGCTAATCGTGTCTGAGCGCGATTTGTTCATGTTCTGAGCACAATTTTTGGGCGTTGCGGTTTCGAAGTTCAACATTTTTCGAAGGTTTTCTGCCTGTTATTTTTTACACATTTTTCTGCCCGCGTGACCTCCCAGTTCAGGTCTTTTCTTTGGCGCACAGTTTTGATTCCCCACTATTCTGAAATTTGTTTTCAAATTGTTTATTCATCGTATTGTTGATTGTTTAGAAGCAAATTCAAAATAGAGGTATTCTCACAAGCAATTTACTTTAAATGTAACATATCATATGATTTACTTCAATCCAAAATATGCCAAACTTAAAAATATAAATTCCCAACTTCAATTATCAAACTCCTTAAAGCCCAAACACATGGCATAGAAGATTATATACAATAGATAGATTCCATCTCAGAATTTATTACAAAACATTAATGTCCAGAAATAATAATAAAATATTCTGACCTGTGAATATAACCAGCTCTCTGCTTTTAGTTTGAAATGCCCGTCTTCAATATTCATAAATGTATAGTAGGAGTCTTGGAACTATGTATAATAGACACATGTAATTATCTTCAACACTCTAATTCTCATGACATTTTAAGTACTCACGACATCCACTATTTAAAACTCCTCTCCCTGCTCCAAATGTCTCTGCCATGTCCACTTTGGACTTATGCAACTTCACAGAGCTGCCAAAACTCGTTAATGAACCCACAATCCACCTTTTCTAACATTCAAAGTCTCTTTTAAAAATTATTCTTCTTTGTACACTACAGCAATATTTTCCTTTTACACGTGGTCGATGCTCCACATGGAATTAGAAGCTGATAGAAAGGATGATGCTTTCGTGACTTTTGTAGTCGCTACTTATTCAGAATAAGCTATCAATGAAGCAGTAGTGAAGAATAGAATTAATATCGGCTTTAATCTTATCTTTCCTTGTCGGTTGTAGCAGTATTGGAATCATATGATATGAGTCGCTACTTTAATTCTCCCTCTCATTCCAATGTAAGAAGACAAATAGTCACTCCAATCCTTCCACGACTCTTACTAGTTTCTGTGTCATTTGATTCTAACATAGCATTGTATAGCCTCACCAATACTCCACAAGCTGCTCCTGATAAAGTTGAGACTCAGTGTGCATTACGGCAAAGAAAGAATGAGACATGTCTCCCTTTAATTCGATGCTTCCAAGATTAGTTTGCACTTTTAAAACATCTTCAAAAATTGCGCCCCATACTATGGACTATTGAATATGATTGCGCTAAACGCTGAATATGAACCGTTGCTCCTTTTCCACTATGCTCGACAATCTTTAAATGTATCAGTAGTTGTATGAAGCAAGTTCGATTTCTTTTAGAAATGGCTATTATAATACGTTTCCCTTTATTAATACAGCGGCTACAAGAGAAAGAGGTAGCGATTCAACTATTTAATTATTCTTCCCTTACGTGCGTTTTCTCCAGGATGCGAATATAGGCATCAACGCCGCTAGGTGATCTTCAAAACTTCAACTTCAATACCGCTGTCACTTCATAGACACCTTTGCATTTCGACCTTCATGGCATTATTTTGAAAGATTTGAGATTGGCACAAAATTCTCCAATATAATGCAAATGAAACTGGAAATTTAAATTATAACATTACCATCACTTCACTTGCAGACTTGGAGCATCTTTAAAATTATCAACTTTGAAGACTCCCCAACTTTTTACAAATTTTGTCTTCTCCGAAGATTTCTCAAAACTTTCAAAACTTCAATCGTTTTTAATACCAAGGGAGAAAACTGAGTGTCTTCTCCAGCTATCAGCCAGGGCAGATCTTTCACTGCCGAAGCCAATCTTCTTTCGGAGGTCACCCCACCTCAGAAAGGTTGTGAACTACGTCCACCAACAAAACCTGTTTCCAAAACCAAAATCTAGCCTCTTTCAAATCGCTCCAAAATATTCTTTAATAACTTTGGCCTTGACCCTTGGCTTCCCCTTGCCTGACTGTTCAAATTTCTTTCCTCTTTTAATTTCCAAATTGTGACTTAATTTTGAATCTACATTTAATAAGTCACTAAAATATAATATTATTTAATTAATAATATTTTCTTCTCAATTAACATTTTGGAGAAAAATATTAAATAATTAAAATAATATCATATTTCTCCATGTAATAAAAAGTGGAACATTACACAATACCGAAGATAATTGAATTTCATCAATTTGGTCTTTGAATGAGACCCACCAAATTGCAATAAAGCCCCTCTAGAAAGCTTGAGTGACTTCCTCCACAATCTAGCTAGGGTAGATTAGTTTCACTATTGAAATTGGTGCCTTAGGGTTTCTAAGTTCTAACCCATAGACCAAATAGCTTTCGAAAAGCTCTTTAAATGAAAAGTGAGAAATAATCCAAGCATGAGAGAAATGAACTCCTTTCCTCCTTTTATGTTTCCCTTTTCATTTCCCGCTCAAATAATATAAAGTGACTTATGAAAGTACCTTTAAAATATTTCACTTAAAGTCACTTTATAACTTCATTTTATTAATTATTTAATATTACCTTATAAATTTAACTTGACACTTTAGGCAATATTAAATAATAAAGTAAAGGATTCACTAAATTCACCTTTAGCCTACTGGAATTAAAAAGGCTAAATGATCATCCTAAGTGGCTATTGAGAAGGGGACATTACAAAACACTATTTCCATATGTAGTTGTGAGTTCTTCGAGATGACTTGTTATTATGACAACACTGTTGATGTTGTAGCTTCGGGCTACATACTTCTGCCTTGATCATTGGACAATAAATTCATATAGCCTATCGGCTATTCATTTATTTATTAAAGTGAAGAGGTGCTTCACTTGGCATCTAATATAATATTTAATTATTGTGAATAATTAAATTGGGCCGACCTCATTAAAGAAATAATATTTATTTCTTTATTATTACTATGAGGCCGATCTACTTGAAGAGTCGGATTATTTTGTATTTATACAAGGTGGAGATAGCTCATTTCATCATCAAGTTCATTCAAGCAATTCACACTCCTAGAAGAAGTTCTCACTTGAGCAGCAGATTATCATCTTGAGCAGCAGATCTTCATATTGTGAAGTTCGCACTTGTGCAACAGATCATTATCTTGATCAGCAGATCATCATATTGTGACTGCAGATTGATTTCAAGGGGAAACATATTCATTCTGTATCTTCGCATCTAGGAGAGGTGCTATTGTTCATTGTATCAAATTCGGCCTTGTGTTGGGCCTGAGTTGTAAGCAGATTTCTGCTCTTATTCCTGAATATATAAGTGATATATTTGCTGGGTTTTTCTTCCTTGAGTAGGAGGGTTTTCCCAGGGTATCTTGTGGTGCTCATTGTCTTATGTGTTGCAATTTCTGTTTATTGTATTTTTGATCCTAAAACTAACATGGTATTAGAGTGGGTCTAAGAAAAGATCTGATCAAAAATTGATTGCAGTGAGAGTTATCAAGTCAGCATAGTGCAGAGGCTTCATTGTCAAGCCCTTTGAGAAGTTTAGGCGAAGCTTAGAAGGATGCCGCCAATGAGAATGGAGTGCTGGAAACAAAAACGTTCTTTTTTTGGCGCAAGCATTATTGAGGGCATCTCAAATTTTAGTTTGCATCTCATAATTCTGTAGACTAAAATATTCTGATGCCGTGAGTGAAGATGACAGTGCCTATTTTCATCCGAAGCTGAGTATATGTGGCGCTTATTGCAAATCTAATAGCTTACTTCATTGCCTTGAACATATGTTGTGCCTTGCATGTGTTGTCTTTCTGATTTCGATTTCTGTTAAATTCAGTCATTGTCACATGCTTGAATCTTCAGAAATTGTATAAGGTGTGTGGAATTCATACTTTGAAGAGGCAGCAATTCTAAGTGCTAAGTCAGTAATTTGATCCTGTATATGGAGATCCCAGGAAAGATAAGTGCAGACCTGAAAAGCGTCTAAGTGCAACACTTAAGGAGATTTGATTTCAATGAGATAAGTATTGCATGTTGAATAATATTCATGAATTTTTATGTAGTTATTAATTCATGCTATAACGTTGGGATAGTGAATCATGTATGTTTTTAGCATTGATATTTCTCTTCGAGATAGTTGAGTTCTATGAATTTTTTAGTAATCTCTCTCTATAATGCTTCCAAGATGGATCGAGAAGCAAGAGGGTGATGAGAGATCGCATAGAGAGGAAGAGCTTGAAGCATCCTGTGAGGAAGTCATGCCGACTGATGATCAAGTCATAGCTTGCAACCATAGGACTATGTTGGTTGCTGGAGATATCTCTTGAAGAGAAAGAACCTATTTAGGTTGTCATTGCGATTAGTTTCTTTGAAGAGGAGGAATTAACATTCAGAGGGAGTTCTGTGACTCACTGAGAAGAAGTGAAGGTTGCAGTGCTGCAAGGCCAACTGCTAATTCCTTGAAAGACCTCTTCAGCAGTTGAAATATACTCCCTCAATTTTTTTTAATTTTTTAGTAACAATTACAATGTAACCAAGCACTCGTTAAGGTTAGCTTAAACCAAAATGTTGCATAAAAGAACTCTAACCAAGAATGTGCCCTAAAACCACTTAAGGAGGAGGGGCGGGCATATGGTCAGAGGATCCCTAGGATCTATTGAAAAAATAGTTACAAAGATTACAACTGAAAGAGAGTCTAAACTCAACACCAAGAATGTGCACTCAAGATCCCTTAAAAGGTGAGGTGCTAACATATGGTGGAGTATTAATAACAAAATTGAAAATACTTAGGCGGATAACCAGCCATGAAAAAATTTCCACACTACCACCAAACAGTGGGGGGAAAAGATTACAATTAAAACATTTCGTCTGCTGCGGCAGGCATCCACTCATGAGTGGGAATTCACCACTTTTCCAGCGGGTACAATGAGAGAATTAGCAAGTTCTTGTTTCCACACTGGCGGTAAACCATCTAGGGATTACAATGTGATAATTAAACACAAATAAGCAGCAATTAAACAGACTGAAACAGTACTACTGTTATCAGCTTTACAAAATGAGGAAGAGCTGCAAATTACATGAGAATTACAATAGTTTTGAATTACCAAGAAATAAAAGATCTCCCACTCTAGATTTGTCTCAATTATTGACGGAATAAACTGAAATCAAAGACTGAAATAATTCTGATATAAAATCAGTAAACTGAAAGTTTGAATCAACAAACATCAACTTGCCAAAAATGTCAAATCTCTTACCACACTCCACGGACTTGAACAAAACTGAAAGTGTCTCTCTTCTATAGCTAGGCGACCAAGAAACCACCACTTTCCAACCTTCAAACTCAACAAAGACAACCAACACACATTCCAAAGTAATAAACGAATGGTACGGCCCTAGGAGAGGGTTGACCTCACTTATAAAATCAACCACTTCATATTAAATTCTGTCCTTGCACCAAAAGGGGCGCCTCTAGCATATAGATGGATAGAAACAATACCCATAAGCAAACAAAAATCATACCAAAAGCTGTATATGGAAATCTCCTTCAGCCAAACAATAACCAGCGACATGAAAACTGGAAATATCTCACCCAAAAATCCACAATAATGCTCAATATATACTTTTGGATGAAGTACACTCTCAGATCACCATCTAGGGAACCATAGTTTCAAGCCCGAAGAATGGAGTAAACTTGCTAAGCTTTCCCTTAGCCGGATTCTGGATTTCAAACCAACAACATAACTTTACAATATTTTCCAAAGATCCCCTATGAGAGAGCAAAGGCTTTCTTTTATAGAATTGAAGGTGACTGTTGGCTCTTCAACTTCCATTTCTTTTTCCCTCCAAAAGAGATGCCCATTTCACTTTTGAAATATTTTAATTTTTAAAACATTATATTCACCTTTCTAGGCATCCAAAACTTGAGGAGAAATATTTACTTTAGAAATATTTAAATAATCTCCCAATGAGGTGTCCACCCTCAAGGCCACCTTTTAAAACAACTTTAAATCATTAATACTAGGCCAAGGGGGTCAATAAGAAATTATAACATTAATGACTTAAAATAAATCATTTTACCCAAAATGAGCCTCAAAGTGTTGAAGGCCAAATATGCTCCAAACTGCTCTGCCCGAAATGTAAACTGAGCTGACTATTGATGCTACTGCCCAAGATGGCGTTGCCAGAAATAGAATTTACTAAAAATAGTAAATTTAGAAAAGTTGCCTGATGACTTTATAAGTCATATCATTGCGAAGCTCTTTGAAAACCCAGAAGAATTCACAATCCTTATTCATGCAAACCTTCTTCAGAACCTCTATAAAATAGGAAACCCTAATTTCCAATTTTGCTTACCCTACGAGTTTCTGGAAATAGGCTAAAACCTCAAGAAGAGCGTAGTGCTAAATCGGGGACATTACAACAGTTAAGATCAAAATTGCACAAGATAGCCAATCTAGATTTGACATTGGTAGTTCTGCAAACCTATTCAGAATAGAGTGAATTGGGATGAGGTCGAAGAGGACAACCCTAAATTCTCTACAAAGGTGTGCGCTGGAAACCGTTTCTCTAAGGCTAGCATTGCAGGCAATCTTGGACGAAGAGGTCAGAAGGTTGATGCAAATACCTGGAGATTCAGAGGGAGTCTATTGAACCAGAAGAGGATGGTGATCCAGTTGAACCTTTGGAACCTACTGATGGGCCTACAGACATTGTTATTGGTCGAAAGAGACTTCTATGGGCTAGGCAAACAATGCAGGAGGAAGAAACGTTGTCAGCCCCTAGAGGAACATTTAGAGAAAGCAAAAGACCTTAGAAGTTTTCAAGCTATGTTGCAATCTGAGCCTTCCAGTGTTGAGGAAGCTTCAAGTCAGCAAGTATGGAAAGATGCTATGGCTGAAGAATATCAATCTATCCTCAAGAACGATGTTTGGGACATTGTACCTAGACCAGAAGGCAAATCTGTTGTATCTTCTAAGTGGTTTTTCAAGATCAAGCATGTGGTTGATGAAAGTTACACCAGATGAACGTGAAGACAACATTTCTAAATGGTGTAATTGAAGAAGAGGTATACATTGAGCAACCTGATGGATTTGAGGTTCATGGGAAGGAATCTCATGTTTGCAGATTGAAGAAGGCTTTGTATGGCCTTAAGCAGGCTCCTCGTGCTTGGTATGAGAGGATTGATCGATACTTGCTGAGCTTGGGCTTCTCCAAGAATGATGCTGATTCAAATCTATATTTCAAGGTAATTAATGGTGAGGCCTTGATCTTGGTTCTCTATGTTGATGATCTATTTCTTACTAGAGAAGAACACCTCATTATCAAATGTAAGAAGGAGTTGGCTTGTGAATTTGAAATAAAGGATCTTAAGTATATGCATTACTTCCTTGGTTTAGAGGTATGGCAGAGGCCTAATGAGATCATTCTAAGTCAAGAGAAGTATACAATAGACATCTTGAAGAGATTTGGTATGATGGATTGCAAATCCATGTCTCACCTATGGAAACCAATTTTCAGAAGTTAAAAGAGGCTGCAACTAGTTCAGATCTAGTGGATCCTACTATGTACAGGCAGTTGATTGGATCTTTGATGTATCTAGTCAACACTAGACCAAATATTTGCTATGCAGTGAGTGCACTTAGTCAGTTCATGTGTGAACCAAGACAAATACACCTATTTGCAGCAAAGCATATCTTGAGATACTTGCGTGGCACAGTTGGGTATGACTTAAGATATTCTTCTGATGTGGACTTGAAGCTGCATGGTTATACTGATTCTGATTGGGTAGGGTGTGTTGCTGATCGAAAGAGCACCTCTGGATGTTGTTTTAGTTTGGGGTCTATGATCTCGTGGTGTAGTAGGAAGCAGTGCTTAGTGGCACTGAGTACCGTAGAGGCCGAGTACATTGTAGCATGTGTGGCAACTCGAGAAGCGGTGTGGCTTCAGAAGCTCCTTGCAGAATTGTTTGGACAATCATTGGAGCCAACTGTCATTCATTGTGATAATCAAAGCTATGTGAAGTTTTCTGTCAATCTAGTGTTTCATGATAAAACCAAACATGTTGAGATCAAATACCACTATATTAGAGATATGGTATTGAGGAAAGCAATCCAGTTGAGATACATTAGCACTGATGAGCAAACGGTCGACATTCTCACCAAGCCCCTCTCTAGAGTAATGTTTGTGTACTTTCAAGAGAAGCTTGGAATTGTGGAGAATGAAGCCTTAGCTGAGAGGGAGACCCAGCTTCAGTGATCTTCTGTGATTTGCTTTAATGCATCTTTCTCTGTTAGAGAAATTTGAGGTGTAAGCCCTTGTTTTTCCACCCTCTGGGAGTAGCCATGGTGGATGTCGTGTTGAGTGACTCCATGACAACATCACGTGAGAGAGTCCGTGATGATTTTCTTGTACTTGTGTTTATTCACCCTCTGGGAGTATCCATGGTGAACGTCATGTTGAGATGACATCATGTTGAGTGATTCCATGATGGGCACTTGTGTACATATGCTTTACCATACATGGGAGTAGCCATGATGGTTGACATCACGATTGAGTGAATTTGTTATGAGCCCCTTCCACATATGGGTGTAGCCATTGTGGGTGTGATGTTGAGAGATTCCATGACAATGTGTATCAGAAGTATTCCTCCCTAGCTAAGAGGGAGTGTTGATGTTGTAGCTTCGGGCTACATACTTCCGCCTTGATCATTGGACAATAAATTCATATAGCCTAACGACTATTCATTTATTTATTAAAGTGAAGAGGTGCTTCACTTGACATCTACTTGAAGAGTCACATTATTTTGTATTTATACAAGGTGGAGATTGCTCATTTCATGATCAAGTTCATTCAGGCAATTCACACTCCTAGAAGAAGTTCGCACTTGAGCAGCAGATCTTCATATTGTGAAGTTCGCACTTGTGCAGCAGATCATTATCTTGATCAGCAGATCATCGTATTGTGACTGCAGATTGATTTCAAGGGGAAACATATTCATTCTGTATCTTCGCATCTAGGAGAGGTGCTATTGTTCATTGTATCAAATTTGGCCTTGTGTTGGGCCTGACTTGTAAGCAGATTTCTGCTCTTATTCCTGAATATATAAGTGATATATTTGCTGGATTTTTCTCCCTCGAGTAGAACGGTTTTCCTAGGGTATCTTGTGGTGTTCATTGTCTTATGTGCTGCAATTTCTGTTTATTGTATTTCTGATCCTAAAACTAACAAACACCACCACACGTATACAGACCATGTATGATGCTTCACAGCTTATTGCCACAACATCATCACATGTAAGTCAACATACATGTTGTATCACAAACCCATAAAAATCAATGCAACTCCTCACAATGTACTCTTTATACAAGGAGTTTCTACAGGTCAGTATCACGTAAATTCCCAACACCTACTTGAATAGGTGACTGTTAAATTAGATAAAAAATTCAAACAACTCATAGAAAATTTGAAAGGTACTAGTTGATTTTTGCACTTGTTTAGTCAATTTAAATCATGAAAGTCACATGCAATAACAAAATTCATAGAAAAGAAGAAAAGCAATAGTCATTAAATAATCATTTGACAGTTCCTCTCCATACATTCATTGGGAAAAATGCAAAAACATACGATAAACTTTCATTTATTGCATTTAGCTGTTCATTTTAGCATTTATAGTAAATCATAACCATTCATTTCATTAACATTAAAATCATTGAAAATACAATAGCATGACAACATGCAACCTTTAGGTCTTTGTATTCCCAATCTACAAAGGTACGAACATAGATTTAAACAAACAAGGCAAAATAAGCAAACAGGAACACAGTCAACAAATCACAAGTGAAACAACCAAGCAATCAAAACACAAAGTTAAAGCAAGGCACCCAAATTGACACTCCAAGTGACTATTCATTCATCTCTTCTCTCTCTCTTACACCTAGCATATTAGGCTCATGTTTCTTGGGGTTAGAGAAGATTGGGTAATGACCACTTTGAGTGAGCAAAGAGAAAGCCAACTAACTTTCAAAATTATTGATTAGGAAACAATTCTAGAACGCTTAAGTTTAACAACATATCCATGATGAAAACGATAAGAGAATGAGCTTTAGGACTAGCTCTCCTGGAAGAGTTATTCAAGATAGAAAGCTGTTGCTTAAACATTTTTCTCAATAACACTTAGCTAGAACTTAATGCAATATGAGAAAACAACGCAACCATCCATATAATGATCACCATCACCGCAGCTCTCCCTAGGTTTTCAAGGACACACTCCACACTATTACCACTACACCATATTCAACACTGGTATCCATTGTCAAACATTCTTTCCTCATGAAGAGAGCAACCAAACAAACACTGCAACTCTCCCACAAACAAATCTTGTTGCCACATTTAGGATACTTCTTTGTAAAATCCCCACTTGAAATTGCATGATATTTTAAAACGATTTTCACAGTTTGACACATGTAGACATTTTGTCAAATGGTTGTCTTGCCTTTGAGTTTGGAAGGTTTCAGAACTTATTTCACCTGATAGTAGATTCAATATAATTTGCACATACAAGGGAGATTTATATCTATTCAATTCAATATGAAAGTTGATACATAAAATGCAAAGAAGACCATACAACTGAACAGCAGAGTACTTTTCATTAGTCTGATATAATAAATATTTCTTGTTACACAATCTGACCTGGTAATGCTGATGCACAGAAATACACCTTGCATGTTTCAGATAATGGTCTGGACTTCAAATACTGCTCCAGTTGAATCCAACACAGCTCCCCAAACACACCCCGCACAAGTTTCTACAATGCCGACCTGATAAGGGATGACCTGCCCCTTTTCTGAGTGCTGCTGGGGTTATAACAGTCCACTTTTTCCTCCTGGAAACCCCTGTGTGACCTTCCTGTGTGTGCAGCAATGGGAATAAAGACCGCAAACTCTCCAAAAAATGTTGGTGTGAGGTCTGTAGGGTGTCAATGGCCCTGCAATAAGGCACGGCTTTCATGGAAACTCCTTGGTAAGTGTGGCGCCTCCATTTCAGAACCCACAACTTTGTAAAAGGCTGAAGCGCCTCTTTCCTTCAACAATAAGACAACTCTATAGAAACACCCAACCCCCAATATGCAGCACTTAGGTATTAGAGGGTTACAATGCCATCAACCAGCTTGGTGTCACCTTTTCTATGAGAGCCAAAACCCTGAATAGTTGTCAGTAAAGATATCAAAATATCATTGCTAGAAACTCCAAACCTTCCATTGGAATTTTTTTCCAATGGAGATTTAACAAATCTCCTCAAATCGACAAACAATCATTGAAGTGCAAATGCGAATCACTAGCTAGGGAGAAATCTTTCACCACCGAAACTGATCTTCCCCAGAGGATTTCCGTTCTCCAGAGGCTGAGATGAACCAGGTTCAATCTCTAGAACCACAAGGGTTTTAATTAGAAAAATAGAATAAATTGAACATACCAAATGAGCTCACAATTCCCTCTTTTATATGCTTCTTAGGGAACTCTCTAGAAACTCCTTTAAAAAATCACTTTATTAATTTATTATCCCTTTTAACTCCAAAAAGTGATTTATTTCATTTTTAAAACAGTTCCGGCATTGAAAGTCACTTTTCAGCATCCCAACATTTAGAACTTTTCATCCCGATTCCAATGAGCTATAACACTAAGGTGCCCCCCTTAAATATTTTAATAAAAATAACAACCTTAGAGAAATTAATTAAATATAGCTCATTAATACATCCAATTTATGGAAACGGTCGAAAAGTATCAGAATCGAAAATTGACTATGCAAGAGTGATCTCGATGATGAACGGACTTGACTAATAACACTATCCATAACTATGGTCGTAACACTATCCATAACTAGTGATCTCCTTAGGTTTTCCTTAATAGTTACTAGGTCGTAACACTATCCATAACAATAAAGAATTGTAGAGTGACATTACAAAAGAAAATCTATGACTTATTAAAGAGATTATTAGGTTTTCCTTAATAGTTATTAGGTCGTAACACTATCCATAACTATGGTTGTAACACTATCCATAACAACAAAGAATTGTAGAGTGACATTACAAAAGAAAATCTATTACTTATTAAAGAGATTATTAAAGAAAATCTATCCATAACTATGGTTGAAACACTATCCATAACTAGTGATCTCCTTAGGTTTTCCTTAATAGTTATTAGGTCGTAACACTATCCATAACTATGGTCATAACACTATCCATAATAATAAAGAATTGTAGAGTGACATTACAAAAGAAAATCTACGACTTATTATAAATAGATGTTCCCTCCAAGAATCTTGGAGCCCAAATTGGAAGCTGGAAATAACATTTGAAAGCATCATAGAAGTCCTCTAATCCATATGAGCTCAGTGGTAACATCAAATTATCCCTCTGATCAGGCTAACACAAACCTAGAAAGTCATCTCCAACTGTAGAGCAAGAGAACTCGAAAATGGGGACATTACATTCTTCCTCCTAAAGAGATTGGTCCTCAAGACACTCTCTTGTTTCATCGACTCCTAACACGTGAACAAAAGTGATCTGACCAAATGTAGGCCATGTGAGCAACTCAAATGTTTCTCCATTTTCGATTCATACACAATAGTGGTGGGTGAGTTTGAAGTAACACAAGAGCTTCCCCTTATAATTTGAAGAAATGTTTATCCATACATGTTCTGTTTGGTGTTGATCTGAAAGGGACAAATTAAAATGCTAGCAAAATCTTTTCTTCGACGATACTTTAACTTGTAGCTTAGGCCTAGTGGGGGCAGGAGGGATAATGAGGGACTACATTGGTCAACCTTGAGAATTGTATTCTATTTAGGCAAATTTAATCTTCAAAAAGCTTATTATCTCTTATAAGAGATGAGTTGGAAGATAAGTCTAAATCATTAATGCATACACTTTATTAGACTGAATTAGCTAAATAGTGAAAATTATTCATGATTGCGTGTTTACAAATGGAGAGAAGATCTCCTTATAAAGAAAAATGCAAGACGATGTTTCTAAAAGAAACAATTGTTAGCTGACGAAAAAGCTAAAAAACAGGAAGTCAGAAATTACTAACTAAAATAAGACTGACAACTAACTAAAGCTTAATAAAAACAAAGATGACCATTAATATTACATTAAATATTTTAATACCCTCCCTTAATGGTCATCGTACAAACAAAAACTAAGTCTACCCATATTGTGCTGGTCATCAAAATGCATAGTATGCAGACTCTTTTTGCTTAGTCTGCTCTGCCATTGGAGCACTTTGCTAAGGTGCTTCCTGGTTGGACCTCTCATCAGCCAACCGCTTTTTGCAATACCTCTATATATGACCAATCTTTCGACAGTAATGGCAAGTAATAGACTTCTTCTTGGAGCTCTCCTCTGAATCGCCTCGCCCTTTCTGTTGAGTGGACTTGCCTTTGCCAACATCTTTGGCAGTAAATGCTTGTTCAACACTAGGAGACTCATTGCTGCTCCCAAACTGCTTCCTCCACCTATCCTGCTGCAAAAGTTTGTTACACAGTTCATCAAACTTCAAGTCAACATTGGTGGATGTAATGTTGAGGTTTCGATGAAGTGCTTGTAGGAACGTGGCAAACTCTTCAAAGTGATCACCACCATATCCTCCTCTTCCATCTTACGACCAATGGCTTCCAATTGATCGCGAATAGTTTTGATTTTCATCAAGTGCTCTTGCAAAGACACTTGGTCATCCATCATAATAGAAAACAACATATTTTTCAGAAAGAAAACCCTTCCCTTGTCCGAGGTCTCATGAAGATCTTTCAAATGCTTCCATATCTCTGCAACAGATTTACTAGATGGTATGTAAGGTAACATCTCATCGGCGATAGATAATTTAAGAAGCATGATTGCCTTCCTATTACCTCCATCAAACTTGTCTCGATCCTTCCCAACAAAAATGGGACGAGTTTCTGTATCTAGGACAAGTGCATCCAAACACTGGTACTCAAAGATGGTAGGCATCCTCTGCTTCCACGTGTTGTAATTCTTTCCATTGAACCTCTACGAACTTTCCAACATAACATTGAACAAAGTTGCCTTCCCTCCCGTTTTCCAAAGCATGAAAAACGAGGTAACTCTGTGATCAGCTGGCAAAACACTGGACAATTAGCTGCCACAACACCCGATTTATCAAAAATCATTTGAAAAAGAGGCTCAGAAACTGTAAGATTTTTTTTAGAAAAACCCTCAAAAACTTTGTAAGTAAGATTTTTTTCAGAAAAAAATCCTCCAAAAAACTTCTGAAAGAAAACAAAATTTTCATAAAAAATCTGTAAATTTTTAAGAATTTTTTTCGAAAACTCTGTGCAAATTTTTTATTTTTCCCAGATTTTTTTTCAAAACTAGCTCAAAAACAATTTTTTTTCCTCAAGCTGCCATGAAATATAAAAAAAACTAGGATTAGGGCACGATTTTGAAAAATGCCCAAGAAGCAGCCACCAAACATTCAGAAAACCCACGAACAAGGAATAGCTTCACACCAGTCACGGCTTAGAGTGACAACAAATCCTGTCAAAAACTTGACAAAAACCTGCATGTGCAGAAAGACACAGGTCCATTGCTAAAAAACACAATTGCGCGCCCAAAAAAGACGTGCAAAAATTCCACAAAGAAATATAGAAACCCGTGTTTTAAAAACGCCCAAAAAAAAACTTTTGTGATTTCTAAAAATCGCGAGCAGAGGCAAAACACGTTTTTTGAAATGCCCAGGGCACAGAATAAACTCGCGTTTTAGCAATAAAACGTGAAATGAATGCTTCAGAAAAGTGGTACGAATAGAAACCCGCGACGTGAACTGAGAAAACCTTGCATGCGATCCTCTTCAACAAAGAAACTAGCGCGATTTTACTAGAAAAATCCTCACGGAATTTGCAAAAAACGGCAGCAAAAAACTTCATGAGAAAACCACGCGATTTTCAGCTCAAAAATGCTTTTGAAAGGAGACACGAAAATACACAATTTCTTTCACTTTGAAACCCTAGCAACTTCTGAAAATCCTCATGAAAAATAGTGCAGGACCAAAACGGGATTTTCACAAAAAAATGGCTAATCGGGTTCGAGCCTGAGCTTTGATACCATGAAAATAATATTTGTATTCATGATTGCGTGTTTACAAATGGAGAGATCTCCTTATAAAGAAAAATGCAAGACGATGTTTCTAAAAGAAACAATCGTTAGCTGACGAAAAAGATAAAAAACAGGAAGTCAAAAATTACTAACTAAAAGAAGATTGACCACTAACTAAAGCTTAATAAAAACAAAGATGACCATTAATATTACATTAAATATTTTAATAAATAGAAAACTAACTTTTTACTAAAATTGAAATGCAAAATAGAATAACTTGAACTGCTTCCAACACATTCACATTGAACTTGTGCGGAAGTGCCTATCTGAGCTAAAAACTCAACAATAACTCCATTAAAAAGAGGACATGGATGTGCAAATTTATTAAGTATACCAGGTCCTCTGTCAACACCACACTGTTAAAGAAGATATGCAACAATTTCATATGAGCCAACTCTGTGTTTTGATTCTTAATTCTATCTCCACTAAATCCTTGGTAACTTGTGCACAATTGTCACCCTTTTCCCCAAGGATTCACATATATGTAGAAAAGATTGGAGAGTTTGGCAAACCCCTTGAGCACATTGGAAGCTCCTTTTTCCTTTGCTAACACGTTGCAATTTCATAGGCCAATTCACATCCTTCCATTGCTTATCTTCCTCCCATTAGTTAGGCATTGAAATATAGCTCTCTAATTCATCTCCAATCCATTGGACATTAGGGTTCCTCACAACTTTCTTTCAAAATCCAATATGCAATGCTATCAAGGAGGTTTATAAACCTTGCAAAAAACTCCAACATGGCATGTGTAGATGGCTTTGTGGTCTCAATACTCCAGTCTATTGGCCTTAGCGTCGGGTCCCAGACCCATAAACTGAGAAATAGTGGCTTCCAACACATTCTTCTTGATAAGATTTATCTTTAGCAGATGGAGAAACTGCAAAAGATTTCAATGGCATATGGATGCAATTGAATATCTGGTATTCAGGGGAGCTTCACAAATGTGAAAGGCAAAAACAATGCCTGAACCTAGTTCCCAAGAAGCTTCTTTCATGTGTTAAGCAACCCGGTTTACAGTGCATGAATGGTATTCATTGAGTTGGATAGAAGAGTTTAATTAGTGTTCTCTTTGATTCTCTAGCCTCAAGCTCCATCCAGATGGACCACACACAATAATATCTTGTAATGTCCCCAATTTCCATCCCGCCTAATAAATAATAATTAATTTAATTATTTAATGTTACTTGGGAAAAAGTGCAATTATAAGGTAATATTAAATTATTATATTAATGAGGTTATGAAGTGACTTAGGAATATTTATGAGATTATTTAATAAAGGCGGGAAAACCCTAAAAGATATTATAAAAGGGTTTGAGAGCTCATTTTCTCATTATGTGAAGATTATTATTATTATTTTATTGGAGATTGTGAGAGCTCAGCTTTTTGGATTGAGAGGATGGAAGCCCTCAAGTTCAGGCTTGGGATTTGGACGAAAACCTAGATCCTTTTCAAGTTTGCGGATTTGGACGAAAAGCCAATTCCATTTGCAGGCGGATTCACCTCGGGATTTGTGCAAGGGTTCAAAGGACAGATGATGGAATGTGGAAATTCTGTGGGTCTTCTTCTAAGACGGAATTTCAGAATATAGGGTTTGAAGAATTCATCAATTACAGGTGATATTATTTTGATTGCTACAGTTTGCACAGCCCGACAATCTAGTCTATATTCATGCTGTTTCAGTTCAATAATATGGGTAATTCATCTAATATACTGGCAAATTGAAAGAGGGGCAATTAATATTTTTTTAAAGAGGGATCAAACAACATCCTATGCTACTACGGTATTTTCTTCAGCTAATACAAAACTCAGATGGTCCGATTTGCAGATAGGACAAATGTGCATGTAGTGGTTATTATTTGAGGGATCTGATGATATATTTGAAGGTGCTAACGATTTATATCTGCTTGCCACCGTAGCCTCTAACCCCATCATGACTTTCCTAAGCTGATCATATGATCCATAAGGGGTTCGATTTGTTTTGTCTTATTCGAATCAAACGAAGTTCTTCTTTATGCAAGACAAAGGCAGATAAGACAAGGAATATAGTTGCAAATAAAGACAAATTTGGCATATGGTGTTGAACATATGAAGCTCGGGTTGCATGAAGTCTATCAGGTCTTGCCTGCTTGCTTGCCTGATTTTTCCTAGCCACTAGGTACAAGGTGCCGTAAGAGTTGGAAACTCATTGCAGCCATAGAAAAACTACTCAGCTAATTAAAGTCACGTGAGCAGCCAGAAAGATACAAACCTTTGAATAGTCAAAGGCTGAGGCAGAACCATAATATAAAAGGGAAATCACAAGATATATGAGTTCGAGTTATTGATTAAGGAAATGGTAAACTTCATGCAAGCCGTGGTAAAGCTGAAGCCATGGGAATACTGAAGTTTTTCAACCTGCATAAGATATCCTTCCAGGTCAGAAATATAATCTAAGTTTGAATATATATGTATGCATCCAATTTCCATGTAGACTGGAATGTTGAAAAATCTGTATAACAGTCCTCTGTTCCATGTGAATGCATTGCTGGATTATTATTAGCAAATCTCAGTCTGAGAATGTATATTTCTGTCATTGCTAATAATCATAGTAGCTGAGAGATAATGTTATATGCTGTTGCATTGTATGAGTCTATCATTGGAAAGAACATAATGGATGGATATGATCTTTGTTGAGTTTCTTGTTTATGCTGTGTAAAGCTCCAACCATCAAAACATTTGATTTAGACCGCTTGCAAACTGTTTGACAAATTGCTTGCAATGTCAAACTGAGAAAGAATTCGAAAAAATACCGTGCATTCCTGGTAGGGGATACTTCATATCTCTGATTCTGTGGAAACACCAATATGCACAATTGCATATTTGTGCCCCATTGAGCAGTCTAAGAAGGGTCTTTCCATGCATCAGATCTTCCATTGTGTATAAATTGTTTCTTTCTTTGCAGTTAGCAGTTATGTAGATAATCTCAGACTAGACTGCAGTAGATAATTTCTACATGTGTTGAAGTGATACAGCTGCTAGTAATGGACAAGCTAGCATCCGTGTGTGCAAATGTCTAATGCTCTGGCCTGCATTTGTTAATTAAAGATGATTAAATGTCTAATGTTCTGTTCCAGGTTCAATGTATCTCAATTAGCTTTTCAGGCATACTTTTCTGCTGGACATGCAAAAGGAGGGATGCAATGTAGCCTTCCTTTATTAATGTATTCTTTTTTGAAATTATATCAGAAAGGAATGCACCTGCAACTATATGATGACAATCATTTTCTGACAATTTAATTTATATGAAGATGTGGAGACTTGCAAACAGAACAGAAGGCCTATAACAAGGGTAAATGGTGAAATAAAATTAGAGAACATTTTGGAAGGCTGGTACAAAGATAGACCACTATTAATGAAGACTTTCCCTTTGAAAGAAGTAAAGCTGAAATTCCTTGAAATAAAATTCTGCTATCAATCCTCTAACAAAAGACTGAAGGGAGGCAAATCATTATTTACCAATTCAATTGCCACTGCTTCACACACAAAATGCAGAATTTCTCTGTACTTTAGCAGTGGATTGCAATTCTATATTGGACTAGAATGGATAGTGCTGCAAAGGATGAGAAAAACTTGTTATTGGTATGCTATCAGATAAAAGTGAGATCAGAGTCCCATGTTTTTGTATTGCTTGGTTTGTGTGGGCATTTTTAATGGCTACCCATGACACTTGGAAATGCCTCAAAAACTACAGGTTCTGATGAAATTTGTATAGTTATTTTAGGCTTTAGCCATAGTTGCAGAAATTGGGAAAAAGTCATGATTTATCTCATTAAATCAGGATTTGGCCCTGGTGCTGATTTTTTTTTTTAAATTGCAGGTTTTTCATAGTAATCAGTTAAAACTGGTTTTTGACCAAAAAATAGTAATTTTCCAATAAAGCCAAATTTTCTGATTCTGTGAGTTAGTTTTCCTTACCTTTTCAACAACATTTTCTTATTTTTCCCCTAACCCTAACCCCAACTTGATTTTCTCCCAATTAAATCTTTGATTAATTGAAAAAATCATTATCTTTTGGTTTGCTGATTTATTTACAAGTATGATTTTAGCAATCCCATTGTAAGGCTTTATATTAATTGAACTAGAATTCTTCCTTTGTTTTATGCATGGCTAAAGGCCTTGAGTTTTAGACAATCTATAAGTTGAATGGGTTTAGTTTTAGTTAAATTTTTAAAGTGAAACTCGTTTCAGCTTCTAGTCCCTTTTTTAACCATTTATAAGTTCAATATATATCGTAAACTCCTCGTGCAGTTATAACGTCTCATTGACCTTTCTTGTGCAAGTATTTAAGTTTACTTATTGATGGAAACATTTGATTTGCTCATTAATTTTGTAATGAATGAATTTTATATGATGCAGGCATTTTTGGGGGACATTGTTGGTCCTTCTGCATGGATAGAGCATGAGAGTTGCAAAGAGTTTGTAGGAGTTTTATCAGCTGCTTTTCAGGATTCAATTATGGTATGGTTTTTGAAACTTCTGATATTCAATTGTATATAATTTTCAGATTTTCAGTCGGTGATCAGAAGTTTACGAAAGGCAATTGTCTATAGTGAGGAGTGATGCTTTTATTAGAAGAATGCTAATGTGTCGTATATGCGCTATGCATATAATTTATGATCAGAAAGTATTTTGTGTGTCAATTCTGCCATGATTTGCAAGAATTTGCTACATATGATAGACTCCAGAGATTTATGGTTGCTTTCTATGACAGACACCTGTAAACAAGTATTCAAGTGTAGAGCTGCGTAAAATGGTGCAACAAGAATATTTTATGGTTCTTGGCAAAGTACTGAAAGCCAATTCAACCAGGGAGAATTCCTCAGTCCTGAAGTAACTTAATGCTATCTTTATTCTGCTTTGTCTTTTCTAAACCAGGAAATATCTATATAATATGGCAGAAAAAGAGTGTTTTATATGTGCAGTGTTAACATGTTTATTTTATTTCCAATTATATTTGTGCTATTGTTACACCTTTCTTCTTCCTATCTTGTTCTCGACACATACAAGGAATTACAAGATATTTTTGGTTACAAATCTGTAATATTTAATATGTTGTTCATGCTAGATTAAATAAATATATTCAATTATTACATCATGGTTAATAATAGAAATAACACATTATTGTTAACCTAGGGTAGTTTAATTGGTATGCCTAGTCAGTTATTCCTTTAACTGACTTTCATTTGTATATATTGCTTCTCCTCTCATAATAAAATTGCTCATTCATTTTTGAATTCATTATGGTATCCGAGCATTTCTTTTCTTCTTGTGCTTGTGAGTAAAAACATGATTTGGAGGTTTAATTTTTTTTATCTGAAATGGAGTAGAATAAAATTTCAGACATTAAAGAGGTGTTCAACAAAGGTTTGAATGTGTCAGGGAATTGCAAGTCACACATAAATGCCTTGCTTGTGCCAATCGACATTAATATTCCAGAAAACATTACAAAGAATCTGTTATCATTTTGTAGAGAAATGTGAATGATGATTTGGCCTCTCTGAAGTGCCATTCACAATAAAAATTCTTCATGAAAAACAGACAACCATTCTATGTCTAGTAATATCACATTTATATCTGCTACACTCTCACAAAACTCTCATGAAGATTGTGGGAGAAGAAATGAAACAATAAGATGTTGTGAGAGGAATACTAGCATGTGATTCCAAAATAAGAGAAAGACTGTTTGCTGTGGTCTGTTGGCGTTTCAATTCGCACCTCTGGAGTGCGTATTGGAAATGGACAGCTATGCACAATATAAACTGCTCTTCAAATTTGGAGGGGAAGCTCCCTCTTTGCTGATTATGCTTTTTAAAAGAACCAACTAAAATAATGGCCGATCTTTTTATTCTCAGCTGATAGAGGCACAAGGTTATAAAACTCTCCGTGTCGCTGCAGCTAAGGTTTTCTCTGGTTTCTGCAGATCTTAACTACAACTAAGCTAAAGCTATAACTATCCTATTTCCTCAAGTAAAATCAGAGCGAGAGGATTTAGGAGCAATGGGAATGGTTCACGATAAACTCTATCACAGGATTCCCAAGGAGGTGGAACACTCTATCCGAGGTGTAGGCTGAAATAAAGATTATTGGAAACAACATGAAACGGCAAGCTAGATCTCAGAATTCCCAAGGAGGTGGAACACTCTATCCGAGGCGTATGCTGAAAAGAAGATTACTAAAAACAACATTAAATGATAATCTTTATCCCTAAATTCCCAGGGAGGTGGAACACTCTATCCGAGGTGTAGATTGAAAGAAAGATTATTGAAACAACAAACATGAACGACTTTGAGAATTTTTGATCAAAGGCACATTGCTCTTCTGACTTTATTATCTCAACTTCAATCAAAGATTACACTAGCACATCCGGGACAGCAAATTGCATGATGAAACAAACACACAATAGACGATCAAACCAACTTTATAGCATTACATTGAACAATAAACTGAACAAGGATTTGCATGATGAAACAAACACACAATCTTGTTTTACACAATGTGAACCAATACTGAATAGCAATATTGCAAGCAAGGTGGCACAACAATTTGTTATCACAAGCATAAGTTAAAATAGAATGAGCAAAGTGCTCTTATTTATAGAATCTCAAAGGAGTAGGGAACCTTAAAATCTCCTTGAGTTAACATTTAGTCTTGCCAACATGCAAGAGTTATTACTATATCTAAACAAAGATAGCCTAATAGTTAACTGAAAAAATTACCTCAGTTAACTGGTCTAGAACTAAAACTAATTGGACTTGCCAACATGCAAGTCTTATTGATATGAGAGTCAACTGATAACCAACATCAGTTAACTGAAACCTAACTAAAATTTCCACCTACACCAAAAGATATCCCCGAGGAAGAGATAAACATGCATGAAATCAGCACTCTGAACTCAAGAATGACGTTGAGTTGACTGCTGCCTTTGACTCTATCCTTGGGAAAATCGTAGGATGTAATTGACTGTTTACTCCAAGCCATCATGAGCAATCATCTCCTCCAAGAAATCGTTAATTGCATCTTCTTCAGGCACTTTGATGTTGCCCAAAATAATAGATTGTTTACTCAATGTCTTCTCTCCATCTGTGATCAACTTCAGACATTTTTAACCTCCTCATCTATCTTGTCGAAACTTGTTGACATCACAGAAAAATGATTCAACTTGGACGCCACAGGATCACCATTAAGACCATCACAGACCAAACTTTGGAATTCTGCTTGCACAACACCGAGATTGATGTAGGTACCATGATCATGAAGATAATGGAATGGGATTTGTGTGATGAATCCGCTTATGAGCTTGAGAGCACCGGCAATATTTTGTTTAATTTTAGCCATCTTTGCTGGTTGTTCTCGTTGACTTGCATTTCCTTTCAAATTCTTCGTCTTTTTGCTAATCATGACACCTTTGGGTGGATTGCTCCCCGTCTTTTGTTTGGGTTTTGATCTCGATGTGGAAGGTTGTGAAGAATGTACAATTGGCGGCTTTGCAATTGGGACTACCTTCCGCCTCCTCTTGCCGTCCAAGAAAAGCATACTGGTCTTGACAACTTGGCTTGATAGATCCTCAATTGAAGTGCTCTCTTTGGCATACCAATCTGGTTGTGGAAGGGGTTGGCGAACAACTTGATCTTTGATGAATGAAGTAAGTAAAACTTCTCTGTCATCATTCGACAAACCTTCAACATCTTTTGATAAGAAATCAACAAGTTGAGGAAGAGTGAGCCTGCAATAATGGCGCCTGTGTACTTCAAATTCATCCTCACAATTGATCCAAAAGTCTTTCAAGTGTTGGCTTGTGTGAATGATTCCGCTCCAAATGAGCTACAAAGAGGCTTGAAGGATTATACGAGCGCTTTTCGTTGAAGTACTTGAGATGAAGTTTTGACAATTTGTTGCTCATCAATTTACAATCGGTTGTTGATTTGCATTTGTATATGCCCAATCCACATGGAAAAGTGAACGTTGTCTTATGTCGATTGCGTAGAAAAGAATGAGCCCCATTAACTTGTCTCAAGAACTCCATGAACAAGACTTTGTCAGATGGGTACCTTGATAGCATCAAAGGTTCTTCTGAGAAACCATACACTCTAATATCTGTGAATGTGGGAAATTGGATAAACCAATCAGACCAATTCTCCATTGTTGATTTGGCATCCGCTGAAATCCTTATGTGCATCTCGTTATCAAGATCTCTCACTATCTTCATAAAAAAATGATCAGTCACCTGCTTGAAATCCTGTTCATCTCGCGGGACTCCAACTGTGGGAAGTATTCATGCACACGTTGAACACCAAGAGTTCCAACGGTTTTCACGACTCTAAAATTGCCTTGGAATGCAATTAGATAGACGAGATGTGAAACCATATGAAACTCATGGAGCTTGAGAAATCCCGTGATCTGTTGGTGAAGAACTTCATTGATCAACATTGCCCCAGTCATAATGTTCTTTAGTATTGACAATTTGAGAGATGACATAAAACATCCATGGCCGAAAGATATTAGCTTCTTCTTGGCCTATGATCTAGTTGAGCAAGGTAATTAGGATAGCAATCTCATCTTTGAATTCTCCATGCCCAATCTTCTTCGACAAATTGGTTCACTGCTCTTTTAGCCACCTTTGAGCAACCTTCATTTGGGATCTCTCCTCTTCTGCATGCCATATCTTTTCACATTCATCCATGATTATGGTGCAATTATTTGTATGGGGTGGAATGGCGAAACACTTTTCAACATCTCTTGGCTTGAGGCTGCAAACAACTTGCCCATCCGCTGATTGAATTTGTTGTGTAGAAGGGTTGTAATGCTTGATGCATGCAATGGAAAACTCAAGATCTGACACTGTGATGGGAATAGAAGCTGCTGCCAACAACTCGTGGCAATGAAGATGCTTGACTGTAGTACTATCTACGCCTTCCAAAGTGCTCAATTTAATCATTGGATGAACATGGCACAAGTCAGTGTCAAAAGTTTTCAAGAAGTCATGAATTAAGACCATTTTGGTCTTGTATTCTACTGGATTGAATTGCATTATGAAAAACTAGAATTTTGACTGTAAACATGGATATGTTCGGATGAACTTCTGAAAAGGCTAAAATAGCTTTTGGTGAGGCTAAAAATAGCCTGTCAAGGGGCAATTTTTACGATTTTTTTTGAGACGTGGGTTTTGTAGAGAATGTATTTCTAAGCCGACCCAAATCATCAGAAATTTGAAAAAAAAACTTTTCCTCAAGCATGCAATGACTTCAGAAATAGAAGCTGCAAGGGCTGTAGGGGCTATTTTTGACGAAAAAATCTGACATATGGGTTTTGTAGCTGCCACTGTGTCGATCAAACCCAATTTATCCATTTTTTGAAATGATAACTTTTTTTCGAAACCCTAAAAATAGTGTGTAGCGGGGCAATTTTCTCGGAAAAATTTGGAACATGGGTTTGTCGCCAATGCTGTGCTCAATGAACCCAGATGACTAGATTTGTGAAAAATTGTCGTTTATTTGGACATGCAAGAGAAAACCTAAGACAAGGATAAAAGAAATGTGAGGGGGAGAAGATAGAAGTTATAAACTGCCTCCTTCAATCCTCAATAAAAATGCCTCCTTCTACCCAATCTGATGAATTCTTGACAAGAACCTGTTGAAAAGATGAAGCATGAAAAATATTCCTCTGTGCAATCTGAACCTGGAACTGCAAAGAACACTGAAAAATCCCTCTTTTTACGCTTCCAAATCCTATTTGCATGGGAAAATATGAGCTCGCCTTCAACCTGTGATGAAGAAAATGGACACCCAAATGCCTTAATAAATAAATTATGAATGAAGGCGTCACATGCAAGTTAAATCCTAAATTTAGGATGAAACAATCTCATTGGACCTCCAATTAGTCAACTGAATGAAGACTAATCCTTAAAATAGGTGCCAAAAATCATGCAAAGAGGATGGACGCAACATGTAAGAAAAATGGAGCAATTTGAGTTCACTTTGGAGGTGGAACTGAAGTCTCATCATCACTTCGAGTTCAGTTGAAAAATCCCTAAATTTTAGGGCGACCAAGGCATGCACTTCACTTCAAAAATATCTTCAAGTCAAAGTTTGACTTAGGCCTCAACTTTCCCAAACTTTTTTTCGTTTTTTCATTTTTTCATTTTTTAGCCTTTGCAAATGTCACCGAAGCCTATGTTTGATCACTATTTCTGAATGGCTGATAGATCCAGTAGACTGGCTCACAGTCTTGTTGAAGAATAGGATCAAAGTTGAAAAGGAACTTCTTGAGGTTGCAAACCCTAATTTTGACTTGGGGGCCATCAAAAGTCTGGGCACCCCTGGCCAACAGGGGCGCTTTTGCTCATCAAAGTTAGAAAAATTTCAAGGATTTTCACCATCTCAAACTTGATTTTCACCTCTCTTTAGTTTGCATTTCCCGACACTTGACAAATCTCCTGAGTTGGTTGATAGGTTCACTGCGGAGCTAGATCAAAACTGAACATGATCTTCTAGAGGGCATAAACCCTAAAAACTGCATCTGGCATGTTAAAATCTTGGGCGCCCCTGGCCAGCAGAGGTGCTTTTAGACAACCATTTTTACAACTTTCTAATTTTGTCCTTCGTGCTTCGTTCGTCGTTCAATCTGCGGTTGCCGGCTATTGACAATTCCTCTGATCAGGTTGAGATATTGAATGGAAAGCTTGAAGAATTCTAAACAAGATGAGCATTTTAGCAAACTCTAGCAATTGCATTTGAGGGCTCAAAGCCCTAGGCGCCCCTAGCCAGTAGGGGCGCTTTTTTGCTTTGAACTCACATTTTGACTATGACTAAATCCTTTTGTTTGACTCCTGATTCCAACAGTTTGGCAACTCTGATTTATCTGTTGACGGACTCGTTGCGAAGCCTGATCAAGTCCAAGACAAACATCTTAGATGTCATTTGCTCAAAAAGTTACATTTGGTGTCTCAAAAGTTCGGGCGCCCCTGGCCAGCAGGGGCGCTTTTATCCATCAGTGTTAGTCAAATTTTGACTAACTTCATTTCCCTGTCTTCCTTCGTTTTTCATTTGATCTTCAAATTCAAGCATTAGATAGATCTCCCGGACTGGTTGGTAGGTTCATCGCGAAGTTGGAAGAATTCCGGAGAAGACTTTTTGGAAGTGACAAACCCCAAAAAGATGATTTGTGCCTTTGAAACCTTGGGTGCCCTTTGCTAGCAGGGGCGCTTTTATGCTCTAGAGTTGGAAAATTTTCAAGTATTTTCAATCTTCAAATGTCCTCTCGATCATCTTCTTTTCTTGAGCATCTCTCGCCGTTGAGTGATATGTGCAACATCTAAAACCTTAATTTTGAGACCTGGCAATTTAGTTATCCTCCATTGATGACCCCTAGAGCTCATGCTTCATCATTCGAAAATGCAAAATTGACCCATGATAGAAATCCTGACAATATGATGATTCTGATAGGACCAGCTTGATTAGGATGCAATCAACCAATCAAAATCAATTTGGATTGCATGCGTGATGTTCCTATTTTTTAGGGTTTTTCTATTTTTAGAAAATTTACCAGTATCAGCTTTGCTTTGCAACAAACCCAAAAAACCCTAAATTTTAAGAAAAATCCCTAAAATTTAGGAAATCGTAATTTTCCCTAAAAAATAGGGATGAAAAACTGAAATTTGGGTTTTGTTGACAACTTTATCCTGAAGTGACCCAAATTGTTAGATTTTGAAAATTTTGATTTTTTCGTCATCAAATATGACATGCAAATTTCTATTTCTCAAATTTCCAACTTCGGACATGTTAGTGTTTGGTAGCTTCGGGAGATATTTTCTCCTTAATTAAAGGTAGGCAACCTTCATATTGCAAATTATATTTTATATTTATATTTCTTGAATGAGGCCAACCCTTGTGAAGAGGCACCTTACCTTGTATATAAAGAAGGCGATGCTCATTCTTACATGATACATAATTCTCAAGACATTCGCAAGACATCAAGGAGTTCGTACTTCTACAATAGAGTATAATATTGCTTAGTGCAGATCAATATGAAGGAGATATTAATATCATTGTGTATTTTGCATTTAAGAGAGGTGCGATTTATCATTGCATCATATTGGCCTAAGATTGTAAGCAGATTTCTGCTCATTCAATTCAATATATAGGAGATAAATTTTGGCTGGGTTTTTCTCCCTCGAGGAGGAGGGTTTTCCCAGGGTATATATTGTGTTCTATTGTTCATGTGTTGTTGTATTTCTGCTTTCTGTTAAATCTGATCGTAAAACTAACATGGTATCAGTGTGGGTTCAAGAGATCCAATCAAATTTAATTAAGCAGATTCTCCATGAAGTTTATTTTGGAAGGCATTAAAGACGACTAGTGGAAATTGCGATTTGGACTATTGGAGATTTTTAGCGTTCGCTTCTACTACCACTGGGCATTGAATCTTATTGGTTTCCAACAAGTGTGGCACTGAGGGAAGCGATTATTAATCTGATTTGTCCGAGCCTAAGCTTTGGCCGCCATTAACAAATCATGTTTCTATTTCCGTGAGAGGCACATCACTGTTCGTCAGCGCTCTCTACCTGTAGCATTGTACCTTGAAGTGTCGGGATTCCTTTGGCATCGAACAATACTTCTAGAGCACTGCAAGCATTGAGAAATGATATTATCTTTAAAGTTTGCAGGTCAAAGAAAATCCCGATATATCTATATTGCATTGATATTGGAGGAAGCGGCAGATGATATTGAATATAGGCTGAATATTGTTGAAAATTGCGACCATCGTGATATTTACATTTTTCCGACTTATTGTATGTCCGCAACGTCATCGCGATGGGAGCGACCTGTTATGTACACCTGTGACCGGGTCGAGTATAGTGGATGCTGAGCTTTCCTACACAAATAGTCACGATATTGCCAGACCTTCATTAATAGTTGGCACCATTCTCATTTGCGTGAAGACATCGGGAAGGCCGATGTTGAAGGCACAGGGTAATCTGAAGACTCAAACTTATACGAGTTCTATTAATCAATAGTTGTTAAAGGCGTTGGAGGAAAGTTGGGATTGCTGCCTCAGTGGAAGATTATTTTCAGTTAAGGATAACTCTTATGTGAAGCCGTGTATCTTCAAAAGTCTCTATTTGTGCGTAACCTTTCAGCAGGAATTGGTAGGCCCCTCATATTGACTCTGTATATATTTGGAGTGTAACGTGCTCAAGCACTTCCTACATGCTGGTGCTGTTGCCAGGTTAGGCAATGTAATATCATTGATGGATTGAGTTCGATCATAACGAATATGTCCGAGGACTTAGGGAGGACTGCGCTAGTGCTTTTGGCATGGAAGAATCAAATATGGAAAAGAACAGGCCTACTGGTGATGAAATTGGAACTGGAGCAGTGACAATATTTACATGGCATCAATGCAAGAGATTTTGATTTCTATGAGATAAGTATTTCATGTTTGAATAACGTTCATGAATTTTTATGTAGTTATTAATTCATGCTATAACATTGGAATAGTGAATCATGTATACTTCTAGCATTGGTATTTCTCTTTGGGATAATTTGCACTGTTAGTAATCTCTCTATAAAATGCTTCCAAGATGGATCAAGGAGAAAAAGGATGATGAGAGATTGCATTCAAGGAGGAAGAGCTTGATGCATCCTGTGAGGAAGTCACATAGGTTGAAGAATGGAGACACAACTTGCTGCCATGGGACTGAGTTGGTGGCACATAACTGGAGACATCTCTCAAAGAGGAAGAACCTATTTAGGTTGTCATTGCGATCAGTTTCTTTGAAGAGGAGGAATTAACTTTCAGAGGGAGTCTGACAAACCAACAGAGGCAACCTTGGACGAGGAGGTCAGGAGGTTGATGCAAGAACTTGGATCTTTAGAGGGAGTCACATCATCATGAAGATTTGTTATAATGTATATTTCTCTGTGATGGAGAAGTATGAGGTGAAAGCCCTTGTTAGTGTATATTTCTCTATGACGGAGAAGTATGAGGTGAAAGCCCTTGTTAGTGTATATTTCTTTGAGACGAAGAAGTATGAGGTGAAAGCCCTTGTTAGTATATATTTCTCTGTGACCGAGAAGTATGAGGTGAAAGCACTTGTTAGTGTATATTTCTCCTTGTAGTGTATGTTTCTCTGAGATGGAGAAATATGAGGTGCGAGCCCTTGTTCATCTCTGAGATTGAGATGAGACATCACGTTGAGAGACTCCGTGATGAATCCTTTGTACTTGTGTTTTTTTCCACACATGGGAGTAGCCATGGTGGACGTCATGTTGAGAGACTCCATGACGACATCACGTTGAGAGACTCCATGATGAGCACTTGTACGTGTGTTTCTTTCCACACATGGGAGTAGCCATGGTGGATGTCATGTTGAGAGACTCCATGACGACATCACGTTGAGAGATTCCGTGATGAACCTTTGTGCTTTCCACAAATGGGTGTAGCCATTGTGGACATCATGTTGAGAGACTCCATGATGTAGATATCTGGAACATATCTCCCTAGCTAAGAGGGAGTGTTAGTGTTTGGTAGCTTCAGGAGATATTTTCTCCTTAATTAAAGGCAGGCGGCCTTCATATTACAAATTATATTTTATATTTATATTTCTTGAATGAGGCCGACCCTTGTGAAGAGTCGCCTTGCTTGTGAAGAGGCACCTTACCTTGTATATAAAGAAGGCGATGCTCATTCTTACATGATACATAATTCTCAAGACATTCGCAAGACATCAAGGAGTTCGTACTTCTACAACAGAGTATAATATTGCTTAGTGCAGATCGATATCGAGGAGAGATTAGTATCATTGTGTATTTTGCATCTAAGAGAGGTGCGATTTATCATTGCATCATGTTGGCCTTGAGTTTGGCCTAAGATTGTAAGCAAATTTCTGCTCATTCAATTCAATATATAGGAGATAAATTTTGGCTGTGTTTTTCTCCCTCGAGGAGGGTTTTCCCAGGGTATATATTGTGTTCTATTGTTCATGTGTTGTTGTATTTCTGCTTTCTGTTAAATCTGATCCTAAAACTAACAGGACAATCCTAAGATTTTGACCATTTTAAACAAAATGCCTTAATGAAGCAAAAACAATTATTTGGGTACAACATGGTCAATCTCAAAATATGCAAACTCCTGCAATGGATGTGAGGAGGTGACATAGTGCTAAAGTCTATAGAAGTTATGTATCTCAATGCATACAAATAAATATCAATTTAGATGTGATATCTTAAATCCTATGTATGATGGCGTTTGAGTCACTTTTTAGCTTTGGGAGTGACTTTTGACTTTGTTATATTGTCATGGCTTGCATTCATTCCCTATGACCCCACTTTCATGATCCTTAACCTTCTATGGCTTTTCAAGTTTTCTTTTACTTTGATATGTTTCTTTTAGCTTTGTGGTCCTTGCTCTTTCCTGAATTGGGTATTGTTGACTCTTGATTCTTGGTCTCTTTAGCATTGGATATCTACTAATCCCAATTCCTAAATCCTCTAGCATCAAGTATTTTCAAAGCCTGATTCCTGCTCCCTCTAGTGTCAAGTATCTTTGAAGCTCGATCCTTGTTGGTCCACTGCTCTACCATTAATGGGCCAAAATTTGAATGTGATAAATTGCTAGGAAACTTTCAAATGCTTATTAGCATGTGTGGGCCCACGCTAGGCTTCCAATGTCTATATAAGGTGGGCAACTTCATCAATTTGGATCATCTTTGTAATCATTTGCAACAAAATTTTATTTAAATGAAACATTCGGTGCCAACTAGTATTACATGTGCAAATCTATTATGTGTTGTGGATAGTTCTAATAGAAAAATGGGTAGAGATTATAGAAGCTGCATAAAACTTTATACACATAATACTCTTCTCTATTATTTTCGTACAATACATATTATATATAGGACAGCATATCCTATATTATAGGAGGATTGTTATACCTCATATAACAACTCCCTTTACATAGACGAGTTGTTCTAACCATAGAATGAAGACTTGGCGAAGTTCTGCAGGGACTCGTGGGACTCGCAAATCCTAGGGCCACCGAGTCGACTTCACATGGACTCGTGAGCTGAGTCTTGGCGAGTCCCAGGCTTGGACTCTCGAGTCTTGGCGAGAGACTCGCATGAGTCCTAGGCTTGGACTCCTGAGTCCCGGGCCAAGACTCTCGCTGTGGCTGGAGGCACTTAGGGATGTTTTAAAACATGATTTTTTATATTTTTTTTCATTTTTCTTCTCTTGTTTGCCCAAAATAGGCCTGCAAGTCGAAATAGGGTTGGAAGAAGCGGAGAAGACAAGCATTCAAGATCAAATTAGAGCCAAGTAGGTGATTTTTATTCACTTTTTTTTTGTTTTCTTCGATTGAAAATCAAAAAGTCATGAAAAACAAGGGGAAATGTTGCCAATTTATTTTCTATTTCCCTTCATAGCCTAATTCCTAGTATTTTTAGCTTTGTTTTGAATTCTATTTCTTTTCAAATGATTGATTATCATTTTTTTGCTGAGTTTTTACAAAACCCTACTGTTTTTTTATAAAAACGTTGCTGATTTTTTTATTTTTTCATGTTGAAATAGCAATGTTAGCTTCAAAATCAAAGCCATCTAGAAAAGACCCTGCATGGAAGTATGGGATACTGAGAAATAAAAAGGGTGAGGTCACATGTACTAAATGCAATAAATGGATGACAAGGGGAATCAATAGATTAAAATACTACATTGCCAAAATACCTTGACAAAATGTGGACATATGCCCTACATCGGCTCTAGAGATGGTTAGAGAGATGAAGGCTCTTCTTGCTGAGTATGAGTTGAAAAAAGATGAAAGACATAAAACAAATGAAGCACTAGTAGCAGTGATGTGTGGAAATGTATCCACTTCTACACCATCGAGGCCCCATGGTGGCCCAAGTCCAAGCATCCGTCAACCACATTCATCTTTCGGTGAGTCCTGAGGGTTCTTTCTCTATTGCTAGCAAGTTTCCTTCATCAGGACCAAATTACTTTGTTCCATGCAATGTTCTAGGAGCACAGCCTCACTTGAAGGTACCGGTTGGAATAAAGAAAAACATCATGAAGCTAGGATGGCAACAACAAGCTTTTGGTACTATAATAATTTACCTTTCAACGTGGCTAACAACCCATATTGGGAAGGTTTGGTGAATGCATTAATAGTTGTAGGTAAGGGGTTTATGACCCCAACAACTAAAGATTTGAGTGGGCCATTGCTAGAGAAAGCCGTAAAGAATACATGGCTTGTGGTTGATGAACATAAAAAAATTTGGCGAAGAAAAGGCTGCAACATCTTATTTGATGGATGGACAGATGGACGAAATAGGACTCTCTTGAATTTTTTAGTTGCCTCTAATGGTGGATTGGTGTTCCTAAAGTCTATAAAGGCCTCCAATGAAAACAAAAATGTTGAGACTTTGTGCAATTTATTAGATGAGGTGATCCAGGAGGTTGGTGTTGAGAATGTTGTCCAAATTATCACGGACAACACAGCTGCATATGTAGCTGTAGGTAGACTACTTATGGAGAGGCATCTTACAGTTTCATGGTCACCTTGTGTTGCACATTGGTTGGACTTGTTGTTAGAGGACATTGGGAAGATTGGATGGGTGAAAAGTGTGGTTAAAGATGCTAAAAGTGTTACCAAATTTATCTACAACCATACTTCGGTGCTTTCTTTGATGAAAAAATTCACAAATGGGAAGGACCTTTTGCGACCAGGAGTGAGACAATTTGCTAGCCACTTCCTCACATTGCAAAACATTCTTGGTGCCATTTCTCATCTCAAGCAAATTATTGTGTTTGATGTTTGGTAGGAGTCTCCATTTTCCAAAAACCTAAAGGGGAGAAGATTGTAAGCATAGTTTTTGATTACACATTCATCAAAAATGGAGAGGAGTTGATTGGGGTAACAAACACAAACATAAACTTTATACAAGATAATCTATTTGCTGTTTTTTGTTGAGGGGTTAATTTTGTAATAATTTAATATTTGTTTTCATTTTTTTAGGTGACAAAACCTTTGGTTAGGGTTCTTCGTATGGTGGATGGAGGGGGCATGCCAATGGGTTTCATTTATGAGGCTATGGATAGGGCCAAAGAGGCCATTTCACATTACTATGACGAAAACAAGAGAAATATGAAATCATTTGGCGTATCATTGATCGTAGATGGACAAACCAACTCCACCAGGCGATACATGCCTTTGTTTACTTCTTGAACCCAAAATTCTACTTCTCTGAAACATTTAAGGCTGATAAGGAGGAAATGGTAGGTCTTGTCACATGCATCGATAAGATGGTGCTTGATCGTGACTTGAGAGACAAGGGTTCCTTATGAGTTGGAGGTGAGATTTTCTGTATCTTATTTATGAATTTGACAATATTGACTATCTAGAAACATCCATTTTACATACATAATAACTAATTTTCTATGTTTGATTTAATATTATTTTTATCTATTCAAGGTCTACAAGGGTGCGAAGGGGAGACTCTTTTCTTCACAACAAGCAATTGAAAGGAGAGAAAAACAACTAGGGATTTTTTTTAGTTCAATACTACAAGATGAAATTAGAAACTTGATTCTTACTTTTTTAACTTTATTCTTATATTTTTGAAATGTGTTTTTGTAGAATTATGGTGGGAGACTTATGGTGCTAGCATGCCAAATCTTCAAAATCTAGTCATCTGTGTTTTGTCGCAGCCATGTAATGCTTCAAGGGGTGAATGCAATTGGAGCTCATTTGAGAACATTCACTCAAAGAAGAGAAACAGGTTGACCCAACATCGCCTCGATGATCTAGTCTTCGTTCGATACAACCTTCGCTTTCGTACTAGAAAGGTGGAGGGTGTTTCACACGAGTCCATCGACTTGGATGAAATTGATCCATATTGTGAATGGACTATCGATGAACAAAATGATGATGCTAATGTCTTCCTTACTGATGTAGATCTTGTAGAAGTTGAGAGAGTAGGAGTAGCAGAAGAAGCAGCAGAATTGGATGCAATGGTAGATGACGAAGAGAGTTTTTAAGAAACAACTCCTCATCATTTGGATACTGTAGCACCTTCTAGTTCTAGGCCTGAAAAATTGAGTTGCAGTAGGTGAGGAAAGAGGAAGACGTAGATTATATTTGGTTGTTTTTCTCATTTTAACATATCATTATATGTAAACATTTATAAATTTATGATGCTGTTATACATTTGAAAGTTTGAAACTATGAGTATGAATGATGAAATTTCAAATATTGAGTGTTTGAAGATCATATGACGTGTAATATTTGAAATATGACAAATTGATAATCAAATTAGGCTCTTATATTCTCTAAATGCATTAATTTCCTTTTTTTGTTTGTAAAACTACAATTTGTTTTTGCCGAGTCCTAGCCAAGTTTTTTGCTGAGTCTCGAGTCCAATTCTTATTTTGGTTTGTCAAGTCAGCACTGAGTCCGAGTCTTCAAACTTTGGTTCTAACAACTCGTGATACAATACCAACCAATTCTAATATACTTATTTGCATATGGTAAACCACACTAACCAACCTAATAAATGATGTAATATTCCTAACACCCCCCCATAGTACATCATTCTCCAAATGGAGATAAGTGGACCAACAATACTTGATGACTAGTTTAATAGTTAATCATATGGTAAGATTAGGGACATACACTTCTACTTATGACAAGCAATAGTGGAGCTTGCCTCATTATGCTTTTGAACTTTTTCCAAGGAAAGGGACAAACACATCTACCCATGGAACCAAGGCTAGGGACTAACACTTCTGAAATGTGCTAGGCAATTTTTTCTTGGGAGTCTCACAATCACAACCAGCACTAGGCCAACTGATTAGTGTTAGCTCTCCAAAATAACAAGCAAATTGAAAACACTCAACACCAAGAATGTGCCCTAAAACCCGATGTGGGTGAGGGGCTAGCATATGGTGGAGGTAAATGCTCAATAACTGAAAGTATTTCTCTTCTATAGCTAGGCGACCAAGAAACCATCACTTTCCAACCTTCAAACTCAACAAAGACAACCAACACAAATTCCAAGGCAATAAATGAATGGTACGGCCCTAGGAGAGGGTCGACCTCACTTATAAAAACAACCACTTCATATTAAATTTTGTCCTTGCACCAAAAGGGGCGCCTCAAGCATATAGATGGATAGAAACAATACTCACGTGCAAACAAAAATCACCCAAAGAGCTGTATGCAAATTTGACTTTCAACCATTAGTGAACCTGCAAAATCAAAATCTGATAAACTCCAAAATTCTTCAACTATTAAGCTGAATCTGCTAGTCTGGAGGAGAAACAGCCTGGAAAACCAACTAGGTGTTATCTTTCAAACACGAAATTGGATTAGAACTAGGAGGTAAGCATCCCTCGAAGTGAAAATCAAGTTGTTTTTTCGACAACATAACAATAGCATAAACATTGGATGAAAAGAGCCGGAGCAAAAACTTCTCTTTTATAGAAAATGAGGTGACTTTTCAAATTCCCAAAACTCCAAGAATGGGACTGAAATATTCTCTCTCAATTTTTTCGATTTTCAAACCAAACATTTACAATAGAATCAATCACCCGTTAAGGTTAGCATAACCAAAACGTACATGAAAGAACTCTAACCAAGAATTCGCCCTAAAACCACTTAAGGAGGAGGGGCGAGCATATGGTCAGATGATCCCTAGGCTCTACTAAATCAACAAGTACGAGATTATACAGAGAGAGGAATATTAAACTCGACACCAAAAATGTGCACTCAAGATCCCTTTGCAGGCGAGGTGCTAACATATGGTGGAGTACTACTGCTGAATTAAAAGAACAAGGCGGATAACCAGCCAAAGAGCTTTCCATGCTACCACCAAACAGTGGGGGGAAGAAGATTACAAAACAGAATTATCCACACTGGCGGTATACCATCCAGGGGTGCTTTAGTGTGAAGCTAATTAATTAATGCAGCAAAGCTAAAGCTGAAACAGTACTACTGTTTAACAGTTCATACAAAGTGTAAAGCTGCAAATTACAATGTTCAACACCAATTTCTAAGCACCACTCTTATACAATGTTTTCCGAGTTAGAGAACAAGAGGAGAGAAGATAGAATATGAAAGTAGCGAATGAATTGCTTTATCTCTGAAAACTGTTATTCTGGAAATGGAAATCAACAACTACAAAATTATATAAAAAGCTCATAACTCGATCAAGATACCTCCGAATGGCGTGAAATCACAGGCATGGATCAAATGGAAGATAGGCGCCCCTGTTGAGACACAGAAAACAACTCCAAATACCTGCAATGATTAATGGCACACTTCGCAATGCAATGCTGAAAGGTACGGCCCTTGAGAGGGGTGATTTTTCATTATAAAAATGCACACTCCAAAATAAAATCCGAAATTGCTTCGAGATGGTCGCCTAGACCTTAGGAATCTTATTATTAAATGCCCAGAACGATATAAAATTCGTACATTCAACCATGAGCAAAAACAACATTCAGCTGTATGCAAACAGCAACTGTAAAACTAGAAAATACATCAATAATTCACCTTGAAACACAATCTGCTAGTCTGGATGAGAAGCAACAATAATTCAACTAGGTGCTATCTTACAAACACGAAATTGAATGAAGAACTAGGAGGTCGGCATTCCTCGAAGTAGAAAATGATAAATCATTTTGACAGCATAACTTTAGCAAAATAATGGATGTCTCAATGCTGGAGCCAAGCCTTACTTTTAAAGGAAAATAGGAAACTGGTCAAGTCCCCCAAGAAGGTACGCCAATAGCCAAGACTCTTCACATTTCCAAAAAAAAAACAATTCTTCAAAAATACGCCCCACTTGAGAAATGAGGAATTAATAAAAGAAAACCTTTTGACTTCTTCATGTGGCGCCACCCTCAAAGACCCCTTTTCAAAACAACTTAAGTTCATTCCTTAGGCCAAGGGGTCAATTGCAAATTAGAACCAATTGCTCAATTAATGAAGAAATTCATTCAGATTAATATTTTAATGGCCAAGGCTTAATATTGACAACTGCTTCCAATGACATGATGAACTTGAAGGCTGACGACTGCTTTTTGCCAGAAATAGTATTTACTATAAATAGTAAATAATGAGGAAAAATCACAAAACCTCCAAGACTGGAACCCTTTGAAATACCTCAATGAGCCTACAGGATTGCGGGATAGGCTGATGAGCTAATGACAGGATCACTGCCAAAAGGGGAACATTACAGTCCGCCCCCCTCAAAATTGCTTGTCCTCAAGCAACTGCAAAGCTGGATGCTGCAAAATTTGTTCACCTTCCCAAGTAGGATTTTCAATAGGCAAATTTTTCCATCTTACCAAATACTCTTTGATTGATTGCCTCCTCAAGGACCGCTCCCTACTGTCAAGGATCTCTTCCGGAAGCAACACCAACTGCCCTTCTTTGTCTAAATGAGGTAATTCTGAAGTAGCTACCACATTATGCCCAAGTGCCTTCTTGAGGCGGGATACATGGAAGACATTGTGAACTTTGCTGTCTGCTGGAAGCTCCAACTCATATGCCACTTCACCAATCCTTTTGGTGACTCTAAACAAACCATAGAAACGTGGCTTCAATTTTTCTGCACCACTCTTTTTGAGAGAAGACTGTCTGTAGGAGTGAAGCCTCAAGTAAACCATGTCTCCTACCTCAAATGAACGTTCAATACGCTGCTGATCAGTATACAACTTTTGCTGATTTTGGGCTTGCTGCAGATTTTCTTTTAGTGACTTTAAGATGTCTTGATTGTGCTGAAGCATATCTCTTGCCTGGGGAGCTCTACTATCACCAAACACCAAGTCTACAAAGTTAGGAGCATCATACCCATAGAGTGCCATAAAAGGAGACATCCTAGTTGACATGTGATAAGAGGAGTTATAACAAAACTCTCCCAAATGAAGCCACTTAACCCAAGCCTTTTGCTGCCTTGAAACATAATTTCTAAGGTAGCCTTCTAACCACTTATTGACAATCTCTGATTGCCCATCCGTTTGCGGGTGATAACTAGTGATTGGAGTGAGCACTGTACCACTCAATTTGAAAATCTCTTGCCAAAACACACTTAGGAATTTGCTGTCCCTATCATTGACAATGGTCTTAGGCAAACCATGCAAACGAAAAACTTCTCTAAAGAATAACTCAGCTACTTGAGCTGCTGTAAATGTAGTAGTGATAGCAAAAAAATGAGCATATTTGGTTAAATTTTATTCACCACAACATAAATACAATCACGGCCTTGCACCTTGGGTAACTTGGTGATGAAGTCCATAGCAATACTTTCCCATTTCTGATTTGGAATAGGCAGGGGCTGCAACAAACCAGTAGGAAAAGAATGTTTATTTTTATTCCTTTGACATGTAGGACATTCCCTTATGTAGTTCATGACTTCTTCCTTCATTCCCTTCCAAGCAAACCTTTCTCTTATCTGCTTGTAAGTCTTGAACATACCTTGATGACCAGCAAGAGGAACATCTTGAAATGACTGAAAAATCTTCCTCTTAAGCTTGGATTCGGGTACCAAAAAGATCCTACCCTTATACTCCTCTTCTATATTTTTATATATATGTCTTTTATATTTGCATATTTTCTTCTTTTACATCTGCATTTACTCCTCTTTCAAATCTGTATATTTATATTCATATACCTGCTGGTGTATATATGATTTTTCCTTTTTAAATTCACTCCACACACTTGTTTTTCACAATCTACATTCATTATTTATATCTCATGGCTCTAATTTCTGCCTCTTCAAAACTAGTCGCAGCCTTTAATAAATATAACTGCTGTCTTATAATGAACTGCTGCCTTTCTTATCATTAACTCTCTTCATTAATAATGATTGCTGCCTCTTATTAGTCTTAATCACTGTATATGTAGAATATAATCATTGCTCTTTTATGACATAATATAATCGCTGCATTAGTTGTTTTTTTTAAGCGCTCCTTTTGTAATATACAAGTCGCTGCTTTATCTATATATCTCTCTCTCTCTATATATATATATTAGACTGCAAGAATTGGAATTGTGTAGCCGCCCCCCTATAAACTGCAGTGCGCCTATAATCGTGAGTATCATTGTTCGTACAATTAAATTTATAGTTTTGAAAATGTTATATATATATATTAGACTGCAAGAATCGGAATCGGGTAGCCGCCCCCCTATAAACTGCAGTGCACCTGGTAAACTTTTTCATGTCATCGGTGATGCTAGCGTGACACACCCTCCATTACCACGGGGACAGTGGGGAGACTAGTTCTCGTGACTTCTTGCTTGCAACAGGATGTTTTAGCCAATTGAGCTATGCCCACTGCCCCTTTTTATTTAAAGGGGTAAACACTTTTGACCCGGAGCTATGAACTGGTGAGGTCACAAATGGGGGACCTGCTTTATATATATATATATATATATAAGCATCTTCATGATTTACAAGGTAAGGTTGGCCCATAACAAATGAACATAATTTAATTTATTTTAATTCTAAACTTCCTTCAAGGAAGTCGGCCACTGTTATAACAATTGTTTAAATCTTTAATTTAAACAATACAATTAATCTCTTCAACATGATGATGGTTGAATATGATGGGGACATTGATCTTGACGGTTACAGCCAAAAAGGAGTGATAACCGACTTATAGTCTTCGATCAATAAACAATTTCCTCCTTGCACATTTGGTATCAATGAAACACATGCTTTAATGGATACTTCAATACCTTTGAATCTTTATACCAACAGGTTTTGTTCAAGCACCTTCTTGACATTAATGACAACATGTCTATGTACCTATGACATCATTGACAACATTTCTAACAGAATCTCCTTTAATGTTTCTGGTAATCCCTCTCATTTCCTTCAAGGGTATGGCATTTGTGATGTGATTTACAAGGCTACTTGAGGGATGTAAATGTATCTGAGTGAGTCTGTCATTTTGAGGTTGCTTTACTATCATGTTTGTTGATGCATGGAGAAAGGCTGTCTTTAGATAGCAGCACATTTATTAACTTTGTCTGATAGAGCATAATTATTAAGAGTATTTCATCATTGGGAACCCTTTCTACAATTAGAGTTGAGCCAGACTCCATGCTTTATATAGCACTTTGCAACTATTAAATTACTCTTGTGCGGGCTGTCTTGAGAGTGCAACATAATTATTGACTTTGTAGCTTATATAGAATAATATTCAAGGCCAATTCATTATTAGAAACCCTTTATGCCATGTGATTTAAGGCAGATCGTTCTGTTTATAAAGTACTTTCTGCTTAGTAAATTACTCTCGTTGGTCTCTAAGATTTTTCATGAAATATGATGACCACAGCTATTTTGTTCATCTGAAGGTAAATGGATTGCCATCAAATAATTTGAGGCTCATTGGAGGTCATAAGAAGGCTTCTAACCATCTTTTGTAATGGAGGTGAGTTTGGAAATGAAGGCACTGGATTCTGAGGAGTATACAATCTTATTACCAACGTCTTCTTAGCATATGGATGGTTTTAAGGGCTTCTTTCATGTTATGTACATAGCCTTGTTCTTGATTCCTCTTTCCCCATATTCGGATGAACTTTTCTTTATCAATTCATACTGCATATGTGCTAGGCACTCCCATGCCTCAGTTCTGATTTGTAAATTCTGCAAACGGATTTAACGCTTTTTATTTTTAGGCCATTTGTGGACATCAACATGAGTTAATCTCTAAGAAGATCATCGTTTCCCATCAGAAAGCAATATGCGACTATTTGCATGAGCTTCTCTTGTATGCTTAGCATCTCTTGACTGTTATAAATTAACTAGAATTACGTTATCCAGGGGCTTATATTATGTTTCTTGCTAAAAGTTGTGGAGGTTCTGAATTGTTATTTGTTGCGTGGCATTTACCTATAGAAAACTTTACAAGTCATTTTAAGTATTTAAATGTTTTATGTCTTTAGTTGGATGTATTGAACATCTCATTAATTTAAATTTTCTCAGGTTGCTTTCGATAGGAGCTGAATATGAGGATGTGAGATTGATTGCTTCTAGTATGCTCGGGCATTGGATTAACAATCCAATCCATATGCATGCAGCAAAAGCCTTGTTGGATTGTATTTTACAGAAAACATGCAGCATGAGTAAGAGTGACAACAGTACAGTGGCAAATTTATTTCTTCTTAAGGTATGGCGGCATCTTTGATATTATTATGTTTGCAGTTAAATCTTAGCTGTAACAATTGCTTATAGACATATACAGTGCTCCGAATCGAACTTGAAGTTATTTTGAATTGTTGAAAATTTATGAATGATAATTCATTGTCTGTAATTTAGTTCAAGTTAGCCATGCCCGTAGCTTTGCAGATTAATTGATCTTCAAAATTGTGATGCTTTCATTTTATTTATTTGCAATTCTAATTTTGAATAACAGATCAAGGATTGACACAGCAACATTTACTGATGCTTTCAAGTTTCTTCTTATTTATTTGTAATTTTTTATGCTAGATTAAGGACCAATACAGCAACATTTACCATGACATGGCCACTCATCTAGTCTGTAAAAGAATAGAATATGCGGCTATTGCTTTGAAGGTAACTTTGTTCTTGAATGAAACTTATTGACACCAGAAGCATTTTATTGGCTTTGTTAAGTGCGGTTGGGTCTTTTGGCTAAAGTATGAGCTTTGCAGACAGTTGTTCTGGTGGAGCTTAGTGTAAAAGATATATCCAATCTGAACAGTATATCTACCATTCTAAGGGTGATTTCTATTACCACCTCACCAGAACATGAACTTGCTATGCTTTTACAGGTATGTGAGTTCCTGAATTCTTTATTTTTCTTAGACAGTACTTTCATATTTATATGTTGCTGAAAGTAAGTGCATTAGATGCATCTTGAAAGTGATTGCCATTGAAGAATAGGGAAAGCAACCTAAAAAATACTGCTGTTGTCATGTGCTAAGAAGCTAGTGCAAGGGGCCAGAAATTTAATCGTGTGCTATACATCATAGAGTTGATGAAGGCATTTCCATTGTAAAATCATATAGAATAGGAACACATTTTTTAGACAGAAGATTTTGGGATCTATTAAAGGGCCCCAACTGTATATCTGAAAAAGAGATTAAAATAAAGCAAAAAACAAATTGCAGTCAAAACCCATAGACAGGTGATGTAGGTAGAGACTGAAGCAAAAGCCACTACACAAGATCTACATACAAAAGATAACAAAATCAGTAACTATATGTCTGCACAGCCAGCTCCCGAAGGAGAGAAGCGAATTTGGAGGAAATACATAAAAACTGAAACAACAGAAGCCACCCACAAAACAAGTAGAAGAAACTAATCTCTCAGAGAGGACACACCCCAACAGGCTATGCCTTAACCACGTGGAGTCTTGCACCAATGATTGAAATTTCTGTAGAGAGTCCTGGCATTTGACAACACCCTCTATTTAATTTGAACTCCACCCAAACCAGCTGGGTCTGCAATGCCATCTGGCAGTAAACACTTAAGCACCTTTGCTCATTTGATAGTATGCATTGGGACATCACCCTCCAACTGAGGCAATGTGTAACCACTAGATACTTTATGAACCCCTTTATGGTGAGATGCCAGCAGATGCTTCATCATTGCCCACAAGTCTTGACAGCATGTGGTAACTGCATCCGCATGTATTATTAATGCTTGAGTTTTTGAGTGCATTGCCTTCCATTCTAACTTGCAAGTCTTATCATTTATCTCTATAACACCAGCTGTTTGTTTTTCATGCCCAGAAACCACCTCCACAAGCTCAACATCAGTAATCAACTCATTCTCCATAGGAATTAAGAACCATTGAATCCCTTGACTCACTTCTTCCAACAGCACAACCTTGGGCAATTTCTTTCCAAAATCTGCCATTAACGAGGCCCTGGACCAACAGTAATCATTGTTGGCGAAACTATCTTCACTCAAGACCCCTTTTACAATCCCGAGCACTCTTGGATTGGAGCGCTAAAAAATCTTACACAAATGGTGGTTAGTTACCTTACTCTTGTGAAAGGGATCCTTGCTTGCACCCTTGCAAACCATAAAAAACCAACACGAAGCCAGCAAAAAGGACACCATGCATTGCAAACAACTGACCCTTTTTAATACCCACCACCACAAGCCTTCATAATTTCATACACATAGACAAGCGAACTCTCTCCGTTCAATCACATCTAACCCTTCAAACAATATTATCGCAACTAAGCCATGATGAAAACCACAGTTCACAAACCCTTCAAGTACTCACTGAGTCATCGAGTACTCATAGGATTTTTTATTGCATGAGTATTTGTAGGTTTAATTCATGAGTTTGTAGAGACAGTTTTTTGACAAAAACTCACTAGGTTTTTTGGTGAGTACTTGCCAAAACTTGGCAAGTCCGTGGTGAAAAATAGCGACACAGGAAAAATGTGTCGGCACGGGTAAAATGCGTCATTGACACATTGTTTTGGTTATAAAACCTTGCATTTGCCCCTCCATTGAGCACACAACAACAAGCATGAATTTTATAGCATATTAGGAAGATTTTTTAGGTGATTTGAAGAAGAAATTTTCAGAATTTCAGATTTGCAATAGGTTAGTTCCAATTTTTTGTTTTTTGTTTTCTAAGCATTTAAATTTTGTAAATGTTTTCTACTTTACAAAATAAAACATGACGAACTTAGTTGAATAGCCAAAAATTGCCAAAAATAGTAAGCTTTGTAACACTAATCTTATCTGCTTCTCATGTTTGTCTATAAGAAGCTCACTCATGAAAGCGTAACCGAAAGCACAAAATGCAAAATTAAGACTGCCAATTCTCGCAAGAATTATGCAGTAGAACTCCACATCATAAATTTCACATTGTATGTAATGCGACTGTTGACATTTAATACATTCTGGCAATTATGAATCACAGTAACAAAGAAACAATTAAGCAGAGCAAATACTTCGAGCCAGTCTTATTCAATTTGGAAGATATGTGATTACACACAAAGTTCTGGATTTGACGCTAGGTGATGTTTGGTACTGGCGGAATGAGCAATTACATCAGATTTCTGGCAATGGAACAATGCCAGACCAGGAATTGGAATCCCGGTGACTTGCAAAGCTTCCTGCTTATACACTGTTCCTTGACCATGTTGCTCACGTGAGAATGAGATCCAACGCGATGCAGATCAGAATCTCGGGTTTTGGATGATATAAAAGATGCAATGTAATATTTGTCACTAGTTGCCTGCTCGTCGTGTGATGATGAAGACTATGATCGGACGGGTGGCAAGAGCCGAAGTCTATGCAGCCACCAAGCAATTCGGAAATTTCCCGATCATCTATAATCAATATGATCACTGCCTCAAGGTTGCACGATGATAGTAATGCCAGTGAATGGAATGATCTCGACTGGAGCACGGGAGGGTGATGTCGTGTAATTTGCAGGGGTATCTATAAATGCCTTCTCATCGGGTGCGACTGTTGAACCTGTGAATACGAATATGGCGGATCAGAAAATGGATGAATTGGATGAACAAAGACACAGATTTTGGCGAGGGTTTCGTCTCACCAGACCGTTGGCCAGCTATGTGGTCCAAATCCTATGTCTTCATTCCGTAATCCAAACAAGAGCAGTGAGCAACCTTAAATACTCATCAAATTGCCTAGTCGGCCAGGAAAATTCAAATGTTATTACAGGTGCCAACCAAGAAAGGGGTTGGCCAGAATAATCAAACTCCCTCCTAGGGGATCTCCCAGGGAGTTATTTAGGAAAGACATACTTAAATTCATGTAGCAGTGAATAATTCACTTCAGCAACTTTTCCAGTGTTTATTGTCATTTTAAATTGGACAAAAAACAAAGCACAACCTTTCCTTGCAGTTCTTTTTAACTATAAGACTGAAATATTTTTCATTTATCTTTTACCTTGCAATCGTTGAAGGACCAAAAAGTTGCTTGGTTCATCCAAGTAATGGATTTTCATTTACCTACTGTCAATTTTGACAGCATGCTTTTGGAACCAGTCCATACCCAAGATCGTGTCATATGATCCTAGGGATAGAACTGATCGGTTCACTATTGTTTTTGATTGGGCCATCTCTATTTCTAGACTCTCTTTGACATTTACTAATGCAGTGCTTTTTGGTTGTGTCCAATTTGACACTACACCCTTGACAAGTTTTTAGTTCTTAATTCACATTTCCTTACAGTTTTAGGAGATACAGAAAAGTTGTTTGCTTCTGAATCTACTAGTATTAAAATAGGAGTTTTCTTTATCTTTCCTGGCAGCTTTAAAAGAGACGTGTGAACATCCTGAAGTTGGCTATCAATGGTTGTTTAAATTTGTTTGTTGGGGTCTTAAGTTCTCTTTGGTTCGTGACACTCTTGCATAGTGGTTCTTCCCATAATGCCAACAGCTCTCATATGGTTTTCTGGATTGGAGTGGAACAGCATTTACCCATTTTGTAGGCTTTTTAGGTACAGGTGCAGGTGTTGGATAGGGCTGATATCTGTTACTTTCTATATTATTTTACTATCCTTTGATTTCAATATTATTAGATTTCCCAAATTTTTTATTTTGAGGTGCAAGGCACCTCTTGATTTCCCAATCTTTTGTTTGTTCAGTCTATTTTTGAAGTTCTACCTAGCTTTAAAGTGTACATTATCCTTTTCTGTATCTTTGTAGGTAGACCCAATGTCTATAATCAAGATGGCTGGCTTTGTCATATTAACATCACGCATGATTATTTCTTGCAAGCCCAACTTAAAGTTTGTAATTTGTTTTCCCATCTCCCAAAACTGTTGCAATTTAAAGTACTTAAGATTTATCGACCAAGCCTTAGCTATACTGCCTAATTCTTTATTAGCAGGTTTGGGGGTGGTTTTTTTTCAAGATCATTAATTTTAAATAAGGATGAGGGTTGTTGTCCAGGTTTCTCGTTATGTTTGAAATGTTCTTTTCATACTCATTTAGGTTGAAGTTGTTTTAGAATATTTATTTGATCTTGTAACTCATGTAACATAGCCTCTTGCACATCCATTCTATCCTAGATGGCATTCAATGTGTTAACAATCCTTCGAGGTAGAGAATCTTGCAGAGGGGGAAGTGGGGCTGCTGTTGCTTTTGATTATTTCTATTCTGCCTTGGTGGGTTTTTCCTCAGAGGATTCCCTCCGGATTTGGTTCACACCATGGTCTTTTGCAAGTGCAAAGACTGTTTTAGTTTCTCGTTCTCCCAGAGGCCCTAGTTGTAGAATCTAGAGCTTTGATACTAATGACATGCATCCCAGAAACGGGATTGAAGTTCTGTTTTGACTAAGTATAAAATTCGAATTAAAATAGGAAAACTTGGGTAGATCAGATTAAGATAATGGCTTGTAGCTAAATGTGCATATATTTGACATACTACATTATATTCTAAATGGTTCAATTCATACATTTGCCAAATTTGCACAAGACTGACAATTGTATTGAGCAATCTTGAGCCTTCAAGGCATTGTTATACAATTCCATCAACTATGTGATGGATGATCTAGTGTTCTTCTTGTATTATGTCGAAGGTATGCACATTAGTTGTGAGTCATTACCCTTAATCACATCCTTTAAGTTAATCATACTAATTTGACTAAGAACTCTATAGTAACATGTTTGAATCAGGTTTGCAGAACATTTATTATTTAACCTCCTTACTACATTGTTCCTTTTGAATAGTTCAAACTCATTTTAGTTGTAGTCATTGATTTCCTTAAGGAAAAAACCGTAAACTTCCCTATAATTGTCATTAGTGCCATTTAATTTTGCACATTCTTCTAACCATTAAATCAATGTATGTGATCTATCTTAAGTAGTTTTTAATCAAGATTTTAATACTGTTTATCATTAGTGAACCAATATTGATCTACTAGTTTATTTGTTTAGTCTCTAATATGACATATCAATCTCTATGAAACCATTCAGCAAGTGTAAATTCATAATCATTAGTTTATAATTCGTTTAGTTCCTCAACTAGTGCATTGTTCCCTGATACACTCCTCACATCCATTTGATACACTTTCCATTCAAATTGGGCCGCAATAATGATTGCTAACTAAAATGTCATCATTTTGACTGTAGGAGCAAAGGTCTCCTCATAATCAGTTCTTTCTTGCTGCGAATAACCTTTGGAAACAAGATGGACATTTTCTTTTGCCTTGCATTTTTCCTTATATACCTATTTGCATCTAATTGGATGCTTACCTGGAGGCAACTTTGCCATTACCTATGTATGATTATTTATCAATGCATCATACTCAACTTTCATGATTCAACAGGTCATATTGAACCTTCATATGTGCTCCTCATTATTGTCTACCCTTTTTACAGCAAAATTGGTTGGATTTTTCACTTGAAATAAGACTAATGGAAGAAAAAATTCTCATGCTTCTTAAAACACACATGCTGTTTTATTGGCCTTATAGGTTTCGTATTTGTTTGGACTGTGGGGAGCTTCATATTTCTGCACGTTTTGCAATGTGGTATCATATGCTTAGGACTTCATCATTGTTGACGTTGAGATATCAAAGAAACACAGCTGAAAGCATCATCTCGATCCAGATGAGGGAATCGAGATTGGTGTGGGGTTGGGGATGAAGCCACTTCATCCCACTATTTACCCCTATAACTTGATGCTACTGGTGTGATTGGATCCAGATCTGACCAAGAAATAACACCAAACTAGTGCTAGGAACACCACATAGAGAATATTTTACAAAGATACTTCTATGTACTTTGAGATGCTTTTTTGAAAATAACTATCTATGTTTCTTTTGCCCTGTTCTTCCTCCATTATTTTTGTTTAGATGTAGTTACATTTTCTGCTAAGTTACCGGTTCAGGTTCGGGTTCGGGACGGGTTCGGGTACGAGAACCTGGTACGTGGGTACGTGAAAATTTTTTTTAGGGGTTTGGGTACGTATGGGTACGTGTATATATATATATATATGTATTATATATACAAAAAAAAGAGAAATATACAGAATTGTAAAACTAAATCATTTCATAGTATGATACTTGATCATTGATCAATGCCAAATGCCAAAGATAAATATTAAATGTCAATTGATAGTTGAAAAATATTCAAATACGCCATATCAATTATGGAAATCATCACAATTACAGTATTACTGAATTACAAAATGTAGTTCATGAAAGTTGACATGATTCAATTTCAATGTTCATCAATCATCAAAAGGATTATCAAAAAAGTCATCGTGATTTGGATTTTCAGTGGCTTCAACTTCAAGATCATCATCATTTCAACCCAAAGCGGTTCCGCTTCCACTTCCAGCACCATGCATGTCATGATCATCATTATCATCCACATCATCCATAGTGGCTCTAGCAAGATCCTGAATGGTTGCATCCAAGTCAGCAGACTCGAGTGCTACATCCCAAAGCTTTGCTGCCCTTTGCTTGTATTGAGGTTCCTTACGTGACAGAAGACGCAAATTGGAATGAATATACACCAAGTCTTCAGCTCTTTTTGCAGCCAACCGGTTACGCTTCACTGAGTGGATAAAGGAGTATGTACTCCAATTCCGTTCAGCAGCAGAAGAGCTTGCAACCTAGAGAGAAAACCAACAAAATAAAAAATAAAAAATGCAAGATAAATTCAAGAATGTTAAGTGTTAAATTCTACAATACAAGTGGCAAAAAAAAAAAACTTACTTGTGAGAGGATCTTGATTGCAAGAGGTTGGAGGTACATATAAATTTGACCATGGAGATACCACCATGTAATAGCATCCATTTTGTATTGGTCTTTGGCAACAGAAGGGCTAAGATTTTTTCCTATGATAAACATTCCAAATTCTTTCAGAACACTTGTCTCCATTTCTGGATCACTGAAGAGTCTCTTAAATGCACTCTTATACCCTCTAGCAACTTCAAGATCTCTATATGGCGGTATTCTCCCTGGGATAGAAAGTACTTCTCTAGTATAGTACCTTGGAGATAGGGCATATGCAAGGAGGTGCAATGGTGTTGTCATCTTGTTCCAACGATGAAGAACGATTGCTTCCACCCTTTTGTAAAGGGTGTCTTCAGGATCATTCTCTCTCTTTTGTATTTCAATTTTTATTTTCTCCAACATTGTGTCCATGCTATCATAGACATCCCCCAAGCATGGTTCATCTGTATCAGCAAACTGAAGCATAGACATGATAGGTTCGGTCATCTCCAATACATAATTCACACGATCCCACCAATTGTCATCCAAGGTCAATGCCTTGACCTTTTGGGCCCTCTCTGAATTTGATTGCTTCCATATACCCCATTGGTTGCTAATAACCATTTGACTCAATGCCTCTTTCACCTTCACAAGTCGTCTCAGAACAATTGTGTGAGATGCAAATCGGGTCTCAGCAACCTAAGAACATGTAAATAACTAAATTAGTCTAAATAAGTTAAAAAAAAAAATTATTCAATTATGTAAAACATGACATAAATGAAACTAAATAAATAATAAATTAAATTTACCTTCAACAATTCCAATCTTGAAAAAATTCTGAAAATTGCTTGTGACATATGGTGGTTTGTCACAAACATCTGGATCTCCTCGGCCTCCTGGTATATTTCTTTCACCCACTCTATTTGGTTTCCAATTGCTTGCATCACCAAATTGAGGGAGTGTACGGTGCAAGGTGTCCAAAAGATGTGCTCATATCTAGCCTCTACCAAAGCACCTGCAGCCCTGCAAACTTTTGCATTGTCCGTAATTACTTGGACAACATTTTCATCACCCACCATCTCTATGGAGTCAATGAGAATCTTGGAAATGAACTCTGCATCTTTCACTTCCCCTTCACAGTCAACTGCCTTCAAAAACATTGCCCCCTTGGGGGACACTGCAATAACATTGATCAATGGACGGTTTTTGCAATCTTTCCATCCATCGGAAACAATAGATACACCTGTTTCAATCCAAGAATCTTTAATTGGTTTTAGTTGGGCCTCTAAAGATTTTTTCTCTCTTTGCAATAAGGTGGTACGCACCTTTTCAAACCCAGGACTTGTGAAACCAGGAGGTGCACTATTTATTGCTGACACCATGTCCCGCCAATATGGTGATCTCACCAAGTTGAATGGAAGACCATTGGCATAGAGGCAACGTGCAATTTTTTCTTCAGCAATATCTCTTGCCTCCATTTTAAATGCCCTCTCCAATGGACCTCTCTTGCGGGTGGTGATTTGTTGTTCATCTTCATCTTCCTCTTCCGTAGAGGGCATAGGCAAGAAGGGATGTCTGGAGGCCCTAACTGCTTGAGAGGGTAATGTTGGTGTTTTTTTCTTTCCGGAAGAATAACTACTTTCTTTTCCTTTTGCAATTGATTTGTCAGCATCTTCTTGTTCTTTTATAAATTTTGCTATTTGTACAGAAGACAACCCCTTCTTATTTGGGCCCACACACATATTAATCCCTTTGCCACTAGGGCCCATAAAATGAAGTTTCACTCGGTAATAGGAGCTATTATATTGTGCATTGCATAAATTACACTTCCAAACAAAACCCCCACCTCCAGGAATTTGTGAAATTCTTGTGGTATGTGCCCATAAAGGAGATCCTTTCTCAATTTTGAAATTTTGACTTCCCTCCCCACCCACTGAACTTTGACTATTGGCCATTGTTGCAATTTATAAAAAAAATGAAAAAAAAAAAAAAATTTGAAAAAATTCTTCACAAACTTGAAAAAATCCATCAAAAACTAAGAAACTTGAAAAAATAGTTCAAAAGATCAAAGAATAGGGTTTAAATGCATACCTTAAACACTTAAATCTCCTTTGTAGAAGCTATTTGGCACTCCACAATCGATCTCCTTCGAATAAAATCACCTCCCTTCAAAATGCCAAGATGTAGAGAAAATATGGTGAGAGCAAAATGAGAAGTAGAAATGAAATGTTTTAGTGTTGAAAGGCCTCATATTGGGCCGGATTAGGGTTAGGAAACAAAATTAAATTAAAAAAATGCTTTTTGTTTAAGTTTGGGCGAACTTTATGAAAATTGGGCCGTGGGTTCTTGAAGGTACGCCCGGGTACGTGCCTGGTACCTTTGGGTCCACGCACCAAACAACTGGGTGCACCCTGGGTACGCACACCCGCAGGCGAACCCGTACTGGGTTCGAGGCCTCCGGGTAACGAATCCGGTAACTTAGATTTTCTGGGACCTGTAGTATTTCCTTTTGTTGCAAACATGGCTATGAAGGTTTATCTCAATTTTGAAGCTTACTGCTTATTTGGGGTTAGAGTGAACAAAATATCTCTAGCTTTTGTGTTAAAGAGTAGGGTTGTGGGGTGGATTTTCCTGTACCAAGCCCAAATTAAGGCCTTTGAGGCTACAGGGACCTTAATATAATATAACAAAAAATATATTATAAACTAAAATATAAAACGAAAAAACACATATAAATAAATAGTTTTGAAGTTATGTCCTATACGCTCAGATGTATACGGTTAGAGTGAACAAAATATCTCTAGCTTTTGTGTTAAAGAGTAGGGTTGTGGGGTGGATTTTCCTGTACCAAGCCCAAATTAAGGCCTTTGAGGCTACAGGGACCTTAATATAATATAACAAAAAATATATTATAAACTAAAATATAAAACGAAAAAACACATATAAATAAATAGTTTTGAAGTTATGTCCTATACGCTCAGATGTATAAGACTATAAGTAATTGAATATATGTATACTTTAATAACTGTCATATATAGCCATATTTGTATCGGGGTGGTCTTGAAAATTCTCTGTATTTGTTTCTATCCAAGTTATGAAAAAATCGTTTGAAAGCAAATGGGCAAGTGAAAATAAGCTCCAAATGGGTGAGTGTTTTAAAGTGTTAGTGGCTTTTTGGGTAGACAAGAATGTTTTAAAGCTGCTGTCCCTACAGACTTGGCTCATCGAGACAGATATGCAGACTTGGTCAGGGTGCATCAGATCTGGGCTGGCAAGTCTAGCTGTGTCCTTGATGAGTCTCAATACTATGATCTTGAATATATCCTTAGAAAAGTGATGCTTCCTGGAAGTTCCAAATTAAATAGTATTGGTCTGTGATTAACCGTCACCATCTACAGGGGAAGTTTATGCTAGTCTGAAAATTTCATTTGATCCTTTGGTTGTGATTGACTCTGTATACACATTTGTTATTGTAATTGTGGTTCTGTCAGAAGAGTATCATGTTTCTTCTTCACCTTGTGATAATTAGTTCATATCCAATAAGCATTTACAATATTTGGTTTGTTTGGTTGCAGGAGCTGGCTGCAAATGATAATACAAGAATAAAACTTAAGGAATTTGTTTGCAGGTATGCACTTGGATGCCTGTAATTCTTAGGTGGTAGCATCTGATTTAAGTTTTGTTGAATAGCCATATAATCATCAAATGCAAACAAGATGGAGCATGTCAATTAGAAATATAGAAAAGGAAAAGGGTACTGAATGGATTCTTTTTGTTTGGCCAGGCTAGTAAGGCATATAGGATCTGAAATAAATACTAAAGCTTTATGTCAATATCTTCTAAAACCATGGATGGCAATGGTTAACCAAACTGAGTCTTTGAAGCTGGCTTGGCTCACAGAGGTACTCCTGGAAATCATTTCTTGATTTATGAATACATTTGATCAAATGTGCAGGGGATATTGTCCCTGACCATTTTGATAACCCTTAATTTGATAACCGGCATGTGTGTCTTCTTAACTATTTTTGTTTAGTGTCTGCAGCAGTTAATTTTGGAAAAACAGTTAATATATCTTCCTATTTAAGTATTAAAGAATAAAGACTTGGTTTGAGGACGCTTATGCTAAAGCCTGTTATGTGATGATTAGATAACAGAGCTTGTGACACTATTTCTTCTACACTCAACTTCAGCCCTTGCGATGGATGAAAGTATTATGGTTCTTGTTTCACTTCCAGAAAATTCCGGATCATCTAGTTTCAAGGCTGCAAACATAATGGACAACTTAAGAAATGAAAAGATTGAGGCACTGAGAAAAGTCAGCTGTGACCTTGCAGTGTTTCAGGTATTTTTGAGTAAACATAAAATTTGCTCAATATCTGTAACCATAATGCATTCAAAGATACTGACATTTCAGTAACTGGTGCAGTTGGAGGCCATTGCATGGTGCATGGATGTTGTTTCTGTATATGCTCCAAACATGAATGAAGATCAGTTTGTAACTATTTTGAAGCAGTTTCTATTTCTTGGAGATTGTCAGGTCCATGTCTTTTTGCATATGTTTTTGTTTGAGATCTATTTGTTTCCTTAATACTTTCCTCTTAAATGATCAAAAGAAAGGTTTTTTGGTTATCTGTAAGTTATGATTGTGATTCTAGAACAAATATCTCATGTGATTAATTATTATTATTGAGGAATATAATATTTTTACATCGCATATATTGTTTTCTTATATTTAAATTTAATATTTTAGTTTTGTATTAGCACATGCATGCATGTCCACACACACATGCATGCGAGCTGAAACTTGTAATTTGTGGAAAAATAATGATCAAGGAAATCTATCAAATTTAGTGTGCAGAGAGCTTAATGGAGTAATCTCATCACTGATTGTGCCATCAAATCTACAGTGGTTTTTGCAGGTTTGATACAGCTCACTTACAGGGTTTTTAAGTGTGAGAGATGACATAAGGAATGTCAAGAAGACTAGATGTCACATCAGGTACATATATGAAAAGGACCGAGTAGGCTATCTCTGAGCAAGCCTAGGTCTAAAGCCAAGTCGAATGGTAATAGAAGCTAATTTAATAAAGCAAAACTCAAGGTTTGAAATTGATCTAGATATTAAATTATTAATCACAGAGAGTAGAGATCTTTAGAGACTTGGTGATTAATGTTTTTCTTTAATAACACTACTTCCAAGAAGGGTTTATATTAGAAGCATATTAGGGGCCACTCCAAGGAGACACATAAGATTGCACCTAGATCAGGTTTGAGTAGAATGACTAAAATAGGGGAATTCTTATTTAGAGGGATAACTTAAACTGGGAAATATAGACTAGTTTGATTATTTGATTTTTGACATTTGGTCAGATCTTAAATTCTTAATTATATCTTGGGGGAATTTTTGTGGGCTCTCAAAGCGAGATGAGAAATTACTTTGGTTAGAGAGCTCATAACAGTGCTTAATTGAGTATTTCTTGGGTTGATGGCTGGTACTTTCATTATAGGACATAGCATTAAATAGGATTAGACTTAACATTGGATTGTCCCTATGATAATGCTTTGTACAGATCAGTCTTTCGTGCCTCTAGTACACAACCACTACTAGGCGAGCATTATAGGAAAGAAGTGTTAGCATACATGGAATCATAATCAAGATCCAGGGGTGTGTCATAAACAAGCAATGGATGATGAATAACTTTGGATCCACACAAGTAGGAGAAGATTTTTGATTGTCATAAATCCTCCTTGACCCTTGAGTATTCATCAACAACCTATAAATTTATAATACTAGAATAAGTCACTGGCACATGTAATGTCCCCTTCTTGCACCTGATCAGTTGGAGAGTTGCATTAACCTATTCCAGGGTTCCCGTAGGCTAAGTGGAGTTGGTTAGGGGATTCAAAGCTTGTGTTGGGCTTTATGGTGGTTTTTAGTGCTTTCTGGCAAGGGTTACTATTTATAGTAGTGGCCATTGTTAGTACTTACTATTTATAGTAAGAATCAGTGCATCTTAGTTTGTGCTAGTTTAGTGTTTGGGGCACACTTACTATTTTTAGCAGTTGCTATTTTTAGTAAGTGTATTTTTGGCAGTTGGTTCCGGGCCTTTGTTTCTCTTGCAGTGCAATATTTCTTGTTTGGGTGTTGGTGAGTTTTAAGGGTAATCAAATTAATATTTGTATTTTCCGTTGCTTAAGTTATGTTATAAAGTTACTTTATAACTTAAGTGAGGGTCACGTGTTCATTAAAAAGCCCCTTGTCTCACGCCTAAGAAAAAGGTGAAATAAAGTTGTTTTTTAAAGCCAAATTATAAGCCTCCAAAAGTGGACACCTAGTTTAAGGGAGGCATAAGGAATTTAAAATAAATAAAAAGGCTCATGAAGGTGGCGTAAGGTTTTGGAGGGAAAGTGAATTCAAACTATGTTGCCCTAATTTCCTTCTTTCTTCTATAAAAGAAACTCTTGGGCTCTCATTTGATCATCTCTCTTTTGGCAACATAACAGGATGTTGCTGGAATGCTTCCAGGTTTTCATTTCTGTGAGTTGAGGATGAAAACCCTCACCGTTAGTAGCTGGTTTCAGTGGTGAGAGATCCACCCTAGCCAGGAAGAGTGGTTCTACTTTAGGAATCACTTTGGTATTCACAGTTTTCTGATTTTTGTCATTTTTGGAGGTTGAAGAATGAAGATTTTCTCAATGTTTTGATGTGGGATTGAAGGATTGGGTGTGCTTGTTGATTTGCTCCATTTTGGTGATGTTTGGAGGTGTTAAGGTCGTGTTATCAGGGGTCTGATATTCATTTCCAGAAGTTTAGAAATCCATTTTACACAGTGGCTGGAAGTGAAGATTTGTTCGTAGCTCAGCGGGAGTTCGAAGTTTGGTTCTGGGTAGTTTTCCAAAAGACTCCTCATAGTTGGGCACCTAATTTCTAGTGTTCATTTGCATTTTTTGGAGGAGTATTGATTTGTGGGAGCAAATCTGCCCTCCTAGGGAGCCATGCCAATTTGAGGGTGAGCAATACTCAGGTCTTCTGCTGTATAGACCTGCAATCTGCCTTCTACAGCATTTGTGCAGCTGTTCATCGGAGATTAAGTGCTATGGTTGGTTAGCCAACATTGTAGCTTGGTTTGGGTGCAACATTTGAATGCATTGCTGCTCATTTTATGACTGTAAGAGCTTCATTTGGGACTGTTATCAGTCTGAAACTACTGTTATCAGGTCTGCAAATTATTTCTGTAAGTCTGATTTCATTGGATGTTATAACCAATATATGTTGTAATGACACAATGTGAAGAAAATGCTACTTCATGGTTGAATTCCTTCTCTTTGCTATGTTATGAATGAATGTCATGTTATGTTGCAAGCATTTGAATGCAAACAAATCCTCACTTCACAATACACTTTAACAAAACAAATAATTAAAAACAGGGGTGGTTGTCGCAGCACATTTATGCAATATCCCATAATCTCAAGGGTGCATGATGATCTGTCCTTAGCATGTGACTCTTATCCTTGCCATCTTCAATCCCAGCTTGTAATCTAATTGATTTTGTCAAATGGTTGCATTTATATATTAGTGGACAAGTAGGTAATGCATCATCAGGCAGTGGTGAAGTGTTTAAAACTTTAATGCATGCCAGTTCTTGAGAAATGTTAAGAGGACTCTTGGAGAAGTCTGAAGATGTGCAAGGTCACAGGCCAATTTAGTAAATGGGTACTTATGTAGTCATACAAACTCAAAAGGAATGTAGGGGTGTATCTATTTAGTATTTCTATATGATATGTATGAATATGATTTTATTTTATGTCATCTTGTATTATTTCTTTCATTTTATATGCTTCTACAATTGTTAGTTGCTTCTTCTAGGAAAACTTGGTATGCAAAACAGATACATCAGTTATGAGCTTCTAGAAGAGTAGATATGGAAAGTCAATATTAAAATTTGAAATTGAGAGAATATGTTGGGGATATCACCAGTGATGGTGAATTCATGGATGAAAATGTTGTTTGGGTAGATACGCTGAAGAGAATTTCTGTTTGATAGCATCAATGAATAGAATTGTCGATTGGTTTAAATATTTGATCAGGATAAATTTGCAATGGATGGCCATGAAACATGGAAAGCCTCACAAACATAGGATAGGTTTGAGGCAATCTTTAGGATTTCAAGGGTGGCTCCTTATCTATTCTATATAAAGCTGATTTGAGTGGGAAAAGGGAAAGATACACATGAAAGTAAATATCACAAATGAAAAGGCTCATGCCGAATAAACTTCCTCTTATAACCTAGATAGAGCTTTGCAACTCATGATGTAATATTCAGCAAAAATAGAACACATATCGATCAAACAAATTCATACATATAAATAGGAATTAGAACATTGAAACTTCATATATTAATGCTTCTAATAGTATTGAACAACTACATATAGTGAATATATCTAGTGCTGGACGCATACATAGAGGTTCCTCTATTTAGTTGCCAAAGGAGTGAGATGATGTTTTACATACAAGTCTCAAAAGCTCATTTACGTAGAGTAGGATCTAAATTGAAAAGAGGCATGCAGGCCAATATGTATAGTTGAATATCTATCCCACAATCAAGAATTCCCTCCAAAACATTTGAATTTCAAATTTTGGAAATGATGGGAAGAATGACATCATTGCAAGCAAAGTAGACTTGAGCAAAATAAGATGGTAGTTATAAATGACATTTTCAATGGTCAAAATGCCTTCAGAATGAGTATTGCGTAATCACTAATGAATTTTGACCTCCTTTACTGTGCACAACATTATTGAGTAGCTAGATGTGTTGTCTTGGGTGCCATAGAGGAAGAGGCAATTAGGATTGGATGCTGGAAGATATTTGCAGGGAAGAATTTTGAATTTTGTAAACAATAACCCTACCCAAATCAAATTACTTCAATAGAATTGCTTGAGAATGCCTTGAGAAAGCCGTGGATATCAAAATTTGGTTGTTAGGCTTAGTTGTTGCTAAGAATTGCCAAGGAATAGACATAAGTTTTGCAAGTCAGCAAATGAGATATGACTTTCGCATGATTAGACAACTTGCATTATCTTGAGGAAATATTGCATTATTTTTTCGTAAAAACTCTTTACACAATGCTCGGACTCGACTTGGCAGCCCAAAATTCCTCTACACAATTCTCTTTTCACAAATCTGATCAATTCCTTTCACAGTCCTACAAATATGGCTATGTCTTCATTCCAATTTTCTGCTCTCTAATGATGTATCATTTGTTCTTCTTTCACCATATCAACATCCCTTTCATCTATTTAATATAAGTCTGATTTGCACTTCATTTTTATGCCTTTTCTCTTTTCAATCTGCTCTTCACATTATATATATTTTGCTTTATTCTCAACTCTCACCTTCACTTCAATTTATACCCAAACATACTTCTTCACCAAGTGATGCGACTCTTCAAGAAGGGTCGGCCTGAATTAAAACACAATTAATTTAGTTTTGATCTTCTCAATGAGGCACTACCCAAGGTAGGATCGGCCAGCACTCCATTCAAATTAAGTAGGTTCTGCTAGCACTCCATTCAAATTAATTATCTCATAGTCGGCCTTTTAAATTATAATTTTGACTTAGTTTATCTTTGACTACTTCTAATTGCCGCCTTCATGAATAATTGCTGCCTTAATGATATATTGTTTGTTGCTCTTCCAAAAAAATATGTTCACTGCTTTCTTAACATAGATATAGTTGCTGCTCTTATCGTTACTTTAACTTAGGCGATTTAAATATGTTTATATATTGCATTTGTGTTGTATGCTTGCAACCTTCTCACGAATTAAATCACTCCATTATGAATTAAATCGCTCATATTTATTTTGGTTTTGTCTTTCATAACCTCCAAATGAATTCAGCCAGCATTAGTTGATATAGTAATTGCATTTTGGGGTGCTAGTTAGAAGGTATCAATTAGCATTGAGTTAATGAATTAGCATTAGCATCTTTCATCACTGCTTGTAAACTTAAGAAGGTTGGCACGCTTGATTGATGATTAGTGGCCTTTGGCGTATCCTTTTGACATTAATGACAATACTTACTTTGAAGTTCTCGTCCATCCATCTTAATCTCCACAATGATCTCTTAGACATCAATCTCACCAACAGTCTCGGATTTTTATATTGAGAATAACAATCTTGTTCATGCACTTGACATCAGTATCATTGTGAGAATCTCTTCATTCTTATCTTGACATTCTCGTCCATACATCTTAGACCAACAATCTTCACGACAAACTCTTTGACAACCTTGTCTACCTTTGACATCAATGAACCACATTGTCTAGGCATGCTTCGACATTAATTTTCTTGATTTTTTTTTGGTAATGGTGCATGTCAATGCCTCCAAATGTGCATGTAGTTTTAAAAATTGGCAAGTGTGGTTTTATAGAGGTGCGTCATTCCCTTTTGGCATGCACCAACAAACTAAACTCAAAAAAAAAAAATTCCTTTGCCCAAATGTGCCCTTAACCATTCACATGTGCTTTTGTGAGGTTAAAATGTGCCATTCTATTGCTTCTTCACATTATCTATCCTCTTTGCATGACCAATGAAATTACCTTTTGTAGAAGTGCGTAATCTTTGCCACATGCACACTCAAGCATTGAAGGAGAAAATTCTAATCTGCAGTGGCTTTCTTTTGGTGCATGCTTCTTGCTTGACATGATTGTAAACATTGTATAAGGATTTTTTAACTTAAAACATGTCTTTAAGTCATGTATGCTAGGAATCCCACTTGTGCTTGTGATCTTTAACATTGTTGCATCCTTGCTATTAAATCATTGATTTGTAATTTGAAAAATGTACATTCTTTCATGGAATGTGCTACTAAATTGGCACATACTTGTTTCATCTTGACATGATTGTAAGCATTGTATAAGGACTTTTTAACTTAAAAACATGTCTTTAAGTCATGTATGCTAGGAATCCCACTTGTGCTTGTGATCTTTAACATTGATGCATCCTTGCTATTAAATCATTGATTTGTAATTTGAAAAATGTACATTCTTTCATGGGATGTGTTACTAAATTGGCACATACTGTCTCATCTTGACGTGTCTAAATCCTCATTGATGTGCTTGAATGTACTTTGGAGAATGCACTTTTGAACGAAAAAACTTATCTTTGTATTGGTGTGCACCTGATCATTGGGTTCAAATTTTCTAAGATATCTTGCTCCTTTTTATTGGCACAAGCCATTGTCTAGGTGTGCACCAATACATAGGTTTTTTTATTTACAAAATTTTGTCTCCTTTACATCGTGTATTTGATCTTCTAGGTGTGCCTAAATATTGAAAAATTCTTTGCTTTTATTATGGTGTGCAGTGTTGATTGTTGAAACAATGGATAAAGAGGATTCAATCTAATCAAGCAATGGATGTCTTTGTACAACTAGGTTGATGCAAAAGTTTCCAGTTTCACCATTTTCTACTAAGCAAACAATCTACCAAATAGTTGGCATATGTTCATTTGATTGAGTTTTGGGGTTTGATACCATTATTCAACTACTTAATTAAAATTTACAGATGATATATAATTCAATTCACTAACTCAAGAAATAAGAAGCTTGGCACCATTTCATACTTTCTGGAAAATATTTTATCTAATTCATGTGACTAAATTAACATGCTATTTCTCAATTACAGTCACATAAGAATTAATTATTGTTGACCTCTTTGACCTCCAACATAATATGCTTCAACTATTCAGTCCTCCTAATACATGGTGGTAGTTTAGAAGTGTAGCGATTGGTGATGCAATCTTCCTCTTGTCTTTCCCACAAGCCACATCTTCCTTGTCTGCTGGCATCTTGCCTAGTCTCTCTTAGGCAACACTTAAATACCCGATTCCTTGTGCATCGATAGCGATTCCTCTAACCTCTGCTCATTATGTCTGGTGTCTTATTAATTCTTGGTTATTGTATTCCAAATTGAAGTTCTTCCGGCCTTTACCATGCCCATGGTTCCTTAGAATACCAATGCTTGACTAATGTCACCCACGGTATGCATAATTAAAATTAGGTTTGGTGTTTGATGGCACTTGACTCCAAGGTGGCGGCATCTTAATATTAATTCTGAATATTGCTACTTGAGACTTCCAATCATTAATCCTTATGCCCCTTTAAGTGCTCCTTTACACTTCGTACGTTGGCCTCTTGATATATTCAGTGGATGGCGATGGTTCAAGCACCATTGTTGGACACTATTAATCCCTTCAAGTCCCTTGTTTGGGCAGCAACTAAAGAAAAAACCGATGTCTTATTTTCAATGCATCCCCGTAATAAAACACATACTATATTATGGGCTTGTGTCTCACTTTGAGTCATGCATCGACTATTTTAACTTCCCTATAGCTACCTTCAATATCCCCCAGGCCACTCCACTTTTTGTTTTTCCTTACTGATCCTTTTCCTTGCTGCAAATCCTCATAAACTTATTTTATCACGACTTCTTGTTAATATGAATAACTGAAATATTCTCTCTCAATTTTTTTTCGGTTTTAAACCCAAACATTTACAATAGAATCATTCACCCATTAAGGTTAGCATAACCAAAACGTACATGAAAGAACTCTAACCAAGAATGCGCCCTAAAACCACTTAAGGAGGAGGGGCGAGCATATGGTCAGAGGATCCCTAGGATCTACTGAAACAACAAGTACAAGATTCTATTGAAAGAGAACTTATTAAACTTGACGCCAAGAATGTGCACTCAAGATCCCTTTGCAGGCGAGGTGCTAACATATGGTGGAATACTACTGCTGAATTGAAATAACAACAAACTAAACTTCTTCTGCTGCAGCAGGCATCCATTGAAACGTGGCAATTCTCCACTTGAAGTGGGTATGAAAAGTATTACAACAGATTCTCCTCACTGGCGGTAAACCATCCAGGGGTACTAGTGCGAAATTAATTAAATGAAGCAGCAATAATAAAACTGAAAACAGTACTACTGTTAGCAGTTTGTACAAAGAGAAGGCTGCAATCTTACAATGCTAATTTCACCAGTATTTCAAGCACTATGGCATACATTATCTTTCTATCATGATATAACGAGAAAAGGATAAAAAAGATAGAAAACAACAACTGTTTTTAATTCTGATCAGCAAACTGTAATTCTGGAAAAGTATATCAGCAACTACAGAAACTTCGAAATTGTTCATAACTCATTCAAAGTACCTCTGAAATGTGTGAAATCGAAGCATTGATCCTTTGAGAGATAGGCGCCCTTGTTGAAATACTGAAACAACTCCAAATACCTGCAATTCACTAGTGGCACACTTCCCAATGCAAGGATGAAAGGTATGGCCCTTTGAGGGGGGCGATTTTCAATATAAAAAAGCACACTTCACAATAAATTCTGAAATTGCTTGGAGATGGTCGCCTAGACCTTAGAAACTTTATTATCAAATGCCCAAAATGATATAAAATTCGTACAATCAGATATGAGCAAAAACTACTTTCAGCTGTATGCAAACAACAACTGTACATTAATAATTCACCTTGAGGCACAATCTGCTAGTCTGAATGAGAAGCAACAATGATTCCACTAGGTGTTGTCTTACAAACACGAAATTGAATGAGAACTAGGAGGTCAGCATTCCTCGAAGTAGAAAATGACAAAGCATTTTGACAGCATAACTTTAGCAAAATAATGGATGATGAATGCTGGAGCCAAGCCTTACTTTTAAAGGAGAGAGGAAACTGTTCATATCTCCAAGAAGGTACACCAAAAGCAAGGAAGAGAGGAGACTCTTCAAATCCCCAAGAAGCCACGCCAAAAGCCTTCACCTTTTTCAATTTCTAAAAAGATATTAATTCCTTCAAAAGTACGTCCCACTTAAGTCAAGGAATAATTAATTAAAAAACACTTTAATTCTCTTCATGAGGCTCCACCCTTAAAGTCCCTTTTTAAAAAAAAACTTAAAGTTATTGCCTTAGGCCAAGGGGTCAACTGCAAATTAGAATAATTTGCCCTTTAATGCAGAAATGCATTAAAACAATATTTTTAAACAGCCAAGGCTTAATACTGAATACTGCTTCCAAAGATGTGATGACTGCAGGCTGTCAACTGCTTACTGCCAAAAATAGTATTTACTATAAATAGTAAATAATGAGGAAAAAACCACAAAACCTCCAAGACTGGAATCCTTTGAAAACACCTCAACGAGCCTATAGGATTCCGGAATAGACTGATGAGCTAATAACAGGATCATTGCCAACAGGGGAACATTACAATAACTCATTAAAATATGTGCGGCTTTCTTGTAGAATAATACAAAATGCGTCCCACCTGCACCTGAATATTTTAATATTTTGAGCTCTTAGAATAACCAATATTTAATTGCTACACTTGCACCAATATTAAATCTGTTTGCAAACTCCATTGAATTTCATTAACTCTTGACTATTTGGAAATTTGTCTTTTCTAAAGAAATATTAATTCTGGAAGCATTTCTACAATTAATTTCCATAAAATTCTTCAAACCATAAATATCCTGAAATCTTCAACTCTAATATTAAGACAAATCTTTGAAATTTGTCTGCATAGAAGGCTTCTCAAATTTCCCATAATTGAACAACTGAACAATAAAGCACAATGTGAATCCTGCAATGAATTCACCTATAAATGGATTTGGGTTTTCGTCCAATCCACTCACTTGAGGATTTTCGTCCTCAAGTTCCAAAAAGCCAAGCTCTCCAAATTCCCAACAATAATTTTTCAAGATACCGAATGATTTTATTTTTGCCACCTTTTATAGTCGACTGCCTTTTCATATTTTAATATTAAATATTTGCCTTTATAAAATAACTTTATTTAATATTTGAGCATATTATTTTATAAAGTCACTTAAATGTTTAATTAATTAATTAAATGTAAAGGTCTACAAATATTATTTTAGGACAAAGGACAATTTAATATTTAAATAATTAACTCAATGGTGACTATTCAAAAATTGGAGACATTACAAAATTTTAGATCTAAGCATTTGCTTGAATGACATTTTGAAATTTATCGAATGACCCTTTGGTGAAATACATGAATTTTCTTTTTGCTTGAATGACATTTTGAAATCTATCGAATGACCCTTTGGTGAAATACATGAACTTTCTTCACATTAGTTTGCACTTGTACCAAATGGTGCACATGTTTTCATGACCTTAGCCAATTTCTAGATTTGAGAACCTCTTTTCTTGCATCAGGATGGTTGTCTTCTAGAGTCTCTTTCTATAATCCTAAAAATATTAGAACATGACAAAAAGATGGCAAGAGGTGCTAGACTGTACAAGACTTGATCATGACTTTTTCAGAAAACAAGAGGATTCAGTTTTTAAAATCAGCACAAAACAAAATTACTCCTACTCATGAGATAAAAGTATAGCTGAGAAACTTGATCATTTGCTTGCTCTATCAAAGCACATGGAAGAAACTCGTACATTTACTTGTGGATGAGTTATGACAAATTTTCAATAAAAAATTATACCAAGTACTCACAAATACTGAAAGAGTTTGTACAACAAACTTGTTGTACATGCTCTCTGTGTAGAAATATAGCTTGCATTTTGGAATAATTGCATTTTTTAATATTTTTTCAATGCTAATTTTTGTAGTTTGCAACAACTAAATTTGTTCAATGTTTTTTTAATGCTAAGGTTTGCACTTTCAATCTAGTGGCATGAAGAAGTGGAAGATGAAGCATTGGCAACTATAATGCCCCAAACCACAAACCCAAGACATTAGCCAACCAAATTTTAAAATAAAAGAACACAAGAATGATTCCAACAATAAGATACAACAATGACATGTATTGCACACTAACTTGCACATGTGTTGTGTGAAGCACAATGACACACAAGACATAGCAAGGACATTGTGGCAACTGGCAACATACTACATCATGCAAAACACAAGATCATGTCACCATTGCTTTAAGCAAGGGGGCTCAAGTGGAAGACTTACAAGTTGTGTGAGGGAGTGAACATGATGATTCTACGAGAGAGTGGGACTACACCATGACAACAATTGGGTTCTAACCCGTGATTGTGTTTCTCTCGCAATCACAAACATAGGAATAGGATGAGGAAATCATCTACAACAAACCCTCACCTTTGCACACTTGATGACACTCACAACACCAAGGGAAACCTACAAAATAGGTTGAACAACTAGGAGATAATAGACCTTAACTAGTTAGAATGACCACTATTTTCTCAAACATGGAGTAGGATGAGGGAGCCAACCACCTCCAGTCCACTCCATAACAACCCAAACAACACCCAAACACAAGGAACAAATCTTCACAAGAGGTTGCACCACTAGGAGGTACAAACCCTCCAACTGGAATGTCAACAAGTTTTTTCTATGGAAAGGAACACTTACCAATGTAAAGGATGGAATAAATTCCAATTAGGGACACCTATGAACCAAATGTCAACATGGGACAACTCATAAGACCAAGGGGAATAACTTTTGTATAGAAAGTTTACCTTGAAAATGATTTGTTGTTGACTAGTGGAGGACTATAGTGCCCAAGAGGGACACTAGCATGCCTTTACTCAGGTGTCCTAGTTTGGCACTAAAGTCCAATTTTGGTGCTAAAGGCCCACTTTAGCATTGAAGTCTTTATTTTGCATTGTAGTGTTTTTGGTGTGTTGTAGTCTTGATGAGAGATTGAATGAATGCTTGCTTCCAGGTTTCATACTCAAGTACAACGCCCAAGACTCTTAAAAACAAGATACATCACAAAACGAACTCCTAAAGGCCATATATTAGTGGACAATCCCAATTTACCCCTAAGATGTAATCTAACAAAAGTGATGCTTTCCAAGCATAGGGAGGTCTACAAAGGACTCTAAAACGAGTCCAAGGAGATGAGGGATGATGGGGAATGTTCCCAATACACCTCACACACTCAACCATCATGAGGAGAACCAAAATGACATAACACCATCCCAAGGTGGTTCCTTGTGCACACTAACCAAGACTAAGGGAAATGATACTAACATGCATACAAATGATACAAAATCCAATTACAAAAGGACACGGATCTTAGAGGGAAGAGAAGTAGTATCATTGTAGTAGCTTGAAGGTATGGCTATGTGGAATTATGTATCCTTGTCGCCTTACGAGGATACCCGATTGACATTCATTGCATTGGAATGCAACATGTTCTTGGCACATTATATCAATCCTTTACAAGCACTCTAGGTATGTCATCGGATTAACAACTTGGTTCTGAAGGGCACAAATCTACTGAGAGAGGGGGGGTGTGAATCAGGAGATCTAAACAATTCCAGAATTCTTAACTTTTTCTACTGTTATCATAATATATGATTCTTCACAACAAACCCCACATAAGCAATTAACATAAAAACATAAATCACACACAAGTGAACACCAAATATACGTGGAAACCCAAGATGGGAAAAACCACGGTGAGAATAGTTGTTTGGATCTATTGTCCAAATCTAGCCTCACAATGCAAAAATTTACAAGTGAATTTTACACACTGAAGTAGGCACCAACCTACCAGAGACACCAATCCCCTAATGTGCTTGTAGGAACCAACCTACTGGAGACACCAATACCCAACTGAAAGAATACAACAAGTAGAACACCAATCTTATCGGATTATAGTGATAAAGCTTGTGGATCTTCAATGAAATACCTACACATGCCAGAGTCACAGTTGCCACTCTTCCTGACTACTAATGATCTTCTGATATAGGCACACACACTAGAACCTTTTATCTTCACCACCTTCTCTTCAATTTGCACCAGCGACCGACTTATTCTTCACACATGTGTAATTCTAATTCATGTGGTCATACTTGAATATATACAATGCATTTGAACATTTGAAATATATACACGACATTACATTAACACTCATCTATGTCGGCTAGGGATCCGCAAATAGCCAGGATGACATAAGGTGGACCTAAATTCAAATTTCATGAAACATGTAATACATTGGTCCAAAAACAAATTTTCTGGCCGCCAAAATAACTTGATGTCGTGCGCTACCACAAGAACCTTAAGCAGGTTTTATCTTAACACCACACGTAAGATTTGAATTCCACACACTATTAGCCATTATTGCACACACTATGAACTCCAATTGGTTGATAGACAAACACAAAGAACGTTCTATCACTTCAATCTTTTTGCATGCTGAACATATCCTTTGGAAACCCAAGAATTTGATAAAACTAGTGTAGACATACTCTCCTTTGAAACCGTAGAGAAAAACTGCATTTTTGAAAGAAATGCTAACCATAATTGTATTGCCCAAGAAATCTCTCTGTCCAGAAAATATCCCAAAACATGCTGATATAGACTTCCAAACCACCACTGTCATAGTGAATAGATACAAGCATGATATTGTAAGCATACAACATTCATACACACTCCTCAATAACTAATAATTTATATCCTACCAACACAAATCATACTGAAAGTTTTGACATACAACATACATTAATCCTTCTGCAAATCTTCTGCAACTCAAAATGATAAGTCAAGGGGAAAATAATGGCAATTATAGTACTCCCACAATCTTTTTTCATCCTTTGACATCAATGACATTATTGATAGCCTTGACACCCTTTAACATCAATGACAACCTATGTTCAACGGGTTCATTTTATTTGCCCCATGAAATTTAGTTATCACTTAATTAATAATAATAACTCTTACCCATTGTAGGCATTAGAGTCACTTCAAGACTTAGGACAACATTGAGAGCCACTCTTTTACTACCCTCTATACCTCAAATCCTAGGTTCCTCATGCCAATCACTATTTGAATGTAGCATGAAATCAGTGCAACAAAAGTGGGATAACAATTTGAACCAGTGTTCCACAAGGATGTGTTCCCCCAAAAAAATTCCATGTTTCCTAGACGAGGATGTCTCAAAGACTTGGGGACTAGGGGGGGACGCCCCCCCACCAGCTCACCGCCAGCGCCACCATCCCACCACTAGTGTCGCTGTCTTCAAGACGCCGCTAGGACTTTGAGGATGCTAGGGTGTCCCCAAGACGTCTAGGGGACTCCTAGTTATCTCCAAGATGTATAATTCTTATACTTATACATCTTTTTATAACTATTTTTTCAAGTACTATATGTATTTCAGCACCCTGCCGCCGTCCCCCCATCGCTCCCAAACTTAGACCCCCTGTCCTTGCGTCCTCGAAATGCGTCCACTGTCGTCTCCCCGTCCCCGTCCCCGTCCCCAAAACCCCGTGGAACAATGATTTGAACATAGTCCCAAATGATTCTGAATGGAAAAATAATGAGTCTTGCTTTCTCATTCAAATTTATTAAAAATCGTTTCCAATTTGAAGATTTACATATATTTTTTCCCATGAAAAATCCATAAATTCCCAAATTCACCATTGATGAATGTTGAAATTTCTTAATAAATGAAAATGTCGAAAACTAAAAGTACTCTTTTGATCCATAGGTGAACAACAATATTCTTCTGCATTAAAATTCACATTTTCTAATTCCTTAAAATTTATGCCGTAGAGGCTTGAAAATGGATATTTAAATTTTTCGAAAACACAATAAACATGATGAAACACAAGGAAATTCAAACTAGAATTGAAGCCATATGCTACCACTTAAGTGGGCATGGCATCCATGAGTTGAAAGAATTCAAAAGGTAAGAGGAAAGAAGTGAAATACGTTAATTTGGGCACATGAAAATGTCAAATTCATGCAATACTTAAATTTTTGTTAAGTAATTTCACATGCAATGCAAGCACACCTTCAATGCCTCTCCTTTTCCAATCCAATCCAAGTCTAAACATTCCTTCCATCAAGCAATTTCATTGATTTTCCAACTTGTGAGGGAGAGGGTTTTGAGAAAGTCATTTTGTAAAATATGAGAGAATGAATAATAAGAATGAAAAGCTCATTTTATTTTTTCCTTTATTTTGCATTTTCATATTTTACATTTCACTTGATTTTATTTATTTATTTTCTAATTTTCCATCCAAAAGAGCATTTAGTAATTAACTTAAAATGTGTTGGTGTTTCAAATCGCACCTCTGGAATGCGTTCTGGAAACGGACAGCTATGTGCAGTAAACTGCTCTTCGAATTAGGAGGGGAAGCTCCCTCTTTTGCTGAGTTGCATAAAGAAAGTAATTTAAACTTAATTACGCCTATCTTTTAGGTTCAGCTGTGAGAACACAAGGTTATAGAACACTAGATGTTGCGGCCAGTGTTACAAGACTCGCCCGAACTCGGCGAGTACTCGCGAGTCCCGAGGCGGGTGACCCTAAACGAGTCCCAGAGACTCGGCTGCCGAGTACTCGCCGAGACTCGCCGGACTCGCCGGACTCGCCGAGTCTCGTGCCCCAAACTCGGCCATTTTGATTAAATTTTTTTTTAAAAAATTGCATTCTTTTTTTTCAAATTTTTTAAATAAATGGTGTGCGCCATGAAGGTTTGTGTGGTTTTGAAGGTTTTCATTTGGGCTTGGTGGCGGGGGCTCCGCCCCTCGACCCCGCCCTGTATCGCGACAGGGAGCGCGCCTAGGGCGTTGCCCCGGGACCCTGCGAGGGGCGTTGCCCCTTGACCCCGCTGGGGGCGCTGCCCCTTGACCCCGTTGGGGGCGCTGCCCCCAGAGCCCCGCAAGGGGCATTGCCCCTTGACCCCGTTGGGGCGTTTCCCCCAAACCCTCATCAAACTATAGGTCTAAGCATGTTATAGGCCAATGATGAATCATGATCATAAAAACCTACAAAATACATATCCCCTGTTGCAAATCTTTGCATCTTTCATAGTCAAAGCCATAATCAAGGATTATCTTGTTTCAAAATTCATACATTAGACAACAAAACATGCAGTCTTGAAGGCTTCAATAAAATTTTAATAATAAAATCCTCACTTGAATATACACACCAATCATTGAGACACAAGCAAATATCATGGCTACATCATCATCTAGGACCTAACTTAGACACTAGCGCATGACTTGTCATGATATTGGGATGAGTAATGCAAGCTCTTCTGAGCCATAGACTTATTTTTTTAGTTTTGATATTTGTTTTGATGCCATGGATTTCATATTCCATGAGTTTTGTATACATTTGACAATACTTATATATCTGAATGTGTTATTTCCTTCAGCTAGAATTTGCATTTATACTTATGTGATCGATATATGTTTGTGTATAGGATCATAGTAGTTTCTATTTCATGATGTTATTGTGTATTTGAGGTTTATTCACTAAAGGGTGCATGAAACAAGCTTTAAATCCTTAAAAATCTCTAAATTTCAAGGGTTTTTCTATTTGCCGAGTCTTTGCTGAGTCTTGGGCGAGTCTAGGCTCCGAGTCCGAGTCCGAGTCAAAAATCGGCTTGCCGAGTCCGAGGCGAGTCTGAGTCTTGTAACTATGGTTGCGGCTGAGGTTTTCCCTTTAATGAAACTAGACAGCTACAACTTAACCTATGCTTAAAACGTTTCTACCCTCTCAAGTTAACACATAGCAAGAGAGTTTAGAAATGGACGAGTTTGATTTTTGACAAAGATACTTAAATAAACTTTTCTTCAACGTACATTTTAGGCAAGCTGAAAAAGAGATCATAAAAGTATTACGAAAATATGAGACTTTTATTTCAAGAGCAGCAAAGCAAGCTTCAAGGTTTTATTTACTCATACTTCTAACACAAAACGATAAACGAAAATCTAAGATATTTATATCGAGGCAGACAAAGCATGCTCAGGATTTTATTCACTCAAACTTTTGGAACAAAGATTACAATTTTGGGACAGCAAGTTGTAGCCAAATACTTGCAACATGCGATCAACCTGATTATAATTGACACATAACACATGCACTAAACAAGGATTTGCAGCTAAGGAGGCATGCAAACTTGCTTTTTACACAAAATGAACAACACTGAATAACGAAGAGAAGGCACTAAAGGCACTTATGTCTTGTTATCACAAGCACGGTTAAACTAAAATGAAAAAACACTGCTCTTATTTATGACTAAGCAGAGCAGTAGGGAACCCTAAAATCTCCTTGCTTTTACAACTAAGACTTGCCAACATGCAAGCTTTATTTCTAAATCTAAAGAAGATAAACATCTAAAACCTAAGAAAGCATGTAAAATAGGAAATGCCAACTCATTACATTTGTTTTCCTTCTTCTTCAAAGAATGGATAAAAATCAAGACAAGAATAGAAAGAAAGCGTGAGATAAGAATGAAAAGAAATCTTGGAGAAAGCTTCTAGAAGATTGTTGCTTTAAATTTCGATCATATCCAGCAAAAAGTGGGAAACTGCCTCTCTATCAGGAGCGTTGATACTATCCATAGCCATATTCCTCTCTTCTAGTTCTTCTCCTCTTTTGCAATCATACTTAGAGAATCTTTGACATCATCAGCTTCTTTGTGAGTTCTTTTCTTGGAAAACATCGCTGCCTGAAAAGATGGCTCACTATTGATAACTTGGCGGCTCTGCAGCTTTGTGCATTTTGACACTTCTCTTGATTCTCCCATAGAAGAGTTTTGCACAACTTTTTCTGACACTTGTCCTTTCGCTCATACCACTCCCTCTATACGTTCTTCAACTGAGATGATGACATTTCATGTCCACGATGATACTGAAAAGCATTTACGAACATCATCCGTTCAGATAATCATGATATAACACTTGTTTGGCTCTGAATCCGATGGGAGAGTACTCTATGCTGAAAAACATGAAGATTGACTGTAAACTTGACTATGCTCAGACAAGCTCAACACAAACCCTAAAAATAACTTGCTGATTTTCTTCACCAAACGGATGAATTTTTTGGAAATTTTTTTGAGATATGGGTTTTGATTAGAATTTCGTTACAAGCCAACCCAAATCGTCTGTTTTTGAAAATTCCGAGCGTACACTGAAAAATCAACAAACCCTAATTTTCCCTGAAAAAGCAGAAAAAGCTGGCATCTGGGTATTGTTCATGAGCACATTCTGGATGAACCCAGATGATTAGATTCTGAAAACCTCGAAGTTTCACTGAAAAAGCTGTGATATGGGTTTTATCCAGAAGAATATTTGAGATAGACCCAAAATATTAGAAATTGTAAATTTTGAAGTTTTCTCTGACATGCAAGATAAAAAGCAGCTGCTGCAACTTTGAGAAAATTCTTCAAAAATTATCCAGAAGATAGAACCAGAATAAACCAGCTCGCTGAAAATTGAAAACAATGGCCTCCTTCAAAGATTTGACGTTCTAGATGAAGAAGTATGAAAAAGCAAGCCTTTTTTGAGTGCTGATCTTAAAATTCATTGAAAAACCAGCAAGTTTAGGTTCTTGAATCTTGAAAATAAGGGTTTGAAGTTGCTGCTCTGTTTCTCCTTGAAGACCGCCTGCAAGAAAATAATGAAAAATAAAACACAAAAGTGCTTTAAATAAGCTCTGTCTTGAGAAAATAACTTTCTTCTGCCCTAATTCCTCAAAACCCTATTTCAAGTTTGTGCAATGAACTTAGACTTTTGTCTTCATCTTCAATTTTTGAAATTTTCAAAAATTTGACTAAGGCATTGGAAGTTGGGCGCCCTTCTTGGCTGGAGGCAACTATTTCATCCAGACTTAGTCATTTTTTCACTGTTTTCAACTTCTCCTCAATTTTCAACCCTAGTTTGATTATGATTTCCGGCCTCTAGATTGATCCAACGAACGAGCTGAATGATTCATCGCGGAGCCTGATCGAATCTAACAAAGTTTGTTTGGAGGAGACTTCTGATGAAAACTTCGTTTGACCCTTCAAAAATTCAGGTGCCTCTCTCCTCCAGGGGTGCCCACTTTCTCCAGTGTTAGCCATTTTCATGATCTTCGATTTTATGCTGGTCTTCTGACCTTCAGATGAATTCATGATTCTGGGCGTTATACTGGTCAAATTGATTGGTTGATGGATTCACTGGATAGCTAAGATGATTCTGGAAGAGGTCTCCTGGATACCTCATCTTCGGAAATTGACTTCTGGTGCCTCAAAACCCTAGGCGCCCTTCTCCTTCAGGGGCGCCCATCTCTTCCAGAGATAGTTTTTATTTCGAGTTTTTCACTGTTGCTTGACTTTCGTCGTTTCATTCACTTTTCCTTCTCTGTTCAACCTACGACATTTGATAATTGCCTGCTCTGACAGACGTGTTGATGATTGCGTTGGACAGCTTGATCAAGTCTGACAAAGTCATGTTGGAGCCATCTTCTGCAAATTAGTTCATTTGACCTCATAAAAACTTGAGCGCCCTTCTTCTCCAGGGGCTCCCAGATTCACTAGACTTAGAATATTTTCATCATTTTTCATCTTCAGAGTTTGAACACTTCTTATCATGGCTCCTATTCGATCTGGTTTTGCCGACGGCTGAGTGATCGTATGACTGCGCTGTCAAGCTCTCTGCGGAGCTGAGATGGATCTAACCAACATTGCCTGGGAGCTACACTTTTGGTTTTATCATCTGATACTTTAAAAAGATGGGCGCCTATTCTCCTCAGGGGCGCCCATGCTGAGCAGACTTAGAAACTTTTATGCAAACTTCAAAATCCTTCCTCGTTTGACGTGCCTTCTTTGTCTCGGTTGCCGGAAATGAAATTTTTTCTAAGGCATGGGAGTATGGGCACCCTTCTTGACTGGAGGCACCTGGATTCACTAGAGTTAGCCAAATTTTTGCATTTTTCAACTTTTTCAAAATATTCACTCCTTTCTCCATTTTTTTGTGCACGTTCATCGCTGACAACTTCTGCTTGACGCTTGAACGTCTGATTCTGACACCTGGCCACTGACATGAGCTCCATTGATGACCTTGATTCTCTAGAAGAAGCTTATGAAAAAAGCAGAATAGACCCACTAGGGAAAAACTGATCTTTTTGTGATTCTGACTACACCAGCCTGATGAGGAAGTATTTTAAGCCAATCAAAATCAGTCTTAACCCTAACGGCCAATCTTTCTACTTTTATAATTTTTTTGCAAGTATCCGTTTCTTGAGAAACCCAAAGAAACTCAAAAAAAGTTCTATTTTTAGAAAACTGCTAAAAATAGAAATTTTCCTAAAATTTAGGGATGAAAAACTGAAATCTGAGTATTGTAGGTTTGATCGTTCAGAAATGACCCAGATTGTCAGATTTTGAAAATTTGGAGTTTTTGACCCTCATGCAAGACATGCAAACCCCAATTCTGACCTTTTTGACAGATATAACAATATTTGGACTCATTTCTTCAAAATGCCTAAGTGTAGCGAAAATTTTAATTTGGGGTACAACAAAATGCATAATTTATTTTCCCATATCCAAGGATAGTAATTAATTTGAATTAATTTTTCAAGCAATGAACTATTCCCATTCTGAATTTAATTAAAAATGCAATAATTCCAACCTGATTTTCCTCGGCCGATGAAATGATTTCAACCTGCAATATAAATTAATTGAAATAGATATAATTTCCAATGCATTTAACTAGCATATTTTCCCTTTTCCCAATTTTTGATTTCCCATATGCATCAAATATCATTTAAAACACAATGATTTAGCCTTTGAAATATAGTCAAAGTGCAAATGGGGAAATAAAAGATCAGCATTGAAATCATGCATTTATGGGTTTTCCACAACATACAGACTCTTAAATTGCCACCGATTTGGATTCAAACTCAAACAAAACAATCAAGACTCATAATAGGTTACCAAACACACTAACTCAAAGTGACATCTTCAATATAACCATTGATGGAGAAATATCTTAGACTTGCATATTTAGGTGGGGAAATAACCTTGTACCTTCACACTCAAATCGCAGTCAAGCATAACTGTTCCATACATAATAATCAAAGCAATGCATAGTCACCCAACGGAGTACAATGTCATATCAATCATATAATCATGACATCTAGAATAACTCAATATTAATGCACATCATCCAAACATGGAAATTCAATAACCAATAATCATGTAGAATGCCAACACAATAATACTAACATCCATGTAACATGTACATATCTATAGAGGTAAAATATTGGATGCTAAGATCATTTAATAATCACTTCTATAATCCCGATATGCATAAGGATGGCAATGGAATAAAACACTATGATAATCTAGTCATAGAAAGCATAACATATGCATCTCAAAGTATACAACATATCCTGATGCCAAAAATGACATCTATGCATGCCAACAAACACACATAATAACATACATCAAGTCCTCACAAGGAACTTGCCACATTGCCATACATGCATCTCAATGGAAGCAATACCAACAACTAACATGCAAGGGGAACACCATCTATAACATGTAGGTGGTCTAAACACAACATATATATATATATATATATATCGCTGCTCCCCCGTCGTCCCCAAAAATTGGCCCTTGGACTGCCATCCCCGAAACGTGTCCCCCCATCCCCGTCCCTGAAATGCCATGGAACATAAGTTTTTTGTTCTATGAAACCCACCAAATTCATAGCATTTTCTTGAAGGTATACGTTGGAACAAGGAGAAGCACCACAAAGCAAGCACTAATGCAATTGGAGTGAATCTCAATGACTTCTTCATGTGATCCAACTTGGGATGCCAATCTTGCATGAAAAGACCTGCCCTGTTCTATAACTAGGGATCTCCATTCTAAAACCTAGATTTTGAATCATATCAGGGAAGACCACCAAGAAAAGTCCTTTAGGCAGGTACCTGATATTGAAAATTTTCCACCTAATTCTTGTGTATGCAATCCTCTCCAATCCTCAAAAGATTGAATAGTAAGCCAAAGGCCAATGAATCTGCAAAGTATGCCTTTCTCCTCCAGGTCCAATTTTTTTGATTTAAGATCTGAATCGGACAAATCAATTGTGATTGCCACCTGCAATTCTCCGTGTTTTGTAAATGCAAGTGAAGTCTGCCTTTGGTTAAACTTCAATAATTTAGTCATTTTGATTACTAACAAGTGCACTTAGTTTTAATCAAAAAGGTTAAGTGACTGGTGCAAAAGTTTCATATTCCTGAGTTTTTCATTTTATATTGGATACTGCATGGCTTCAGACTAAATATAATTATTCCATGTTCTTATAGTTTGTGCATTAAAGATTCCCAAATTTGAGTTCTGCTTTTGTTCTTTTGGTTTCAGTCATACTTTCCAATGGGTGAATTTTTTGGAGAAACAGAATGTAATTCATTGCAGCTACTTGGTTTCTGTACTCAAGCATCTGAAGAAGTTTTGGCACGTGTGGTTCTTCTTGGCATTTCTGTGAGTATTATAAAATACCTGCCCTAAAAAATTATGAATTGATCCTTTGTATGAGGCTTCTTATAGTGTTATGCAATTTTGGATTGGTGTTCTGTAGGATATGTACCCTCTTACCACGGGAGATGCTCTATCCATCATTGAAAGCCTTGTTTGGAGGGCAGCTGTGTTTGAAACTCTGTTCAAGGGTTTGCATGCTAAAAGCAATCAGGTTTTTATAAAATACATTAAGTATTTTGTTTTCTTTTTTAAAAGGCTTATTGCCCATATTGATAATCTTTTCTCTTCAAGCCAGAATTTTCTGTTGTCTTCATATGTAGGATGTTACTAGAGTTACTGAATACCACTTTTGTATGGCAGCTTCCTTCAGCTATAATAAAGCTGGCTTCATTCAGCTTACCAGGCGTTCCACAACAATCACTCCCACTTCTTGTAGTATGATATCATGCACTGTTTTATGTCTAGTCACAATAATCTTGTAATGACATGTGCTCTTGGACACATTGGCTTGCAATTTACTATATGTTGTTTTATTTATCCTTTATCAGCTATGGCAAATTCCTTTTCTTAATAGGAAGATTACAATATGCATTTATAATGATATATTATTCATTTCCTCTGATGAGTTCTGACTTGCCTTTTTTTCCAGTATAAGGACAAGTATTGGCAAGCATGTATGGTATTACTCTTAGTTGCTGTCTACAATCCTATGACAATTGGGCTATATGTTTGGGAGCACAATTCTACTATCCGACAAATGATGCAGATGGTCCTAATGGGCAGTCGAAAGTTCTTTGCTTTAGAGTAAGAGATACATCCTTCACCAATACTATGATTATGCTTTTCCCTGGCTAGCATGTCTTACATAGTTCCCATTGATGGTGGTCAAATATAGTCTTTAATATCATCTTTCATGCTTGGCTACATCAGGGAACCTTATAGTGGATAACCCACAATTAGTGAAAGAAAAATTGTTCATTGTAAGTCATTCCTATTTGTTACACCACTGCAGAAAATTAAAGAAACAAAATAAGGATGACATGTTTTGTCTACAACAACAGAAATTTGTATTTATAAATTTTCATCTTGTCTTTCATTCCTCAATCATTAGACGAGCAGCATCAAATCAGCAGCAGTCATCACGTAGTAGTACCAGGGCAAGCAAGTAGAGGACAAAAAAGTGGCGTGGGGTCAAAATTGTGCGATAGACATTGCAACACCAACATATGATAGTGAATTACATGACCAAGGAACAAACAATGGCAAAAAACAACTAAATCATACTATTAGGATTAAAAAACGTTGACTGAGAAGGATAAATCATGCAATTAAAGATCTAAGGATGGCAAAAGATGATAAATTGCTTGAGTTGATGCTTAAGGATGACATACAAGCATAAACCACATGATAAAATGGTTAAACCTGACAACTTTTTCAGCATCCAATTAGTGGTTTTCTTGCTAACAAATAACATGAAGTCATGCAATCACAAGGTATGATAATGGCAAAGATTGTTGAATTGTGCTTGGAGGTGTTTCATGGTGGTGACAAGTAGTAAATTTCATGACTAGGGTAAAAACACCATCAAATTAAATGAAATTGTGTAAATTGCAAGAGAAATATGGTACAAAGTTCAACCCATGAATTGTGCAACACTCACTAGTAAGGTGACGGTCAAAGTTAAAATGCATGAATCAAACATTTAATGACAACAGGATAATATGAATCACACAATTGGTACAATAAAATTGCCCCTTTGAGTTTTCTTTGTCAGCCGCAAGGTGGAAGGCATGATACCTAATAGTCATAGGTAGGAGTGTTAAGGGAGAAATTTGAGAGGGTATGTGTTCGGTGGAAGAAGACATAATAGAAAACTTTTAGATAGATGTTTTCTATTATGTCCCAACTAGATCACACGATGCATCATAGGCTGCTTTATCTTTGTCAATTTATTGCTTTCGTGCAGTGTTTTCTTTTAGTGGGTGGGTATATTGATAACCCCTATTGTTGCAAAAGGATTGGGGTTTAGGTTTCTAATATTCATTAGATGACTCTATCAAGTTTTAGAGTGAAGAAATGGATTAGAATCATAGAGGTCATTCATGCATAGAATTTCCTTTTTTCAGTCATGGTTATTTATAGCAGTTGTCATTTGCCAGAAGTTATATTTTCAGGTAGTGAGAAGAGCTTGTTTTAAGCTACTTTATTTTATTATTTGTTTATAATGGTTTCATTTAAAATTGTATTTCTTTCCTGTTTTTTCACAGCTTTAAGAATTTGAATTTTAAAACAGTGATTTTTGAGGATAAATAATTATAATTTTGAAACCATAAAATCTATATTCTTGTAGCCTTATAAATAAGTGCTTTGGGCACTAGATGTTCTTAATTATGACGATGGATTCTATGCCTATGCTGCAGAAGTTATTATTGAACCTATGTTTGCAATTTCATTAAGTAAAGAAAAATTAGATTTTACCATCAAGCTTTGTATTAAGGTTATCTATCTACTTAGAATGTGGTTTTGTAAACAAGTTAACGATCTAGATCATGGAATCAAGTGTTTCCTGTGTTATTATTTTCAATTATTGAATGCATAGAAATGCTAGATTTTGCTTTTAGCTTGCAAGAAAGTGTCGATGTTGTATTTAGATTAGTTGTTTCATCCATAAAATCTTTCTTGATAGACATGACTATTATTAGTTTGGTGCTTTTATATGAGGCAAAACCATAGGCAAGTAATCATTCCATTAATGCAAAACCCCTAGGAAGATATTGATTAGTGTTGATATCTATATATCTTCTCTATAGTTTGGTGTGTAGGGTTAATTTAGTTCAGGTTTTAGGTCGAGTTTAGATCTCAAGGCATTTTGCTTCACAATTTAAAGAGAGGTTTATTCTTGCACACTATTCCAATTGTGTTGTCTTGCAAAAGACAAGTTAAAATGATAACACTTTTTGGTTACTCTACTCGGGAACAATATATAAACAAGGTAATATTGTAGTGGGATGTTAGTCTTGTTGCCTCCTATCAAAGATATTCCATTTTGGTTAGTAAAGTCTATCCCCAATCACGAAAGAAAGCAAGTCTCTTTGATCCTATCTTTCAAGAGCTCAATCAAACATTTTCAATCAAAGGAAGTTTTTCATCAATTGTGCCTGAGCGCATCTAGATATTTTTAGCACTAGATAAAGAACCCCTGCAAATAATGGGTGACAACATCCCTAATAACAACATTGGTTAGGCTCTGCTTTGTTTTGCCATGTAGGGCCAACAATGGTCATTCATTTCTTGTAGAGCATAATGATTTTTCACATGGTATGATGAAAGGATTTTAGAAGTTTCATGATGATTACCATAGTTGAAAAACTCGGACTTGGCAATAACTCGGCAAACCCAAAAAATTTAAAAACTCGAGACTCGGCAAAAACTCGGCAAATTTATCGAACATTTGAAAATACATAATTTTTAAAAATATTCTTAAAAACCACACATAAACTGAATAAAAAAAGATGATTATGTTGATTTTCTACCATCTAGATTTTATTTTCTAGATTAAATACATTCTTTAATATCTATAAACTATTAACATTTAATATATTTAGATTTGATTTATAATTTTATATAATAATATTTTCAATTTTAAATCTACATTTAATATATTTAAATGAAAAAAAAAACTAAATTATATTGTTCAAAACTTCAAAGTATTTAGGTTTGATTTATATAATAATATTTTCAATTTTAAATCTACATTTTGATTAATATTTATATTTAAATGAAAATAAATTAATTTATATAGGTTTGAACTTTGATTTATATTTAAATGAAAAAAAAAACTACTTTATATTGTTCGAAATTCCTTAGTTCAAACTTTTAGATTTATTATTTTATAATTTTATTGGTCAAAAACTTAAAATCAAATTGCTGCTTGGAGGACGTGATGCGACCAAACAGGATTATGGGAAAAAAATCTGAAAATCGCGGGCTGAGAACTGGTGTTTGTCATTGAACTACGGAAAATAAATCAGAAAAACCTGTTAAAAATCACGACCTCTGAAAAATGGAATTCATTAGCAAAAAGACTTGTTAAAAATTCCTCCTGTCCGGTCGCATCGCGTTGCGTCCTCCCGTGCCCTGATTTTTTTGCGTCCTCTTGTGCTCACAGACGTCATCTTCCTGCCTCCAAATTGCATTTCTTAGGGTTTCATATGAAATAAAATCTTTAAAGTCTTTGTTCGCCCAGTTATATACCTATTTACAGCGTGTTCTTGTCTCAAAACTTGCACGTTTTGGTGCATCGAATAGTAAAAAACGCCGCGATTTTTTCTCATAAAGCGGCTGCGAGTAAACATGTGATATACTCGCCTCTTCTTCCAGCACGCGATTACTCGCGATTTTTGCGATTTTTCTGCGATTTTTTCATCTATGATGATTACACACAACACCTTCCACATAGCATGTAGTTTTCTTAGGAGTGGTGCAAGAAGGTGTCATAGTCAGACTTTCATTGAGAGATTAGTTGGAGGTGTAACAGTATGGTTCCACCATCTTCTTGCATGTTCTATCCTTAGTTGGGAGATTATGTAAAAAAAATTCTTGTCATGTTTCAAATTAGTTGAGGATGGTCACATTTTCTTTGCATGGTTGTCTAATAGAAAGAATGAAAATATGAGTGTGATGACTTCAACATATTTCATTATAAAATATGCAGCACCTTTTAATGAGATTTTTCACTAAATAGAATAACCTAGAAAGATTTAAAACATATAGAGCACAAATATTATTAAAATGCTTGAAGCTCCAAAAGGACAACTGATAGATTTGAAAAAGGTTCCTCCATAAAATATATATTGTTGCTTCAAATGTTTACAAAGATATGCTTCTAAAACGTGTTGAAACTTCTGAAAAATAGAAACCTATTGCAAATACAAATATATTTTGAAATACCTGAAATGCTGAAAAATACTAAAATGGATGCTGAAATCCCAAATCAATTTGAAGTGTAGATGCAACATCTATATTAAGCTATGCTTAGCAATTTAAAGGGTTTTTGTCCTCCAAACTTGAGGAATCCAATGGGGTTCTATCCATTGATCTCCAAAATACAAGGGTTTTTGTCGTCATATTCAATAGTTGAACATAATACTCAAACCATGATAGAAAGCTGGAATAAACTTGCAATAATCCTCAAGGTAAAGCAAACATTTTGTTTAATACTAGGGAAGGGCCCAAATTGGAGGAACAAATTCCTAGCTAATTTAATCAAAGGGGGACATTACAATGAGCCAATGAGGAAATTTGTTGCATGATTCAACCACTTTGTTAGAACAACGAACACTACTTTGAAGCATATTTGGATCCTCCTCGGTTGTATTATAAATATACTCCATTAAGTATTGCCTTGATGATGAAACCGGTTAGAGTGTTGAAGTGGAAGAAGTATAGGAACAAACAGTTAAGTTGGAAGGCAACACGATTACCATTGAAAAAAAAAAAATCAATCAAACAAATGATTCAAAGTTTGGTAGATCCGTTATTGCAAAGAGTGGTGATTGCCATGACAAACATTAAAAGACAATTTGAGCAAAATGGTCTAGCTTAGCGATCTCAAGGGCATCCACTTGGAATGTTTGCTTTGGAGGTACCACCCCAAGATAACTTGAATAACTTTTGTTCTTTCCATGCGAGAGATCTTGTGCAGATATGCATTGCATGTTGCAGCTTTTAACCTTTGTTGGATTAGATAATGAAAGGGTTTCAAGTAATCAACATCTTTAAGTTTAGCCTAATGGCGACTTTGTGATGGGATATTTTCAAAATGAACCCAATCATGCTAAATATGTAAATAATTTGTATAGCCAAGTTTTCAATGTTTATTTGAAATCTAAGGTAGATCATGGAGTAGTAAAGATGAAAGTGCATGAAGAGAATCCGTGGAGGAATCCACTCTTTGAGTCCTATTCTCAAGAGTCTATCTTTGGGTGTTCATCAATAGATCATGGAGAGGAGTTAAACTTTATGTTTACCTCATTGGCATCGATCAAATTCTATAGTGAAGGAGGACTATCGATTAGACCAGAGAAACTTTCTATGTTGGATGCAGAAGGAACTCCACAACTATATCATATGTTCTCTGAATAAGAGAAGGTTTCTAGTGTATATGTAGAGTAGAGAGATTTTTTCTTCTAAGCAAGAAGGCATCAATTGCATCATGAATGAAGATGGTGGAGTGTGTTGATGAATTGTAGCTTTGGTCAGATATAAAACTATGATCGCTATAAACACCTTCATCTTTTATATATGATAAATTGCTCTTCATATTTAATATTTCTAAAATAAGTAAAATCGAATTTTATAATGCATGTATAAAATCGAATTTTAATAAATGATTTTCGAAATTCATATTGAAATTAAAATCGGAATTCTTATGATATATATCCGCCATGTGTGAGGGGGTATATGTGTTAAGTTAGTTAAGCTAACTGATGTTCGACTGTAGAGAAGGCCCGCGCACCCAAAGGGACACGTCCTCTCAAGGGACGCATCCCTTGGAGGCGAGCCTCTCTACATTCAAATAGGAATTCCAACATTGAATGCAAACATCAAAATCAATTAATGTTCTGCAATCAGCACATTCGCATTTAGAAGAAATCTGGAAATCACAATTTTGATTTAGAACTTTCTTACACAGATTTTCAGACCTTAGTTTAATCTTAGTGTTTCTTTAGGATCCCATTTGATCAGATTTGATTACATTTACATGGTATCAGAGCCAGGTTGTGTGAATCCAAATCAAATCTAAAATCAGATTGCTCAAGAAATTCGTATTTTCTAAAAATCGAATTCACATCACATTCTTCATAATGTCAATTGTGATCAGATTTGAAGATCGTCTTGCAGGAGCAGATAACTTTACATCATGGAAATTTAGAATCATGATGATCCTAAAAGAGAATAAACTAGACTCACTTGTGAGAGAAAATAAAAGGGAACCTGAGGCTGAACCTGAGAAAAATCAATGGATTGAAAACAATGAAAGAGCCATGAAAATCCTTGTAGATGCAGTTAGGGATCATATAGTGCCTATCTTAGCAAAACATGAAACTGCATATCATATGTTCAAATCCCTTGAGAGTACCTATGAGATCAACAACACCAGTAGGACTCTTGCATTAAAGAGGCAAATCAACAATGCTCAAATAAACAAAGGAGAATCAATCAACGCATACTTCATGAGGATCATTGAACTAAGGGATCAATTGTCCACAATTGGATATCAGATTGATAGCAAAGAGTTAACTCTAATTGCACTAGGAGGCCTTCCAAACTCATGGGAGTCATTTGTTCAAGGAATAAGTGCAAGATCCAAACTCCCTAAGTTTGAGAGGCTAAGAACTGACTGCCTTCAAGAAGAAACAAGACTCTCCACAAAAGAAAATAAACAGAAGAACTTAGATGAAGACATTCATGTACTCAACACATCGTCTAATAAAAGGAATAAGAAAAACTCTTACCAGAGAGGATTTTTTAAAAGAAAGAGAAATTCCAATGGAAAGGAATCTTTTAAAAAGAAAGACATCTCTCAAGTGCAATGCTTTAGATGTGATCAATATGGTCACTATGCAATGAAGTGCCCTGATAGATCTAAACAACAAGCATCTTTTGCCAAAGTAGGAAAGACAAATTCAGATCATGAATCTGAAGACATTGTGTTCTAGGAAAGACAAATGGATATAGAGTTACCCTTATGGATGGGAAAATTCTAGCATGGCCTAAAAACTCAACTATTAAGAAAAGTCAAACTATTGGTGTAAGACAAGGGTACTTTTACAAACTATGCATCGAAGTCTAAAACCATCCCATGAAGGAACTTGTAAAGGTTGTGTCTTAGGAAAGAAAATAAAACCTTAAAGGCGGATAATAGAAACCTACACCTCTAAAATTTAAGGAATTATGCATGAGTGCTGGAATTAAGAGGGAGTTCACAAGTTGCTTGACCTAAACATTGAAACCATTCAAGAGGGCAAGAAGTTCTAGTGAGATAGAACCCTACTCCCCTAGAATACCTGAAGAGGAACCTGCTCCTAAGATTAAGAGGGAGCATCTTGAGGAAATACCACATGAACTTCCTGCCACTTCAAATGAGGATACAAATGACATCGGCAGAAAGAGACCACTTTGGGCCAGGAAGATGATCAAAGAAGTAGAGGATCATACAACACCTAAAGGAACGTTCAGGGAGAGTAAAAGACCCAAGCGGTTCTCTAGCTATGTTGCTTTAATGAACAAAATCATAAACTCAGAACCTGCCAATGTTACAGAAGCCTTCAGACATCAAGCTTGGAAGGATGCAATGACAGAGGAATATCAGTCCATCCTAAAGAATGATGTATGGGATATAGTGCCTAGACCAAAAGAGAAATCTGTTGTCTCTTTTAAATGGCTCTTCAGAATCAAACATGCTGTTGATGGCAGTATAGAAAAACATAAAGCACGTTTTGTGGCTAGAGGTTTTTCTCAAAAGGAAGGCATTGATTATGAAGAAACATTTGCACCTGTTGCCCGTTACACATCTGTGAGAGTAGTATTAGCCATTGCAGCAGCTAAAGGCTAGAAGATCCATCAAATCGATGTGAAAACTGCCTTCCTGAATGGATCCATTGAAGAGGAAGTCTACCTGGAACAACCTGAAGGTTTTGTGATACATAAATCTAACTCACATGTGTGCAGGCTGAAGAAAGCTCTCTATGGACTTAAATAGGCTCCGAGGGTCTGGTATGAAAGAATTGACAGCTATCTCTTGGGATTAGGATTTTCCAAAAATGATGCCGACTCCAATCTCTACTTCAAGGTAATCAAAGGTGACATGCTTATAATTATTTTATATGTTGATGACCTGCTGATAACAGGAGAAGATCACCTCATTGCTCAAGGGAAACAGGATCTAATTCCTAAATTTGACATGAAAGACTTGGGTATTCTACACTACTTCCTCAGTTTGGAAGTATGGCAGAAATCATAAGGCATTATACTAAATCAAGGGAAGTATACTATTGACATTCTAAAAAGATTTGGAATGTTGGACTGTAGACCGATGTCTACACCTATGGAAACCAACCTTCACAAATTGAAATAAGCAGCAGCAGAATCCAAATGTGCAGATCCAACCCTTTACAGACAGATGATTGGATCTTTGATGTATCTTGTTAACACCAGACCTGATATTTGCTATGCAGTAAATGTTCTCAGCCAGTTCATATGTGAACCAAAGGAATTTCACTTAGTGGCTGTGAAACGTATTCTGAGATATCTTCAAGGCACTATTGGATATGGTCTTCTCTACAAAAATGATCAACTAGATCTACATGGGTACTCTGATTCAGATTGGGCTAGAAGTGTAACCAATCGGAAAAGCACATCAGGATGTTGCTTCAGTTTAGGATCGGCTATGATCTCCTGGATTTGCAGAAAACAATCTTCAATTGCACAAATCTCAACGGAAGTTGAATACATTGCAGCCTCAATGGGAGCAAGAGAAGCAGTGTGGCTTCGTAAATTGCTTGTGGGACTCTTTGGTGAGCCCTTGAATCCTACAATTATTCATTGTGATAATCAGAGTTGCATAAAACTCTCTGTGAATCCTGTCTTTCATGACAGATCTAAGCACATTGAGATCCCCTATCATTATGTAAGAGATATGGTGGAAAGGAAAGTGATCCAGTTGGAGTATATTAGTACAAATGATCAAACTACAGACATTCTCACCAAGCCTCTCTCTCGGATCAAGGTAGAGCACTTCAGGAAGAAACTTGGTATGGTTGAAATGTAATTTGTTATTTATGTTTGAAATACAAATTGTTTATAAATTGTACTAATATAAAATGATGTTTAATGTGTAAACTCTTTTGTCATGTGTGTGACTCCATGACTTTATGTGCCTACTCCTCTTGTGTACATTATGAAAAGCTGACAATCTTTCTGATAATGAACACTTGTATTTGACATTGTAAAGTGACGACTCCACAATGATGAACTATCATGATAGATATCATGTGACTTGATATCTGTGGACATGTCATGATAGTATCTCTTGGACACCTTGATGGATATCATGAGACTTGATATCTGAAGATCATTGTGATCCTTAAGAGATAATCATGGTGGATATTTATATCCGTGGATATGCCATGAATTATGGTAGATCTCATGTGACTTGATGACATTGCACATACCATAATGATAAAGATGTGTTATGGAGAATGTCATGTGACTTGACACTTTCAGAAGCATACCATATCTTCTGATATCATGAGTTAGGTGATATCACTTTTGGAAGTTATCCTCCCTAGTTAAAGAGGGAGTGTTGAATAATGAAGATGTGTTATGAAGAATGTCATGTGACTTGACAACATTGAGAAAACATATAATATCTTCGATATCATGTGTGAAGGTGATATCTTGACTTATTTGATTTGAAATATCTTCCCTAGCTAAGAGGGAGTGTTGATGAATTGTAGCTTTGGTCAAATATAAAACTATGATCGCTATAAACACCTTCATCTTTTATATATGATAAATTGCTCTTCATATTTAATATTTCTAAAATAAGTAAAATCGAATTTTAATAAATGATTTTCGAAATTCATATTGAAATTAAAATCGGAATTCTTATGATATATATCCGCCGTGTGTGAGGGGGTATATGTGTTAAGTTAGTTAAACTAACTGATGTTCGGCTATAGAGAAGGCCCGCGCGCCCAAAGGGACACGTCCTCTCAAGGGACACATCCCTTGGAGGCGAGCCTCTCTACATTCAAATAGGAATTCCAACATTGAATACAAACATCAAAATCAATTAATGTTCTGCAATCAGCACATTCGCATTTAGAAGAAATCTGGAAATCACAATTAGAGAAGAAATCTGGAAATCACAATTTTGATTTAGAACTTTCTTACACAGATTTTTAGACCTTAGTTTAATCTTAGAGTTTCTTTAGGATCCCATTTGATCATATTTGATTACATTTACAGAGTGATTAAGTTGTACCTACCATGAATCTCTCAACAAACAATTGCATTGTGACGTCTTCTTGGGCCACTTTGAAAATACATGTGGTGAAGATTTTAGTGGTTTCATTGGGGTGCAATGTATTAAAATAATATTGTTATATTTAGTTTAATGGTTAAATAAGATTTTGGAATATACTTTAAGAATATTGTTTAATTCTTTTAGTTTGCTTTTAGTTAGGATAAGTTAAAGCTTTTAGTCAACTTTTTTAGCTTTCAATTACTTTTAGTTAAGCCTTTAGTTAGCTTTTATTTGTCTCGCTATTATTAGCTCATTTGTAGTTCTATACAAATGCATTTGCTTCTTATTGCTTCTAGTGGTTCAGAGCAAAGGGTTGGCCAAATGTGCCGACAACAGAGATGCTAGACGAGATGATGACTGCCTGGTAGCCAAGCCGACTGGCAACAACAGGAAGGCACGGCAGGGTTCTCAAGACACTCCATGGTATGGAGCGATGCTACCGAGATGTCTACTTAGGGTTGCGCCAGCAGTCGCTCCTCATCAATGAGACGTAACGTGAATGAGACAAGGCCTTGGCTCAGGTAGCTCAGTGTTGTATGAAACTCACGAAGTAGATCCGCAAGTCACAAGAGCAGCTGGCTCAAGTGATGGTCGAACAGGCATGGGCCTTGGTAGTAAAGGAGGAAGAGTTGGCAGAGAAGGACAAGCTGTTGGCAGAGAGGGATAACCAGTTGGTAGAGAATGACAGACAGTTGGCAAAGGGGGATACTCAACTAGCGGAGAAGGACAAGGACTTGGCGGGTACGAAAGAGGAGTTGGCGGCGGTCCAAGAAAAACTCACCGAAGCAATTAAGATGGTGAAGCTAGCTCGAGTGCGGCAAAAGGTGGCCAACCAGAAACTTGAAATGTGCACTCATTAAGGATTAGCCCAAAATCATAATTAGTTGGAAGTAACCTTCGCCAAGAATGTTCACCAAGATCCTATTGAAGGCGAGGTGATACCATATGGAAAGGGATCGTTAGCAACAACTCAATTGAAATTACAACTGGAAATGAAATAGCAGGCAGTGATCCACTCATGAAGATTCCATGCTACCACTTACCAGTGGGGGTAAAGATATTACAATAAAGAACAATCCATCCACTTTTCAGTAGGCATCCACTTAAGCAGTGGGGATTCACCACTTAAATAGTGGGTGAGATATGAGAGATTCAATTATTCATTTCTCCACACTGGCGGTAAACCATCCAGAGGTTACAATGTTTGAATTAAAACACAAAGTAAATGCAGAAAAATAAATGGCTGAACACTACTATTGTTTCAGCCTTACAATGCAAATTATCTGCAAGTAACAAGTGTTTATTACAATGATTTCTCAATGGAATCTGCTCCAATCTTACTGCAAAGAACACACTACATCTCCAATTACAAGTATGAATAGAATTGCTAAAGAAACATAGCATGAAAGGAAATAGCCAGGTCTGATTTGCAGAATCAGCGAACCCAATGTTCAAACCAGCAAGTAAAATTCACTAATTTAATCATATCTTCATTCAAAATGCCCCTATCTCCTCTAGATTGAATGCACTTGATACTAGAGGTATAGTCGCCCAAGAATTCTTGCATAAATTAGAAAAGACTGAGTTTGATATAAAATGCCAGCAAACTAAAATGCAGACCAGAAACAGAGCAATCATCAAAATGCTTATATCACTCACAAAACTCCAATGAAGCATTCCAAACTAAGACCATAGCTCCCTAAGGATAGGGCGACCAACAAACAAAGATTAAACAATGCAAAGGAGCCACCATAAAGAAAGCTCGAATCCCAATGAACTTCAAAGGGGTGGTACGACCCTAGAATGAGGGTGACCTCTTCTAATAAAATGAAGACTTCACTAAAAAATCTAAGAATTTGCAATAAGGGTCACCATAAGCATGGAAATGGTTTAAACAAATACTTATAAGCAAATTAAAATCATACAAAGTGTTATGTTTGAAAATATCCTTCAGCACTTCGAAACCAGCAAACATAAAAACTGATAAAAACATCAAAACTCCAATAGTGATGATCAATATGCACTTCTAAATGAAGCACACTCCCAATTGACCATCTAGGGAACCATAGTTTCGGGCTCGAAGATTGGTGTAAAATAGCTAAGCTTCCCCTTAGCCGGGTTTGGAAATCAATCCAACAACATTTCAATAGGTTAAACAATAGATACCAAAAGAATGAGCAAAGACCCGCTTTTATAGAACTGGAGGTGACTCTTCAACTTCTTCCTTTTCCCTCCAAAAGGGATGCCCAAATCAATTTTTGAATTATTTTAATTTTTAAAATACTCTTATTCCTCCATCTTAGGCGTCCAAGTCTCAAGGGAAATAATTTAACTTTGGAAATATTAAAATGCCTCATAATGAGGCGTCCACCCTCAAAGTCCCTCTTTTAAAACAACATTAAGTCATTAGTACTAGGCCAAGGGGGCCAATAAGAAATTATAACATTAATGACTTAGAATAAATCATTTTACCCAAAATGAGCTTGAAAAGTTGAAAGCCAAATATGCTCCAAACTGCATTGCTCGAAATGGAAACTAAACTGACTACTGATGCTATTGCCCAAGATGGCACTACCAGAAATAGAGCTTACTAAAAATAGTAAACTCTGAAAAGTTGCCCAATGAATCTGCATGTCATTGCTTTGAAGCTTTCTGAAAACCTAGAAAGAATCTGCAATCCAAATTTCAAAACTTCAATGTATTGGCTAAAAAAAACAAGTGTCAGAAAAGGTTGTCAAATGGAGATGCATGTTATGCCATCCCAAAGCTCTCCTAAAACCCATAAAACTCCACTAGACATGCATCAAAAACTCTTACATGCAAAGCTTCAAAAATGCTTCAGAACCCCTATAAAATAGGAAACCCTAATTTTACCTCTGACGAGCCTACGAGCTTCCAGAAATAGGCTATCAGTCATCGAAGAACGTATGACTAAAATGGGGACATTACAAAAACTCTAGTGCCTCCAACAACAATCCACGATGATTCCCTCTTCGTCCGTACACCCAGGGGTGCACTATCTTCCTCCCTCTTCTTAATTCCCTTTTTGTTCTAGTTTTCCTTGTTGGGGGGGATGATGTAGCTAGCCAGAATGTAATTAGTCGGCCAAAAATAAAGAAATAAGACTTAGTTAGCTTGATATTTAATGTAAGTGTTTTGTCGTACTAGTTAATGGTTCGGGAATTAGTTCCAGAGAATAATTAATGTAATGAAACGACGCGATGGTTGGTATTCAACCACCGTCCGTGCACTATATGTATCGAGAGTCATGAAGTTAATGGACATGTGAATGTTGTTATGATTGCCATAATATAGTTGTACTGGCATATGTTTAGTAAATAAAGACAACAATGATGGTTTTATCCTTTATATTCTAGTATGGTGTTATGTTCCATCAATTACTCTCGTTTACTCATTGTGTACGTTGGAATACATTCTGTGAGTAAACAGTTGGGCCTTTTCAGGTCTCTTCTAACATCGAGAGTATTGTGGATCAACCTTTGAAGGCTAAGGACTTAGGTGTTCATCTTCCTTTAGTTACACATGAAGGGGGGGACTCTGATGATTTCGATCATGTGGAACCCCCCGAGTACATACCACTAGCAATACCAAATGATCTTTAGGAGAACCTGGAAGAGCATCGAGATGATATAGTACTAGATGGTACACGACATGATGCTCATGTTGATTTGGATAGATAGGGTTCGACAATGAGACCTAAGTGGTGGGGAAATCTCATTGGTGATGTTTGGGATGATCAACTACTTGACGGTCGGTCATCCAGAGGCAAGAGCATACATAACACTGTTAATTTTGCTTTCCATAGAACTTTACAGAGGCAACAGGTAAACTTGAATGGGAAAAGGCCATGGATACAAAACATCAAATTCTTATGAAAAAGAAGACTATTGTCTTTTCAGATCTTCTTCCAGGGAAGAAACCCATTGGCTGCAAATGGGTGTACAAAGTCAAGTACAAAGTTGATGGTACACTTGATAAGTACAAAGCATGATTGGTGGCCAAAGGGTTCTCGCAAAGAGCGAATATTGATTATGAGGAGACCTTTGCTCCTACATCAAAGATGAGCACCATTCAGTTAGTTCTAGCCATGGCAACACAGTTTGGTTGGAAATTCCATCAAATGGATGTCAAGAGTGCCTTCCTCAGTGGTGACTTAGAGGAAGAAGTGTACATGACACAGTCTCAGGCTTTTTGGGTTATAGGAAAGGAGCGTCAATTTTGCAGATTGACAAAAGCCCTTTATGGATTGAAGTAGACACCCAAGGCATGGTACATCAAGATTGACAACTATTTGGGGCAACAAGGATTCTAGCACAGTCCTTCAAATCCGAATCTATATGTCAAGAGAATAGGCAATTATATCATCCTTCTTGTCTTATATGTGGATGATATCATCATTACAGGTAGTGAGGAGCATTTGATTGAGCAAATCAAATGTAATTTGTGTCACACTTTTGGCATGACAAACTTAGGCTTCCTACATTATTGCTTAGGTGTAGAGGTTTGGCAAACAGGTGGTCGCATTTTTGTTTCATAGTCTAAATATGCTATAAGTTTGCTAGACAAGTTCACAATGATAGATTGTGAAATTGCGTCTACACCCATGGAGAAGGGCTGAAGCTTTCAGCTAACACAGACTCAAAGGTGATGGATGAGTCAGTTTTCAAGAAACTAGTGGGCAGCCTTATCTATCTTACAACCACTAGACCTGATTTGAGTTATGTTGTGAGTTACATTTCTCGTTTTATGATAGCCCCAAAGGTAGAACAATGGGTTGTAGTGAAGCGGGTACTGAAATATGTGAAAGGGACACTTGACTTTGGCATTTTGTATAACAAAATCAAAGATCCTAGGCTGGTTGGGTTCATAGATTTAGATTAGGTAGGTTTAGTTGATGACAGGTTGTCCACTTCTGGGTATGTTTTCAGTCTTGGCACAGGTGTAGTCACATGGGCCAGTAAGAAGCAACAGGTAGTAGCTCTTTCCTCAATTGAAGTTGAATATCGAGGAACCGTCAAAGCAACAAGTGAGGCAATATGGCTTCGATGGATGCTTTCAAACATGTACATGTCTCAAGTAGGGTCTTCACCCTTGTTTTTATGACAATCAAGGGGTGTTAAAGCTTGCCAATAATCCAGTCTTCCACAAGCGTACCAAGCATGTAGAGCTTCATTGTCATTTCATTTGGCAACTTGTAGAAGATGGATTAAAAATGTTGCAATATTGTCCCACTGATGACCAGAGTGCAAACATTCTAACCAAGTTTTTTAATCTTGACAAGTTTGTAAAATTTCGGGGTAAGCTTGGTGTAGTTAATAGATTGACCATTAAGGGAGGGTATTAAAATAATATTTTTATAATCAGTTTAATGGTCAAATAAGATATCAGAATATACTTTAAGTATATTCTTTTATTCTTGTAGTTAGCTTTCGGTTAGGATTAGTTAAAACTATTAGTTAGCTTTTATTAGTCTCGCTATTATTAGCTCTTTGTAGTTCTATATAAGAATGTGTTTGCTTCTTATTTTATCAATCAATTATCTTGGCAATAATTTTGTGTGTTCATAATTATTTTACAATGTGTCATCACTATGAAACTTTGGAAAATTCTTGCTTGAGTCATGTGGTCAGTTGACCATTGTGGTTATTGTGATAATCAATTGTTTGTAGTGGTTCTTTTCTCAAACCTAAGAAAATTTGAACAAGCTCTAGAACTCTTGAGGAAGAAGCCTCATTGATAGAAGGATAAATGTAATGAACCCTTTCTAGTGGAAGCACTTCGACTTGAATCTTGCACTCAAAGTGTTTCTCAAAGAGACATTAGAAGCATTAAAGATCAATAAGTTCCAGTGATGATATCTAATAAGATCAAAATGATATAAATATTAGAGTTATTCATTTCCTTTTTTATCCTTCACTATGAATGATTTTTTTATAATTTATTTTGTAAGTACAATAGGATAGATATTGAACATTCTTCAACATCCCATAGGTGGAAATCTATTATACCGTTTATCATCTCGGTGAAGGACCAAAGTCAGTATTACTTATAAATCTCAATAATTGTTGTAAGCATTATTATTGCACAACTACATATGAGACGTATATCTATATATATGTGTGTATATATTTCTCTAAAGATATACAAACTATAATCATTACTAATTATTTATATGTGTTTGTCAGTCAACTACAATATATTTATGATTCTCTAGATATATATTTAAACACATTCATCAATTGTCATCTTGTCATTTAATCTTAATATATATTTATCCATCTTAATCTATCAAATATATTCAGAAATCATATTATATTCAAATATATCTATAAAGGATTAGTTACCAATAATTCAATTCTTATTTTCGAAATATATAAATAGTAATCAACTATGATAATACTTACCTTGTGCTACTGCTCTCTGTTTGTAATCAAAACTCAAGAGAATATCATAATATATTCTAATTCTTGTGCATCTCTTTCCTTCCTTAATTTTCCCTTCTTATTCCCTCCTTATTCGTTCCTTCCTTATATATATGTCGCTGCCATAAAGATATGTCTTTTTCTTACTCTTCAACACCACAACTTCTAAATAACATGCGGTGGCTATTTAGAAATAACAAGGACGACTTATTGAGATGTCTCACGTTAGTCTTTGTATTTTTGGGTGGGGACGACAACTCCCAATTTCCACATCCTCCCCCTCTCCCCTTAAGACTTGCGTCGACCTCTCTTTATTGCTAATCGGGGTCTCCATTGAGGACGCAACTTTCCTCTATGCATTGCTTCATTTGCTTGAACCGATTCATAGTGTGGTTCGGTTCTTTTTGACTGATCTCTTAGTAATCTTGACTATTGTATTTAACTGCTTACGAGTTGCTTAGGAAGCTCTTTTTTGTTTGGTATTGTATATTTTATATTTTATTATTTATAATATGACAATCATAATTATAGTAGTTATAATAATAATAATTTTATATTCGATAATAATATTATTTTATATATATTTTTAATATTTATTATATCATAATGACTATAATATTTAAATTGTTAATATCTATATATTTATTATATATAATAATTATAATTATAATATTTTCATCTGATAATTATAATTATAACAATATTCGAATTGCACTTATTTATATATATTTATTTCCATTAATGTCATACTGATTATAGCATTTGTTATTTTAATATCGATAATATAATTATAATATTGTCTCACGACAATTATAATTATAAGGATATCGAAATAGTCATATGGATTATTAATAATTTTTGTAATCTTTATTGTTGCATTTTCGGGGACATGACAATAAAGCCTCACCAATAGAAGGATGAAGCTCTCAAAAAATAGGATCTTGAGACCTACCTTTCTTGTTGATCTATGTATACTTTATAAACCAAATTACTCCAATTCTAAGTAGGAGGAGGTAATATTGGTTTTTCTACTGCAAGATGAATTTTTTTTTCTTGTTTTTCTAAATAGGTAGCAACTACTCTAATGTTTGGGACTTTTCTTTTGATCAAAAGAAAAGCATTTTAGACAATCAAAAATATTCTCCTACTCTTGTTCAATCCAATTCAAGTTAGGTCGTAAAACATGAGTGTTAGGAGCTCAAATGGTCATTTATCCTGAAATAAAAGCTTGCTGAAATTTTCCTTATTCCCCAATAGAGTCTTCAAAAATTGTTAATGTTTTAATTTGTCTTTTGCAAGACAGTAGAAAATAGAACAGTGTCTGAGGTAAAAACTCTCTTCAAATTAGTAGGGGAAGCTCCTTTGGGATTCAACTAAAAAATTAAAGCTATACTAATATTAAACTAAACTAAAGACAAAATATTGACATGCACACTATAGATGATTTTATTGAGAGGGTTTGCATGAAAAAAATTGATTGTCTATGTTTTTGCCTTGGATACACATGCTGGATTATTAATAGTCGTGCTTTGCAAAGTCGGATTGTAATTAAATTGTTTAACTATAATAACACTCTACGAAATTAGACCAGAGCATTAAATATAGATAGAAATATTAACGTTCAACTTATTCAAATTAAATCTCAAGTGGGCTCTTTTCTGATCAGACTGATGTGCAGAAACATGATATCTCTCCTAAAACAACAAAAACTATTTTATTGATCAATGAATCATATATAAATCAACAGCAGTTAGTTTCTGCTATGAGTTTTCTGGAAGCATTATAATTGCTTAGCTACAATCAAAGGATTCTGATTATCGTTTCTCGACTAGGTACTACTATCCTCTAGGTATGATATTTTATAGATACTAGTGGTGGCATTTTGTTGTGATAATATTCTAAAATAAAATAGAACACATACAGCACCCAAAAAACTTGTTAAAACAGATTTCTTCTTTTTTAAACTTCAACAATGGTGATTTTCCTCTTTCATAGGTACCAAACAATCATTGTAAACTGTTAGAACATAATGTTATTAGGGGTCATACCCTTATAACATGTATATATTGTTCTAATATAAGGTTATAAAAACCTTATATATTATATGCTTATTAAGCATATGGCATTTGAAATAATTATAGTGTAATAATTAGATTATTGATTATTTATGAATGGTTGTTGAATATGTTTGACTAATAACCTTTCAGGTATTATGTAACCCTTTCTCCTATATTTAAGGAGGTTCCCTATCATTTGAGAGGTGAAGAATTTGGAGATTGATAGTAAGTTCTATCACTATGCACATGAGGTATTATTCACCACGTGGAAGTATGGAGAAGTGTTCCGTAGGTTCAATCTATGTTATAATAGACCATTATTGTAAGTGTTTTAATAAAATGATGCTTTATGAGGTTTTTTTACTTGAAAGGGTTTTCCCCATGTATATCTTGTGTAATGTGTAAAATCTATGCTTCTATGATTCTTATTTTATTTATTTTATATTTTGTTTATAATGATTAGTATCCTAAGATCCTAATTTATAATATAAACACCATTGGCATGTTATGTAACAAATGTAACTGCTTTAGCATCTTGTTTTGTAGCGAAACTCATTTTGGAATGCTGCTGTTGTAAACATCGCAATTGCTATCTTTTGCAGCATCTTGGTTACTTGTTATAAACATCGTGATTGCTATCTTTTATCGCATCTTGGTTACTTTTCTTAACATGGTCACCTTATGCAGTAGATCAGTTATGGTGGATAGCTCAGAAATTACATAATAGATTTGTCTTCTGCAACAAGTTTGGTATCTTGCATGGCAAGGTTGTAAGCCTGCACAACATAACCAGCATCTTGTGCAACAAAACAAACTCTTGTAACAGGATATTTATGTCTTGTGCAGCAGGTCTAATTCCCCCTAAACTTTTAGAAGCACACCAATTTGATTTTACAAAACAACTTAAATAAAGTCTATTTCAGTTACAAAAATAAATCAAGCATCTATAGTAATTATTATATAAAACATAAATCACTTGATAGGTATAATTGTGTAAGATCGATGGAAATGAGTTTGTCAGGAAGTTTTTTATAATACAAAAGGCATGCACAGGGATATATAAAGGAAGCACGGCAGTATACATTTGCAAGGCTCATTAGTTTTGTCTTGTATACTTCAATGGTTCAATTGTGTTACCCTATTTCAAATTGATGAATAAGATAGTTCTGAGACCTCACATCTTTCTATTCAATTCATAAGCTTTGAGAAGGCAAATCTCAGAGCAAGAGGAGAAGTGATAAGTATTGAATTGCAAGTGGAATTAACTTGTTCTTGCTCACTAATGAGGCATAACCCTATTTTATCTTGTATAGGTTAGATCAATTGCATCCATAAACCATGCTGGAGTTTTTCTACACTGGGTTTCTCCAAGGAAAATCTCCATGTTCATGTTTATATGATCTTTTGGTAATGTTTTTGTCTATGTGTTTGTATAATTCTTAATAGTCTGGTAGCATAATTCAAGTAAATGGTAGCAATCTTATATCGAATATATATAAGTTGATGATGTGAGAATTTATAATTCATAGCACCACTGCAGGATATGAGATGTTTATTGATCACAGCTTTTGTGATACCTTTCATCATTGTAAATCACCTCATCCTCATGGTTTTTTCTTAATGAATCAGTGGTAAAAGGAAGAGGGTAAATCTAAACATCAAAGGCTCCATTTTGCCGTTGCTTATGACCCTTACTGTATATCCTCCACCCTTAGAGATTTTCAAAGTCTCTTTCAATGGAAAAATGTGATTTTCTTGCATCTAGTGACATAAGTTCCCTGTTGCTGTTCTTCATTCCAGCTCCAACTTTGGTCATCATCATCTCTGTGTTTTGTTTAAGGGTCTTTCCCTCACGTGGCTATTTGTAGTTGTGCTTGGGTATTATGGATTGGGGTTTAGTTGCTTTTGGCTTTTCTAGTTACTTTTCATAACCTAGCATTCTTCTTACCCTATCAGATTTCCATTATAACTGAGTTTTCCTTAGAACTCCATTGATCAACTTTGGTGATTTGTCATGGACATGAATATAATTTCTTCATTTGTTTTTTCTATGAGAACTTGAAAATGTTGGCGGGGTCATTAATATTTTGTATTCTTGTTCCTGTGGACACTGGAGATGCCAATGCATTGTAGAAATCACTTATAGATTTTAACTCTTTGGTCAAAGTATAGTGGCTTAATTTGGATGGAAGTTTGATCAAATTATATTTATTTTGAAATGTTATCTTCATTGCCAATATGTTTGTTGAAAGTTGCTTGAGATGATACAGGCAATAGTATTGACAGTCACACAGTGATGAAACTGCAGGAAAGCTGAAAGTGGATGATCTAACATCAGAGGCAATGACTTCTGATGCTAAGGCAGAGGAATTAATATATTCCCATCAACTGAATAGAATGCATACTAATAGAACTGTCTCTAGTGAAATTTTACTGGACACTTCTGAGTGGAGAGGAAATGTAACACTTCTGAACACATCTGGAGTAGTTGGTAGGCTGCCAAAATCCATAATTGAAGAGTTAGAAGAAGTTGATAAAGTATATCAACTTGGCCGTGTGTTACGGGAATGCAGATCTCCTGACTATTTTGCACAGATTACTTGCTTGCAGGTAGCTTTATGATACTTTATACACATATCATTGTTATTATGCATTTATTGTGGATCCCTTTTTTATATAAATATCTTATCTCCTTTGATGTCCATGTCTTTGAAATGCTTGGTTGGCTACTACTGATTTACCTCGTTTCTTATGAGATTAAGGATGGAAACTGCAGAATTATCTACTTTTAATGTTGTTTTCATTTTCTTGATAATTGTTACAGACTTTATCAAAATCCTGGGGATGGATGCGAAGGATTTTGTGTCAAGAGCCAGAGCTTGTCTCAGTCTTACCTTTCATGTGGCAGGTATGCCCCTATTTTTTTATTTCATCAATCACTGGTACACATTGTCACTCAACTGATTTACTATGGGTTCATTCCACTTTGATCTTGCAGTGCGAGCTTTTATACCTGCAGGAAGGGTCTGTAGCTTCTGGTGGGAAGCACTTTGTAGACTCAAGAAAACTTTATTTGACAATTAGCAAAGTGATCATTGACAAGTCTCATGAGAAAGAAGTCACGGCTTTTGTAGAATATTTTTCCTGTAAGCTTTCTGACAAGAATAGCCTTATCCGTTGCCAAGCACGCCGCTTCTTTACCCATATCTTCAATACCTCATTTGAGTTCTTGAATGAGGTATCACTATCTGCAGACAGTGGCCAAAGTTACTTTTCCAGACCAAACATTTCCTTGGACTGTTACAACCTAGCAAGGGGAGATATGGCTGAAGAGACTACAAGAACCTCTATTCCACCTAATTATAACCTGGGATGGTTGGAGCGAATTGGAACTCATCCAAATGCACATGCAATCCTTGGTAGTCTTCTACCAACTATTCAACATGCTATTCTAGTCGAAACAACATTTGAAGTGGTAAAGCATTGTGAAAGCACTGCTGTAAATTGTTAATTAGAGTAAATGTTAATATGATATGATATAAAACTTATGGATGATTTAGTTGGTGTTTTTCAAGGATAGATTTTTAGGACACATCTTACATGTCATGAGTTGTAGAATTTGTTGATTTTTTTTTTCAACTGCATTAAGCAACTGTGTACTTTGTTGATGTAATCATACATCTTTACATTTGCTTGCTATTTCAATAGCTGTTTATATATCTAGTTTACACTTAACTTAGTAAGCTAGAAGTTTTCTATTGTTGTTAAATTTGTTGGTGTTTTCACCTATAGATTTGCAGTGTATTTCATGCAGGTAATTGTATACTTGAAATTCCTTGAGAAGAATTCTCCTCCTTTTCCTTCCCTTCTCTCTTTTTCTTGCACAATTGCGAGATTGCTTTTGCAGCGTAAAGAGCTTGCAGCTTGCTTGCTTTCAATGGAAAAAGAAGGCAATTTACACACAGCCTATCTATCTTCATCAATGTCTGGGCAGGACATCTATATGACAGACTTTATACTCAACTCTCTGTATGAAGCTCTTAGAGTTGGGACCTCTCGTAAATCAACTGATGAGGATGATGTGGGCATAGAATCATCTTTAGTGACACTGGTAGTACCTCAGACTGATGGTGGATATCGACACATTACATTACACAAGATTGTTCTGGATGCTGTTATACTTGTATTATCTTTGTCTTCAAGCGAGGAGAATCATGGAAAGAGAAAGAATGTCATAATTGAAAATATGATTGAATTCTTGTTACCTAATGTTGCTGGAAAGACTAGTGTAGCTTGGGTGGAATCAATGATGGGGAAAAATTTACCATTACTGTCCGAAGAGCAAGCCATAATCTTCTCACATAGCAAAGATGAGAGGATTGCATTTGCAGGTAGATGTTCTATTTTTGATACTTCATTTATTGAATCTCTCTTTGTGTGTCTACTATGTCTGTCATTTTGTACAGTGAAAACATACATTATTCATTAATATACTGTCATTAATAGTGTGTACGTTTGATAACTTTCTTTATGGACAAAACATTTTTTCTTGGTGGTGAGAAAGGAGAGTGACGTGAGATATTTGTGTTCTTTCAATTTCTTCTTTGATATAAACATATGAAATGTTCTTCATACTTAGAGAAGTCATTTTCGATATTGCAAGAGTGAAGTTGTATATCGTAACTAGAAAATACTCTCTACCAGTGTTATCTGTCTCCAGCACAGTGAACCTGGCTGTTTGCATGGCTACTTATGATCGGATGGGAACCCCTGGGCAGTTTAGAAATAAGAAACAGTTGCAGGAAAGGGGCCAGCATCCAAGTTCACACATAATCTCTTATCTCCTGCAACAAGAACAGAGGAGGGAAGAAGGCTAAAGACCAAGGTGCAAAATTTAAGGCACTGTATATGGAGTGTCATCTGTCCATTTTAAGATATCTAAACTAATTTTCTTTGTGTTCCTCCAAGGTTTGATAAGAGCATTTTAGATTGTAATTCCTAGTCACGTGCTACCAGGCTCTGAGTTTTAAATTCTAATTTCCATTTTTCGTCTCCATTCTCTACTGCAGCCTTCAACTGGCTTCTTTTGAAACTTTTAATCTATAACATATAGCCTCTCTTTTCACTACAAAAATAAATTACTTATCAGATTTGGAATCGACTCAGACTTTGCAGCCAAAAAATATAAGTCAGACCTAGACTCACCAAATTAAAAAATGCATAGTGTATTGGAAATTTCTCAAATGAAACTGGGTACGGCCAATGAATATGATATTTCTCTAGAAAATGCTTTATATTTCTCCTTACTGTTGATATTATCAAGAGAAACAAGACTTATGCTAAATGGAATTGTCTTATGGTCATAAATATGCACTCAACATGGAAAAATCCAAGTTGCAGGGGATGAAGATCATCTTTGTTCAGCAGTGATTCTTTATAGATTGATGGTCTAAAGCTCCACAATCTCCTTGATCTGCTCTCCCCTACAATGGTTTTTGATGTATGGATGACCTCATAATGAACACAAGCTTTTTTGTTTTACTTGGTAGCGAATCTTCATACTGTCAATGATTGATCTTGTGTCTTAATATGCTTGAGATATTCATATTGTCAATAGTGACTTGTATTTTGTTGTATATTTTCAAACAAACATTTGAAAGTTTTCTTGCTAAGATTAGGAAGCTTGTACACTGTTGTTACATTCTAGATACTCTTGTAGTTAGCATTTGACATTTGCATTTAATATTTTATTTATTATTGTTCTTGATTCAAGTGAACAAGGTAACCATACATTTAGTCTCTTGCTTTCCTTCCCTTTAGAAATATAATTTTTTAAATTTTGATGCAAACTTTGATAAAAATGAATAAGTGACCCTTTAATATTCCCAAGACCTAGGAATTACATTTGATCTAAGTTATTGGTTCAGGTATGGCCGTAGGTACAGGTATGGGTGCGGGTATGAGTACGGTTACTGATATGGCAGTACAACAATTTTTTTTCTTTGGGTACAGGTACAGGAATATATATATATATATAACATTTTCAAAACTATAAATTTAATTGTAAGAACAATGATACTCATAATTGCCAATAAATAGATTTTTTAAATGCCTCATAATTTGTAAAAATGAAAATACTCAGGTCTCAAAATTTCATTACAAAATGAAAATTCGAATTGCAATCAACATGTATTCTTCGTATTCTTCTTCATCAAAAGCATCAAGGTCAACACTTGTTCAATTTCATTTGGACCACAATCAATTGGATTGCCACTTCCACTAGGTGTGCCAAGTGCAGCAGTTGCCTCATCTATAAAGACTTCAACAAACAATGCAACTATAGTATCTAAATCAGCACACTCAGGGGTTAGATCTCAATTCTTTGTCACACCCTCATTTTATTCAGGTTTCTTATGTGACGAGACAAAGGTTGGAGTGTATATAGACCAAATCCTCTATTTTCTTTGCATCCAAATGGTTGTGCTTGACCGAGTGGATGAAGGAGTATGTACTTCAATTCCGCTTAGTGATGAAGAACTTGCAACCTGTTGAGTTTGCATCCAACATTTAATCTTTAATTTTATAGATTCAAAACTTTAAACATAAATTATAAAATTATATTATTATAAAATAAAAAATATAATATATTGCATAATAGCATCAAATGAAAAATGAGAAAATAAATAAATAAAAAGATACATAGTTGGGAGAGTATTTTAATTGCAAGAGTCTACAAGTAGATGGAGCCTTGACAATGTGGATACCACTACTCATCAACACTTTTCCTATATTTGTCTAGAAGAGCGGAAACATCATGATGTTTTGAAGATATGAAGTGGTCAAATTCGCTCAAGACAATACTATGGATATCTTCATCTAAAAATACCTTTCTAATTATGGATGGTCAGCTATGTGAAACACAACAACCATTTATATTTTTATTAATAAAATTATTTCATTTATATGGGCTGAAGCCCCTTCTATGGGGGAGACCCTTGGTCGTAGTCACCCTTGAGGGGGTTACGACCATGGCAGCAACCAAAAATCTATGATGGGTGGCTTGAATAGGGGCCAACCCATCACAAGTTGGCTTCCATGTTTTTTAATTTTTTTTATAACAATTTTAATATATATATATGTATGTATGTATGTATGTATCATTTATTATATATGCCTTTATTTATTATTTATTATTTATTATATTATTTCAATTAAAATAGTCTATGTATTAATCACTATTAATACTATAGCCAAGAGCAACCTCCCCATCCCTATATGGTGGCACACTCGTTGGCAATAAAAGTACCTCTTTGCTATAATACTTTGGCGACACAAAAATCTTAAGAGATGTAAAAGGGTGGTCATCTTGTTCCAACAATCAACAATAATCTTTTGCACAATTTTTAAAAATGTTTTTGTTCAGTCATGTCCATTGGCTTCTATTATTGCTCTTATTTTTTGCACCATGGAATCCATGCCATCATATATTTCACCCAAACATGGGCGATCGGTATCAGCATACCTCATCATGCCCATGATGGGTTTGGTGAAATTCAAAGCATAATCCACGTGAGCCCACCACTCATCATCTAGGATCAATGCTTTTACTTTTTAGGCTCTTTCTATGTTTTACTGCCTCCATACACTCCACAGGTTGTTGATGACCATAGAACTCAAGGCCTCTCGCACCTTCACAAGTCCTCTTAAGATGGTTATGTGAGATGCAAATTGAGTTTCAACAACCAAACATGGTATAAAAAAAATACATGTCACAAATCAACAGTAAAAAAATAAAATTTAAAAAATATATTAAAAAATTGAATTTAAATTACTTTCCACAACTCCAAGTTGGAGAAAGTCCTGAATATGCCTTGCGACATATGATGATTAGTCACAAACATTTGGATCTTCTTGCCCTTCATGTAGATTTGTTTGGCCCACTCGATTTGTGTGCGAATCTTTTGCAATATCAAATTGAGTGAGTGGACTACACGTGGTGTTCAAAAAATGTGATTATATGTACCCTCCACAATAGACTCAGCTGCCCTACAATTTTTCGCAGTCTTTTATGACTTGGACAACATTTTTAGGCCCCACCATTTCAATGGATTCTATGAGGATATTGGCAATGAAACTTTGCATCTTTTATTTCCCCCTTACAATCCACTACCTTCATAAATATTTCCCGTTTAAGGGACACTACTATAACATTGCTCAATGGTCTATTTCTGCAATTTTTCCATCCATCAGAAATGATTACTCTCAATGATGCCTCTATTGAAGCTTTCTTCTTTGCCTGTTCGGTGGATCACACCTTTCCATACCCTAGAAATAAAGATTGTGTGATCAACTACAGACTTTACTATAATTATCTCGCTTATACTGCAAAGGAAACGATGTCAACTTTTTGTGGATTTGTCAACCAATTCTTTAACATCCACAAGGTAAGTGAGCACTTAACCTAAGATAGGATGGATTTACAAGCATCAATGATATACAACTCTTTGGAATAATGCAGCTAGGCAAATAGATAGATAAGTTTGTAACTGTTAATTTGATGGTATATATTTTATGAATAATCATTTTCGTTAGATGTATATTGTGGTTCGATCTGATTCCAGCTACTAATATAGTAGAAAATAATATTTTCGTAACTAACATAGGGCTAGATTTTACCTAAAATTGATGGCAGATCAAGAAATCCTAGGGCAGTTCATTCCATGCATGGATAAGGACATGGCCTCGAGATTGGCTGAATCATGGCTGTTAAAATCTGAATGAGTTATATTTGATTTTGAAATGATGAAGCTCAATTTCCAAACTCTATCTTGCATTTATTAAATTCTTGTGTTTAAAGCATGGTTTGGGAGAATATGCAAGTCACAATCTGCTCAAAACCATAGTAACTCTAGCATTTCCCATACTTAGTATGTGAAGTTGGGAGCCCTTTAAGGGAAAATCAGTAATGGTCTTAACTTTTCATACCTGGAAACAAGGGTGGCCCTATCAATCCAAGTGCTGGCTTGGTTTTGAAAAAGGGGATAAAGTCATATATACCTTGATGATGATGTTATATTGAGTTGTCCGAACTCTATTCAACCAAGGGTTACTCCATTTCCGAGTCCATAATAGGCCAAGTGTATGTAGAATGTGTGTTGTTATTGACTTGAAGCAAGTTCACGAAAAGGCTGCAATTTTTCTTTAATATTTATAATAATTTTATTAGATATAATATAATGTTAGATAATACTTTGTGAATTGAGGCATTTATTTCTTATTTTAATGTTGTAATAGCACCACATTGGTTATGTCTATATTGTAATAACCATGACATATAGAGATTTTTTTAGGATTTACACTTTTTACTATGTACATTCCAATAAATTAACTTTGAAGATATAATAAACTAATCGAATATAAGGTACTTTGATCACATACACAAGTATACATCAATCGAATAAGTATAAAAGCAGATTTGAGCTGAAGGAAACAACATTTAAATATATAAATATTCTCAAGTTTGTTTGATATACAAAACTCATGGATTATGAAATCCATGGAATTAAAAAATAAAAATAAAAAGTAAAACTATAGTTAAGAGCTGGTATCACTCAATTGTAATGTCCCCATTTTCAGGTTCTCTAGCAGTGTAGTTGTCATTGACTTTCTGGGTTTGTGTTAGCATGTTTAGAGGGTTAATTTGATGTTAGCAATGAGCTTAGATGGTTTTAAGGAGTCATGCCATTTTTGACTTTTGGGTTGGGCTCCAAGATTCTTGGAGGAAGTGTCTATTTTTAGTAAGTCATCGAGTCAAGTCCGTTTATCATTGAGATCACTCCTACACAGTTAGATTTCTGCTAATTGGGTGTAATATTGAGCTATATTTAATTATTTTCAAGGTTGCCTTTTTAATAAATGCATTCATTGGGCACCTCAATGTTATAGCTCGTTGGAAAGAGGATGGAAAGTTTAAATGATGGGATGCTTAAAAGTGACGAAAGTTTTAAAAGTAAATTAAATCACCTTTTGCAGTTAAAAGGCTTAATAAATTTATAAAGTGATTTTTAAAAGGGAGTTTCTGGAAAGCCCTAAAAAGCTTATAAAAGAGAAATTTGGAGCTCATTTTGGTCATTCATGTTTGGACTTGATATTTGGTTTTCTTCTTGTTGGAGGAGTTGGTTCTCTTCTTCTTGGTTTGTGAGGACGAAACTCCTTATAGGCAACATTCTCCACGTTGTTGGAAGACACAATCTAGAGGATTATTCAGTGATTTCACATAGGGATCACAACTGCACTTCATTGTTCATTTACATTTCTGTATCAGACAAACATTGTTGATTGTGGAGTGGCAGATTGGAGGTCTTGTGTCATGCCCCCAAAATTGTAACACTAGATATAAAGCATTGAAATGCAAATAAATAAATAAAATAACAAAATACATATTAAAAATATAAAAAAGAAAGTATTAGCAATTTAATATTATTATAATTATAATTATTAGAAGACAATATTATAATTATAATTATCTAATATAAATATAAATATTAACAATGCAAAATAAGTATTAACAATTTGATATTATTATAGTTAAATTATTATAATATAATAAACTTATAAATATATATAAAGAAAAACCAATATAAATAAATATATTAAATGATATAAATAGCAGCGATTAAGGTGAGACAAAAGGCAGCAATCTTTAAATATGTATAAGGCAGCAATAAAGATTCATAAAAAGCAGCAAAAGACGTCTTATCAAAAGGCAAATATATATGTATTAATCGCACATGTTAAGAAGTTAAAAAAAAAAGCAGCCACTAAATCTATGATAAGCTTTTATGAAGTGGCACGATTTCCCTTAAAGTAGAGATTATTCCCTTTCAAAAGACACGTCTGTCTAGAAACTTGGGGATATAAAAGAAATGAGGGAGTAATAGAGACAAGGGGTATACATCGGTAGTAATATGCAGACTGGAAAATGATGGTAAGAAAGAATATATATAATCAGATTTTATGAAGCCATACGGGGAAAATAGCAATAATCAGGCAACAAGGAAAATATGCAAACAAGATAGATATACAGATCTTACAGCAGGTTTGAAAGAGATAATATAATTATTAATATATGAATATATATGTACATGAAGATATATACGAATAAGAAGATATATTTGTATGTATATATCTATATATATGGATAAGTGATTATATATATATACAAATATAATATGTATATACAAGAGTAATTATTAATAATAATTGGGATATATATACGAGTATAAGTATTATATTTGATTATGCAATAATGATGCTTGCAGCAATTATTGAGCCGTATAAGTAATTATGATCTTAATATTAAAATGAATAGATTATATATGTATAGCTATATATGTCTTTATCCTATTATCAATCAAATATAAGGTTGAAGGAAGCAAGTTAGGAGGATGTAGTCTACGGGCTCCCCCATACTAAGTAGACCACCTCAAGGGTGGAATTGTCTTGGTTCAGACATTCCTACCGCTTGGGGCCAAGGGGTGGGTTGTCTTGGTTGGACGCTCTTACTCTTGGGCTTAGATGGGTTGAGTAGTTTACATAAACCCCTTTCAAGGCTTCCGTATGAAGCCAAACTATGATTGGTTGTTAGGATGGATTCAAGGAATTGCAATTACAAGGGGATGGACAAAATAGCATGGATAGGAAAAACAGATACAAGTGTATCCACTAAGTAGCCCACCTCAAGGGTGGAATTGTCTTGGTTTGGACATTCTTGCCGCTCGGGGCCAAGGGGTGGGTTGTGTTGGTCGGACGCTCGTGCTCTTGGGCTTAGATGGATAGCTTCAGGTGGACTTATCCTGCTTTTCATCCAAGTCCTATTGTGATTAAAACTTCCATTATGCATTATGGATATGGGTGTTCTAGGTAGTCTTGAAATAATTATGTAATTTTGTATAGATGTTTTGATCACGTGAATTACTTTTCCAATATTATCTAACATGATTGCAGGACCTAAAACCAAGATTTACCTTGTCTAAAGCATTTAAGTGGTAAATTGTAACCCTGACTACATTAAGCTTGTGATTCTAGGGCAAGTTTTAGGCCAATCCCAAAAGGGGACATTACATCTTGGAAGTCTATGTATACTTTCATTGTTAGTTTTGCAATTTGAATTTGAATAATTTGTATGATTTATTTAATGTTCTTTAAGCATTATATAATCAGCCATATTGATTAGAATTTTATTACATAGGGAAATCCTTTGAAGGTTTGAAACCTATTCACCAAACCTCTCCCACTATAGTTAAAGACTTCGATTGAGCTTAGATTCAACAAGCTAATTTTTTATTTGGGTTTAGACTTGGTGTTTAGACTCAACAAAGACTTGACAAATTGAAAGAACCATGAAACATAGAGATTTTTAAGGATTTAAAGCTTTTATCATGCACCCTTTTGCAAGCGAACTTTAAAGACACAATAAACTAATCTAATATATGCTACTTTGATCACATACACAAGTATTCAAAAGTTACATGACTACAAAAGTTGATTTTAGTCGAAGGTATCAATATTTGTTAAATACATAAATATTGACAAATGTATACAAAACTCGTGGATTATGAAATCCATCCTATCAAAACTTAAAGCATAAGTATGGCTAAGAGGAGCTTACATCGCTCCTCCCAAAATCCGTATTTGTATGGAAAGTCTTGGGTGGGTGTTTAAGATAACTCATCAATGATGACGCATCCATGTTATTCTCTTGTGTATCAGTGACACAGACATCAAAGTGGTCTACTTGTGCTCTATCATCCTCCACTATCACAACTACTACCTATACCTCTATATTTACTTGATCAACCCATGCAAAATCATCGTTCTTGAAGATGGAATCCTTAGCCATGGTAGTCCAATCTGATTGTGGATCAAGCTCCTTTAGATCATAGGAGATAAGTCAATGCTCAAGATTTTCTTGTGATTGAGGCAAAGGTTATAATGAACATAAAGAAGATTATTCAACATTTGTATTGACAACTTGTTGTGTCTTTTAGGCTGTACATATTCAAACATATTCCAATTGGACTTGCATTTTGAAGCGTTGCATGGTTGGCACAAGACACTAATTGCAATCCTTTGAAGAATTGACACTTTAGCACCAAATCTTTCCTACTAAACATCTGAAATGAAAATAAAAACCTGATTTTGTTGTTTTACCTCTAGTTTTGACATTATCATAAAAAAAAGAGAGATTTAATTTTAATTCATGTAACAACCCGCCCTAATTTTATTTTTATATTTACAATATAGAAGATGAAAATATAATGCCTTACCACTTTCTGATCACGAAGATCCTAGAGTGGGCAAGGTGAGAGCATTTAGTTCTTTGAACCACAACTATTTTGAATGAATACAATGACAATGATAGGGTGGCAAGTTGACCAAAATATCCAGATGACAAAGCCAGCCTTATCAACACCTCTTCGACGAGCTACATAAAATGATATGCAGGTAGCAAAGCTAGCCTATCAGCACCTCTTCAGTGAACCGTGTATGCAATGCAAGCCATTAGTAGAATTTCTAAGCTTGAATCAAACCAAAATGGTTGATAATGCCAACTTCTTCATGCCAAAACGGGCTGAATGAAAATGCTATAATTCTTAGCAGTGAACTGTCCAACCTACAAAATGAGAATGCATTCAAATGATGGACTTTGATGGTACTACCATCTAGGGTTCACAAAATATATATGAAATGTATTACAAATTAACATTTGAGGAAGTAAACTGCCGTTATAGACTATGTTGTACCCAAAATTAAAAATTTTGCTTCATTAAGGTTGGTTAAAATCTTGTAAAAATTGTCGTCAAAAGTCAAAAAAGGACAATTTCTAAATATAGAAATTTTCTATTTTTTAGAAATTTCTAAAAATATAGATTTTCTATTTTTAGACATTTCTAAAAATAAATGGACCATAGGGTTTTTTGGGTTTGTTGTCAAAAGGATGTTGGCAAAATTTTCTAAAAAAAGAAATTTGCATGGCGGCCCCTATTTTTTAGGAAATCACGCATGTTCGAGAAATCCTCATATTTTTCAAAATTTGATGATCTAAGTCTCTTTAGAACGAAATTGTCTACAAAACCAAGACCTCAATTTTTTGGCCCTACTTTTTAGGAAAATGTCTAAAAATAGAATCTTTGCATGGAGGGCTCAAATTGATTTTGATTGTTTGAAAATATGTCCCGATCACGGTTCAGTCAGAATCGTCAAAAAGTCAGTTTTTCTCTAGTGGGTCTATTTTGCTTTTTCAGAAAATAAATCAGGACCTCTAAGGTCATCAATGGACGATGGCCAGCTGCTAGGTGTCAGATTCAAAGTCTCAAACACTGCATAGATCGATCTATGGAGAAAGATGTTCTAAAAACGGTGAAAGGAGGGGAATCTAAAAATAGCGAAAATTATGAAATTTTTTCTAAGTATGGAAAAGAAAGGCGCCTTACTTCAAGGGAGGTGCCTGGCAGTCAATGCCTTAGCCAATTTTTCAATTTTCGTAGATCATGCACGCACAACGGTGAACATGGTCAACGCATAGACAACAATGGTTAACACAGTCGACAAAGGTGGTGAACGACTAGCGAGGAAATTTGAAAATCTTGAAAAATAATCTAACTTTGGAGAAGTTGGGCACCTTATTTCAAGGAGGGCACCCAAGATCTCATGCCTTAGAAAAAAAAATTATGTTTTTGGAAAATGTGCAATTTGACTCGTCAACCCAATTCAGATCCAATCAAATGCAATCAAAAATAGTTTTTAGGGTTTGAAAAGCTGGAGGTCACCTCAAATATGTTCAAGTTCTTCAACGAATTCATCATCTTTTTCAGAGGATTTGTCAAACGGCGGGAATTGCAGATCAAATGGAGGCGAAAACACAGAAAACGAAGAAAGGCACAAAAAAGTTGAAAATCATCAAATTTTGAGTAACACTGGGATGCTCTGGCACCTTTTTTTCAAGGAGGGCACCTTTACTGCCATGCCTTAGAATATTTTCCGTTCATTCAAAAATTTGTCAAAACGTCTCCGTCAGCCTAGTTCTGGCTTTCGTAGAATCAGTTAGGTTTAGTAACAGGGGCTGGTATAAGGTATCATTCTTCTCAGGTTTGATCAAGCTTGCTAGAATGATTGGCTTTCAATTCCAGTTGTTCACAGATTGGCAAAAAATGATGTTCGAACAGGGGTCACTAGCTACACGCGAAACGAAGCAAAGTAAAAGTTGAAAATTTCAGAAAAATGGCTAAGGCAAGGGAACTTGGGCACCTTGTTTCAAGGAGGGCGCCCAAGTGTTCAACACTTAGAAACTTTTTGACCCCGCCATGTTTTCTTCCATTTCACTCTCCGTCAGCAGCTTCGAGGGTTTGCAAACATGACCAGACAAACGTCAGATGCCAGAACGAAGCTGGGGATCACTTCAGCAGTGATCAAAGATGAGATTGCCATGGTCAAACAGAGATTATCAACTGATAGTGCCAATTTGACGGATCGTCAAAGTCAAAAGTAGGCTTCAACAAAGGCAGAGGCAAGTGAAATTTGAAAATTTCGAAAAATAAACTAAGTCTGGAGTAGATGGGCGCCTTATTTCAAGGAAGGTGCCCAAGTCCTCTTGACTTAGAATTTTTTTCAAAAACGTCTTCATGAATGCATGCTTTTGCCACCCTATTTTTTTAGGAATGCTCTGAGTTGACGCAAACGAAATCGGATATTTTTGCATGCAGATTCCAAAATAATAAGGTTTTGCATGAAAACGCTTTTTATCTTAAAACACTATTTAAGGAAGCTTTGAGCATTCATTTTTCATAATTTGCAAGCTAGCTTTTAGAGGAAGAAACATAAATTTTTCTTATCAAGATTTGGAGGCTCAAATGAAGTAATTTTTCAGTTTTCTTCATGGATTTGAGATTGGGAAGCATAGAAGCACACTTTTTCATGGTCTATTTTTCTAGGGCATCACTTTTCAGAAATAGGTGGTCACAATTTTCAACTTTCATTGATCTAGGTCTACTTGTTCTTCGCTCCTCTTGAAGATTGGAAAATTTTATAATTTTCAAGAGAATCTACTTTTTCACACATGTTCAAGAAATCCTCAGTTTTTTGAAAATTTGACGATCTGGGTCTCTTCAAAATGAGATTGTCTACAAAACCCAAGCCTCACCTTTTTTGGGAAAATTTTGCATGTCAGCGCCTATTTTTTAGGAGATCTTTCTTTTTTGGGAAAAGCTCAGATTTTTGAAAATCTGACAATTTGGGTCACTTCACAATGAGATTGTCTACAAAACCCAGACCTCAATTTTTTGGCCCTACCTTTTAGGAAATCTTGCATGTTTTTGAGAAAATCAGCTTTTTCAAAATCTGATGATCTGGGTCTTTTCAGAATAAAATTATCTACAAAACCCAGACCACAACTTTTTTCTGAAAATTTGCCTTTTCCTGAAGAAAGATCAGCGATCTATTTTTAGCTCTTGTGCAGAACTTGTCCAAACATAGGCATGTTCACAGTCAAAAGTCAAGTTTTCAGACATGCAGTACTCTCCAACATAAATTAGGACCAAATCAGTGTTGCTCCATGATTTCTTGAGAACATTCAAAATCGACTTGCATCATGTGCATTCAGTGTTTGATTTGCATGCTTTGGAAGGTGTAGGAAACACTACAGTCAAAAATCTTGATCATTTTGGTTTGCTTATCTCGGCGCAAAGCCTTGAATTTGTAATTGCTTGTGTCAAGCATTACAATTCAACTTCACGAGAAATCATATTAGCAGATGGGTGTATTATTTGCTGCCTCAAGTCGAAAGACATTAAGAAGTGTTTTGCAATACCACCATGCACGAAAAACTTCATCATATCTATTGAAGAATTTGAAAGGGTGTGGTATGCGCAAAAGGACAAGTGTCGGAAAAGAATGGCTTAGAAGTGGCTGAAAGATACGTAGAATACTTTGCCAAGTAATGTTGGGCGTAGTGAGTTCAAGGAGGAATTTGCAGCCATGATTACTTTGCTCAACTGAGTCACACTTCAAGCAGTAGCAAATAAATTCCAGCCTTGGATGTTTTACGTCATTTCCCATATTGTTGACAGAACAGAACACTATGACTGGCCAACATTGATCAGTGATAGTCTCCACTGTCAGATGATAGAGCTCTTCAAGGCCCATGAATTCCACATGATATCTTACCTTGTATATTTAACGGCCTTTCAAGGCAAGTTTAAAGGTTTGACTGTTGTTGGAACCCTGGGTGTTTAGCATGTGTATGATCATTACCCACAGTTAGAGTTTTCAAAATCGGAGTGGCGTTACAAGCGGATGAATGATCTATTCCTGATGCATACAGTGCGAGATCTTGATCATGAGTTGCATATAAGAATTTCAGCAGATGTCAGGCTAGCAATGGCGGAGTGGGCTGATTGGTTTATCCAATTCCCCACGTTCTCCTGCATAAGAGTATATGGATTCTCAAGTTATCTAGTCATGCTACCTAGATATCCAACAAATGAGGTCGTGTTCATGGAGTTTCTAAGGAAAGTACATGAGGTGCACACTTTTTTGCATAACTAACACAAGCTTGCATTGAGTTTCCCGTTTGAGATGAGCATATATAGATGTAGATCAGCAGCTGATGCTAAGTTGATGAGTGATGAAATTTCAAGATTTGGTCTCAAGCTTTTCAAGGAGAGACGTTCGTACAATCCTCGTGGTGTCTTCACAACTCGTCTTGGTCAAAATCATGCACATGTACCTACAGTTGAAGATTTTTGGGTGAATTGTGCAGATGAGTTCGAAGTGCGCAAGCGCAACTACTCTAGACTTACTCTTTCGCAGATGGTAGATTTCTTATCAGAAGATGTGGAAGGTTTGTCAGATGATGATGGGGAAGTTCTACTGCCTATGTATGCCCGAGATCAAGTTGAGCAACAACCACTTTCACAAGTTGATTGGTTCACCAAAGAGAGCACCTCAATTGAGGAAAGGACAAGCCGAGTTATCAAAAACAGTAGGATCTTCCTAAACAGTAAGAAGACACGGAAGGTAGCTATTCCAGTTGCAAAGCCACCAATAGTGCAGTCATCTCTACCTTCTTCTAGATCAAAACCAAGAGCGAAAGCTATGAGCAATCCTCTAGAAGATACGAAGATCAACAAAATGAAGAAGAGGTTAAAGGAAAAAGTGAATCAGCAAGAACAATCAACAGATGCACCAGAAGTTCCAATTGAGTCAGCACCACAAGTTGAAGTCGTGCCTTCATCTCCTATTCTTCCACCATTGCTGAGGCCTTCTCCTAGTCATATATATTTAGAAGGTGATTCACCTATTCGCAACGTCTCAACACCAAGTGATCCATCAAGAGTTGCTAGAGTTGAAACCAATCATCTCAGAGAAGTTTGTAGAGACTCCTCGTCTTGGCTTGAGAACTTGCTAGGTAGGAAGAGGAGGAAGCCTTCTTATTAATTGAACTTTGCAGAGTTTGACAACGTCTACCAAGACACATCAGAGAAGAAACTTAAGAAGCAAGTTCATATGGAGAAGAATTTCGAAGGTGAGATCATCCTTGAGTTTGCCACACCTCCGAAGGACAAGAGCATTGATAAGGTTGAAATTGGTGACTTCAAAGTTGTCAAGGCCAATCTCGGTAGAAGCACCTGGCATACTGATGTGAATCTCTTCGAGGTTGTAGCAGATAATCTGAAGGAATGAGTGCTCAAAGACGAAGAAGATAAGGCAGCTCTCAAGGCTAAGGTTCGACAACTGCGGCAGTATATTTCCAATTTCCTTCATGGTACTTCACGGGCCACCTTGTTGCTTCCACAAATTCTGGAGTCACTTGCAGATCAACACCAACTAAGTCAGTTGGTCATCTACGAAAAACATTTGAGAGATTGGGTAGAAGAATTCATCACTAGGGGTAGATTTATACTTGCATAAATGTACCAATTGAGGTATAATGCCCATGATCTTCGCTCAGGATTCAGGAGTTTGAGCAGAATATAGTGGAAAGAAAACCAAGAGATGAGATTGTCATTTCCGACTTAAGGATTGTTTATGATTCAGTCACTACAAAAGAACACAAGAAGAAGCTTTTTTCCTGGAGAGCACAGCACCTCTTCAAAGTAAAAACCTATGAAGGAATATCTGTAGAATTGGCTGGTTATAGATAGAAGATTGCTAATACTCTGAAGTTCGTAAGCACATTTGTATTGTAGATCCCTTGTCAATATCGACATGAAGATGACACTTTGATCTTGGTGAAGTACAGACAGAGTTTCAGAACCTTGTTCATGGTAGTTTTAATGGTGATCATGTTGCCTACAAGATGAATCATGTTGCCGCAATGTCAGCAAAATTTGATGAAGTAGCTGAAAAGAGGAAAGAATTGCTAAGTTTGATCGCAGATGATGAGGAGATGTTGGAAAAAAAGTACATCATTCTGGATAGTATCAGTGTTCTTGATGAAGAGGCAGTTAACAACTTTTTGGAGGATATGATTTCCCAAGCTATCAATAAGTGAACTACTAGTTGAAGCATGCAAAGATTTCCAGGAATAGAACTCAAGTAAAGGCAGTAGTTAACTCGATGTCTTTTTCTGAGCTTAACTTGCTATTCTCATTCATGCATATCTATTCTTTGGAAAATATCAATGTATAATTGGAGCTTTTTCAGTTAATTGATGTTGGCAGTTAGTTAGTTATTAGTTATCTTTTGTTTATTTTTAGAAATAAAGCTTGCATGTTGGCAAGACTAGTCGTTAAAAACAAGGAGATTTTAGGGTTCCCTACTCCTTGTTTGTGTATAAATAAGGGCAGCCTTGCCCATTTATTTTTTTAACCGTTATTGTGATAATAAATTGCTGAGCCTATTTTGCCTACAACTTTGCTATCCAGTGTCTGTTCACTTTTGTTTCAAGTATAATCTGGTTTGATCGCACATTGTAAGCCTACTTTGCTACAATCTACTGTTCCAAAAGTGTTATTGCTGTTAGAATTTGAGGAAATAAATCTCATGCCTACTTTGTTTTGATCTACAGTCT